>JZKD02S2015494.1:674698-692548 GCA_000966675.3 Picea glauca
GATTGTAAGTTGATTCATTGTTCAAATAATAAAAGAATAATTTTCCTATCCCAATGCATGAGTTATCTATGATTTGTTTAATTTATGCTTAATTTCTAACCCTCAAGTAGAAAAGTAGCATGCTTGCATAGTTGTTCGTTTTGATTGCAGGTTATCTTTGGAAGGAGCAGCGCAAGCAAGTGGTCGAAGCACAAAAAAGGATCTACACCAAACATCAGTAACAAGGTTAGTAGTTCCTTTCCATGCATGTATCATGAAAGAGGGGTTTAAGTTTTGGGTGGTAGGTTAAAAAGTAATTTCTTTACGGTCAAAATCTGCATGCAAGTCTGACCCTAGTTTGCTAGTCTGTAGGGTATTTTTCCCAACAACAAAAGTCCTTCAAACTTGTTCCACCCAGTGGAATTCCTTACTTTCCGCCCTGGGAGCAGTCGACCCTGTCAATACTCGACTCATCACATTTGACCTCGACAGTGGAGAACCTTGCCTCCCCGCACTTATTGCTTTTCAAATCCCTGTAAAAATTCAGAACATTACAGTTCACTGATGCATCATTAATGAAGGTGCATCCACCTGTATCATGTCCAAATCCATATGGAAGAAACTTGGTTCCCCCAAACTCATACCATTTTCCATTACCTTAAGAGCCTACGATGGCAGACCCTCATCCCCTAAAGGACTCTTCCAAAATGTCCCTGTCGATCTCAGGGGAAAAACCGTTCTAATTGACATTGAGGTCATCGATGCCTCGCTCGACTACAATATCTTGTTTGGTCGTAGCTACATGTATTCTATGAAGGCCGTCGCCTCTTCTGTGTTCTGAACCATGATGTTTCCCCATAATGTAAATATCATTACCATCAATCAAGTATGACATTATGAGCCTAACCCTTCATCCAACATTGATAACATCCTCCCTTTTATCCACACTAATCCTAGTGCCTATCCACTCATTGAGATGGGCCCCAGAATCTTTAAAGACCCATCCTTGTCAGGGACATACCATGGAGCACCACCACTCCTCCATCCCTCAGCACAAGTATGTGTCGTATCCTCCAACATAACAACAATTGAAACTAACCTCCCTCCCACTGAGGCCTCTTTCATGCCTGATGTACCACTAGTTGTAGAACTTCTCCCTTAGGAATCCCCTGGAACTAATTCAGCTTGACCCGTTCCTAATCTTCCCCAGGGCCAGATCCTGGTTTGGGAAATAGTCCCCCAATCCATTAGCCAAATCCATTTCTTTTACCCCCCACTAGGTGTACAAGATTTCCAAGTCGTTGCAACACTTACCCTTCCTAATATGGTGCTGGAAATCCTAGTTTGGTATTTACATCCACCTGAGATGGTTCCTCAAACATCCCTCCCTCCCCAAACAAAAGAAATCCTAATGCAGATTCCCATACTCACTCCCACCATACTCCCTACACCCCCACTCACTAACCCCCCTACTACAGATGGGGGCGAGCAAAAGAAGAAGGATCCCACAGCTCCACTTCCCCCATGCATCCAACCTCCTTGCACACTATGTGAGAAAGACGTCCACCCCACCAAAAAATGCCCATCTCTTCCCGAGTTACGTAATCTCATCCAACTCCCTCAAGCACCACCACCGCTCGTTGCTTCCTCCAATATTGTCTCTATCTCATAGAACACAAGTAACAAAGGACTGCAAACCAAATTCACATGCGCCATCTATTCAGAATATGGCCATTACACACACCACTGTCCAGCGTTACCTCAATTCCGATAGACACTAATAGCTGTATGCCAGATCTTTCAGCAAACACCCACCCCAACTCCTGTCACCAACATCCATTATGTCACAACCTCAGTCAATGAACGCATGAGATGTCCTTGCTCTCTATGCGAATCACTTGATCATTTCACATATCAATGTCCTATGATCTGAATACAGGCATCGTCAACTGGCCCCGATTCAAAATCATACCCCCCTGACAGACCCGATAAATATCCTTACCCCAGCAATTGATATGGTTCATATCTTCCCACCAGAACTTGAGGCACTCCCTCCTCCCCCATGGTTCCTAGATGATTTATATGAGGAGTTACCCCCAAATCCCCCCAATTCTCCAATTCATTTCCCCATGAGCATTCTACACTTGACTACCATTTTTAACCCACAATATCTGGATATTTGGTTTATGCCGAGCGAACCATCACAATCCCCCTCAATCAATCCCCCTACGTCTTTATCAGAAGGAGACAATGCCACAATGATAGTAACTGAGGTCACTCCTCTTGATCCCCTATATTCATGCCAATTTCATTGTGATGAAGATATCCTCGAGGAGTTAACTACCCTCAATTTCCCATGGGATGCTCTCCATCACAGAGCACTCTTTATTTCATAGGAAGCCTTCATGCCTCCTAACCAACACCCCATATATGTAGTCGAAACCAAATATTTCCTCCCATCAGGGCATATAGATTGGTTCAATAACCCTATCCCTACCCCTGATGCTTTAGAGGAAGGCAATATGGCCAATATATTCCCAACCATCAAAATAGATATTTCCATCAAATCTGGAATTATCGAGGAAATCACCATTGGCACTGCATGTTCTCCAGAAGAAATCACCGCCTACAAAGCCCTCTTCTAGGAATATGGTTCATTTTCACCTAGTCATACACAGAGATTCCTAGCCTTGATCCCTCTATTCTCGAACATCACATAGACACCTGGTCTGATATCACACTCGTCTGCCAAAAAAAATGACTGCTACACCCATCCAAAGAAGCGGCCATCAAAGCCGAGATTGACAAACTACGCGCTACAGGGTTCATTTACCCCATAGCCTATACTTCATGGGTCTCCAAACCTGTCCCTGTTAACAAAAAATAGGGCACTATCCATGTATGTATGGACTTCCACAACCTCAATCATGCCTGTCCCAAAGACAACTTTCCAACACCCTTCATCGACCAAATAATTGATGATTGTGCAGGTCACGAGGCTTTGTCCTTCATGGATGGTTTCTCTAGTTACAACCAAATCCAAATTCACCTTGCTGATCAGTACAAAACTGCATTCATGACCCCTTGGGGTACCTTTTCATATCATGTCATTCCATTCAGCCTCAAAAATGCTAGTGCCACTTTCCAATGAGCTATGACATATGTTTTTCATGATTTGGCTCATATCATCCTTGCATACTTAGACGACCTCACCGCTCGATCTAAGAAATGAACTCAACATCTTGATGATCTATTAATCAACTTCCATAGGTGTCGTCAGTACAATATCTGCTTAAACCCCCTCAAGTGTGTATCCTACGTCACTGCTGGGCACCTTCTTGGGTTCATAGTTTCCCAATGTGGTATTACTGTGGACCCCCTCAAAGTCCAAGCCATCACAGAAATTCCACCCCCATGGAATTTATGCCAACTACATAGCCTTCAAGGCAAAGCCAACTTTTTATGATGCTTTCTCCCAGATTACGCTACCTGCGCACATGGATTCCTTCGCTTACTTTGTCACAACATCCCATTTCAATGGGATAAACATGCCCAAACTGCTTTTGACGATCTCAAAGAATCTCTCTCCAACACCCCATTGATTAGTCCACCTGACTATAACCACGATTATCTCCTCTACATATTAGCCTCAACCGTTTCAATAGCAGGAGTGCTCGTCCAAATAGGGGATGATGCCCGTGAGCATGTGATTTACTACATTAGTAAAGACCTTTCAGAAACATCCTTGACGTACAATCAGGAAGAAAATCTAGCCCTTGCAGTTGTCCTCGTAGTCCATAAATTGCGCCATTACATTCTGCTTTGAACTAACAAAGTCATCGTAGATTCCAACCCCATGCAATACTTTCTTAGTCGTCGACAAATTAACGATAAATTCGCTTGATGGATTGTCATCCTTTAGGAATACGATCTCGAATTTTCAACACCCAAGAGCAAGAAAGCTCTCATCCTCGCCGAACTTATCACGACTTTTCCCTCTGACACTACTAATACACCGATCAATACCAACCTCCCTAATGAACATATTTTTTTTATCCCCTCAGATGAACCTTGGTATGGCGATCTTCTTGTCTATCTCCGAACACAAAAATTCGGAAACCACCTCTCCAAAGATGATCGTCATCGTATTCAACACCAGGCACCTCGCTATCTCCTCATCGGGGACATCTTATATCGATGAGGAGTCGACACCATACTCCGTCGATGCTTAACCATTGACGAGGCCGACAAAGTCTTGAACGACTGCCACAATGACGCTTGTGGAGGCAATCTCTCAGGACTTTCCACTACTCAAAAAATCATTCGCGCAGGTTACTTTTGGCCTACATTATTTCACGACTGCATCCATGCCGTGAAACAATGTGATAAATCCCATCTTTATGCCAACAAGGCATGCACACCACTTGCTCTTCTACACCTAGTCATCACCACTGGTCCCTTTTGTAAATGGGGCATCAAATTCATGACTTGCAACCCTACATCCAACAACATAAACAAATACATAGTCATTGCATTTGATTACTTTACCAAGTGGGCTGAAGCCATGCCTACCTTCAACAACACCGCTGACACAACAATGCATTTTTTCTTTAACCACGTCATATCTCTCTTTGGAGTACAACTCCAACTAGTCTCTGATCATGGGAAACATTTCGAGAATGATATTTTCATGGAACTCTCATCCCGGTTAGGCTTCTCCCATGAGTTTTCCTCACCATACTACCCTCAGTCCAATAGATAGGTAGAAGCAGTTAACAAGGTCTTAAAAACCATGTTGCAACGCATGGTTAACAAACATAAAACCAATTGGCATCATATGTTATTTTCCGCGCTTTGGGCTTATCACACAGCAGTCAAAATTGCCACTGGTTTCACACCTTTTCATCTAGTCCATGGGGTTGAGGCCACTCTTCCCATCGAATGCGAAATTCCAAACTTATGCACCACTATTGAGCTATTACCCGACACTTCCCCAATAGAGAAACATTTGCTGAACTTAGAATCCCTGGATGAAGATCGTCGATCTTCATTACAGAACAATGAAGCAGCCAAAAAACAATCAAAGGCCACCTTTGATCGCCATGTCAACCTTCACTCATTTAATGAAGGAGACATCATCCTTGCTTACGATATTTCTCATGATACCCTTGGCCATGGAAAATTCAAGTCCCGGTGGCATGGACCGTACATCATCCAACATTGCCTCACTAAAGGCGCATACATCCTGGCCTCCCCTGATGGCCATCCTCTCAAGGAACCCATCAATGGGTTGTACTTAAAGAGATTTTACACTCGAGCATAGTTATACTACACTAGGCTTTTTATTTTTTGTACGTCTTTTGTAGAGTTTTTAGTTTTATTTTATCCATACCTCTCGTCTAATCTATCACTCATGTTATTGACAGATGCCACCTCCATTAGCCTACCACATCAGTTATGCCGACGGAGCTAGCCGTTGGACACAGAATCTCACTTCGGCTGCTTGGGCCCTCTATTCGCCTTCACATGACCTGCTCCACACCAGCAACATATGTTTAGGCTTAGCCACCAACAATCAAGCAGAGTACACCGTCGTCATTGGTCTCCTCGTTGAGGCCAATCATCGCCATATTCGTCACCTTAGCGTCTTATTAGATTCCCAACTTGTCATCCTCCAACTCAAAAATGTATACTGTGTCCATGATCCTTGCCTCTTTCACAAATACCTGCAGGTTAGACTTTTATCTTGACATTTTGATTCCATTACATTTACACATATCTCAAGACAATTCAATCAAATAGCAGATACCATGGCTAACATTATACGAGATTGGCATATATCACATCAAGACATTTTCACATACACATAAACCATCAGAAGTCTGTCACAGCATATAGATTAGACATCATCCACTACATCAAAAACATCATCAACAACAAACACATCACACATGTACACAAAGATCCACAAATATATATTGGTCCACATGTCATAAAGTGTTTACAAAAATAGTACATCACCCGTAGGTAGGTGAATCACCTCATCCCTACCAATACACAACTGGATGTCACAACTATACAAAATGCACTCACCAACCTATATCAGATACACAACTACATATCTAGCATCCCTCAGGGCGCCTCTAGTGCTCCAGCACCAGGTCCTCCCTCTGGCGGAGGTACCCCACTAGCTCTAGGTCCCTCAGGTCCTAGAGGCAACCGTCCAGTCATCACAACTCTAGCTACAACTACTCTGCAGATCAAGGTCTGCGACTCCGTCGACATCCCAATACACTACTCCTGGATCCGCACCCACATCCTCTCAGACAGTCTCTGTGGAATCGCCTCTAGTCGGTGGCGGAAATCATCAAACTCTCCCCCTGCCTTGGCCAGAGGAGCATGTGACGAACCTGCCCCGGGGTGATCATAACAATGTCTCCGAGCCACTCTATCATCATCACCGAGCCTCACCCCAACATCCTTTCGATGTTGCCTCTCCCCTGCTCGCAACTCTCCCTACGGTGGTCTCACAAGCCCCTGGTGGGTTGGCACTCTGATAAGCTCGACCTCTCATCCATGTGGTCCCACATCTACACAAAAAAACACATGATAGCATCAACATCCATACAAATATCAACCATATGCTATACTATCTAAAAAGACAAATCAACAAAACCAGCAACCAACACATCATACCTCGACAATTGAATACCTCTCCCGGAGGTAATGTCATCTCAGGGTCATCACATAAATCTATCCCACTGCATGGAAACTTAAATATGATCTGTGGCATCTGACGCCACACCTGTGCAACCTCGATCATGAAGTAGTGGCCACCCTCCCCACCTCCATGACGAACCAAAATTGTCGACCACCACCACAGTCGCGACTCTCGCTCTCTCAGTGGGTCTAACAAAACTCTCAGGCACAAAATCAGCACCCTCTCTAAAAACCAAGCCACTGGGATAGATCCAAATGAAAAATCCCCTGATTCGACTGCTCGACACCTGGTGAGTTGTCCCACCATCTTGGCGTGCAGCATCAAGCCCCAGGCAAAATGCTCACACCCTAGTGCCTGCTGCATGATCCTCAGTTGGCCACCATTGATACGCTGAGTCGCAAGTGACCCATACACTCTCACAAACATCATTTCCATGAAATTATGTATCAAGGCATCCATTTCCACAATCCTCACCACTGACCTAGACATAAAATCCTCTCCCAAACAATATGTCCGGGAAAGGGTAGCCAACTGCCCCTCTCCAACTACCACCGGCTCGGCCGGCAGCAGTGTTCCCTGAAAAGGGAGCCCAGTCAATAAATAGACATCTTCCTCAGCAGAGAATTCTAAGTGATCCCCACGCATAATAAAACATTGCAACTTTGAATTGCACATTGATATCAGGAATTGCAGCAGATACTCATGTGCCCTCAACAGTGGGCACTAAAAAAAATTCAGCAGCGCACAGGTCACCAAAGCACCATGAACCGTCGACTCCTCATCCCTCACGGCCTCCCTCAGTCGGGCCCATTCCCTCTCTCTCCAATGGATCTACATCATCCCAAATGATCACCTGCATCCACATATACAGTACTCGATCAACCATCACAAAAACACCAAAATATCCACAAAAAAAAAGGGAGATAATTTTTCTCACCGTCAGCTTTGCCTCAAAGGTGCGGTTGTTTTCCCGACAGGCACACACCCATGTGCACCTATTTACCCCATAGGCATGCATGTATGCATGCTTGCTAATCCCACATGCATGCATTTGGTGCGCGCATGTTCAATACACAGTTGTGCACTCATGCGCAACTGTCAGCAACATAGCCACGCACATATGCGTTACTGTGTTTCAGATAGGCACGCACCCCATGCATGCCTGTTTTCCCAAATAGCATGCCCCCTGTGCGGTTGTGCCCATTATTGTTGAGCATTAGTGTGCGGGTCGCCATCAATTGCTTGCGCACTTGGGGGGCCACAACCATAAAAATCCATCGTACGACCATTCGTACGGTCCTACCCAAAAATTGACACCTAACTACTGTACAGGAGGATGAGACCACTAACCTAACTCTCACACCTCCCGGATCAGCTTCCTCGCACTCCTCGAATCTCTAAATCTGCTCTACAATCTCCTCTCTAACCACTATAGCAGCAAGTACAAATGAGGTGGCAATGTGGGCCCCATAGCTATATATAGGCCCTTTTTGCCAAACTTCCAGACTCAATTCTGGGAGCTCCGAGGTTCCATTTTTTGATCTGTCTTTAGCCATGGGATTAGAACCCCGTCATCTACATCAATATAGTCCCCAGGCCATTTTTCATCCCTAGCCCCCGGGGAGCCATTTTTCCATACCCCGTTCAGGTACGCATGCTCATGTTCAAAATTATCAAATAAACAGTTATATGTTTGATTATCTTTAGATATTGTTCACGTCGGGCATTTGGTTTCCATGTGTGCAGGTACTTGGTCATCACACACCAGCGCGACCCCTTCAAGTATATAATCGACACTGGCATGTAATCATTCCCTCTGAATCTCAATCGCACCTCCAATCACACCCTCTGAAATTTGCCTTTAGGGTCCCTATATCCATCTCTATAGTACTGTCAATAATTTCACCCGGTAGCACTCTCCCCCACATGAGTTGTCCCATTCATAGCCCCCCTTGGCACTGTGACACTCATATTGTTTCAACCTTTAGGGATGGGAGTCCCGATAGTCTTACATCATGTCGCAAATCAGACACATACTCCTTCTTCTCATTTTGCTAGCCTACCCAACGAACTCCCAGGGCACTTCCTCATGGTTTTATTTTGATTGCACTCCTGCAACATCATTTACCATCCATTTCATCCACCGTTGGTTTGCCCATATTCATATTTCCCTCCATACATTTCCCTACTACAGAAACCCACCTATGGGACCCCAACCCCCCACTTGTTTTTTAACCAACTTGCTCCATCCTTAGGCCAAGCCATCTTACACTGGGGCACCCATTTCTATATCTGCATTATTATCCCCAATGATTTTTTTAATTCTTTTTGTAATTAAGCCTTTGTTACCAACATTTTACATAGCTTTTTGTCATCACCTTTGGTGACCTTCTTCCTTTTTGGAAAACACAACCCATGTTGTCCTTTGTTGGGGCATTCCTTATCACCTACTCTTGTTGACATCGTCCATAAACTCTGAGTATCCCACAGGCCACCTACCTCTTCTTTCTGAGTTTTTTCACTTTGTCCCCCCTCTTGCACAACTTATCCCACGTCTTGTTGTCCCCTTGACACTCAACCTAGTTGAACGATTGTGACCACTTATACTTTGCATATATTCCCAACCAAGGGCAGTCTTGAGTCTCCATGCATATTGACTTCATTCTTGTACCTCCTCAGTTCCTGACCTTACCTGGTGGATTTCACAAAGCCTTTTGCTTCTCGGAGTCGTGTCTCCCCTTTTGTCGACATCAACACAGTTTCCAGAAGGGAAACAATATCTTGACTCTCATTACCTTTACAATGAGGAGTCTCGGACAACATAGGGACAACCATAATTTCTCTCTGCTATCATTGACCCCCATAACATTCGACTTCAACACTTTCTCATGTTATGGTGGGTTTTACTTTTCGACTATTGCAGTTGTTTTTTATATTTGCCGAAGACCTATGAACTTTGTTGGGCTATCAATGCCCACAGAATCCATGAGACTTCCTACATGTTTCATTGCCTACTGTTCAAAGTATTGTTCCTCATCAGAATTGTCCTCTGCCTTTATCAAAACCGCCCCTGAGGGCGTTGCAGTTGTCTACATCAACACATAGTTTCAGTTACTATACAACACCCTTTTTTTTTTAGTTACATGACACGAGCATGGGGCATGTCTGCCTCGTTTATACACAATTTATTTTCCACATATTGTGAAAGGTTGGGTCCTATAGGTTCCCTTCTCTCTCCAACGGGTCACTCTTGATACTCTCATTATTACTCTTTCTTACAACGGTACTCTCAGTAGAAGAAACATTGATGAATTTCGGCTATCCATATGCTCCTAACCTCATCCATCAGGGGGCATCTGGTATCACTGAAATTTCATCCGCAAATGGTTACAGGAATCCAGCATCTTCAAACAACTATTAGTTCACCCATGGACCAAAATTACCTAAAAGAATTTCCAAAAGGTCCAAAACTATACAACCAGTTATAAAATCAGGTTGTACTATGACTATATAGGGCGCACACGCACATGCGCCATCAATAAACGCAGGAAAAGTGCACATGTGCACAATGTGTGACTATGGACGCTAAAAGCCACATACACCTGAGAATGACACATTTATGATGTTGGTCGGCCTCCCACCCACTTCTGGTTCAGCTTCCAAGTTGATTTGACATCCAAATCTCGGCTGGATCCGGATGGGTGGCTGGTCAAAGACCTAAAGGTGCCCTAAACAACCCCTTTTCACACTAAAATTTGGTTGCACAATACCTCAAAGTGGTGCTATAAAACAAGGCCATGGGTGCACTACATCTTCAAGGAATTCATTTGTAAGGTTATGCTAATGCTATTCTCTTGGGGAAACCTCTTTTCTCATCAAGATCATACTAGCACCATTCTATTTGAGAAATCCACATCACCTTTTAAGTGGGTTAGCTTGGGATTCTTTCACCTTTTCTTTCAAGTTTTCAAGTTGTAAGAAGAGCTCAATCTTAGGGGTCCAAGAGCCCTCCCTTGGAGGAAGAAGGGACCCAAAGTCCCCTTTCTCTTTGGTGTTTTCTTTTCACTAATACAATCCTTTCCATTGGTGACATGAGTCTTGTTTGTTTCTTGTTCTTATGTCCTTATGCACAATAGTTTAATGGTTTTTTCCTTTCCTAGTTTAATTCTTAGCTTAGTCTTTTATGTTTATTCTTCTAACCCTTTCCTTTACTACTCTCTTGCTTAGCTAACCCAACTAAGCTTGTAAGCACCTCTATTTTGCTCATTTAGGTGAAAAAAGAGGTGCAACAACCATAATACCATGTCCAACATCGATCATATTGGCCTTCTTTGACATCAATGCCAACACCATAACACCATGTCCAACATTCTCCCCCTTTGGCATTGATGGAAACAAAGTAAACCCCCCTTTTTTTTCAATCTTAAATTAATTTTACTAATCATTCTCCCCCTTTGACAACAATGTCAAAAAGGGATGTTTCCTTGCTCCCTTTAGGGTGACACTCCCCCTGTCTATGAATCTATCCCCCTTTTGGACAAGAGATATTACTCTAAGGCAATGATGGTGGCATGGTTTCCAATCATCTCTTCGCCTGGAATCATGCTGTTGCAACCAATCATGGGAATAAGAATAACTCCCCCTATCTTCTCTACAAGATGAACAATATGCTATCACTGCAATCTGCTTCCACTTCAAATACTACTGCTCAACTGGAACATAGATCAACTGCTCAAGAATAGTATGTTCTTCCTATAACAATCCTTGGACCTGTCCATGCATCAACCATATAAATGCATGCCACACCATACATCAAGTGTAGTCAATCATACATCCTATCTCATGCATCAACAATGAAGAAAAATATATGTAAATAATATGTGTCAAAAGTGAACTAAACATATATTAGGATCATCAACAAGTGCCTCTATCAATGTACCAACAATGTACCTTAAAAAAATGTCATATCACACATGATATGCCTCTATAATAAGATATATCAATGGAGCTCACATATGTACCAACCATGTCCCATGATAGATATGCCTCAGAAACCATTCACATAACTTCGTTGAGAGAATAGATAACCAATATTGTTCCTGGGAAGATGAAGACCTGCAAAAAACCATGTTAGATCCTGCACAGAGTTATACCATCAAACCATGTTTCTTTCAATGATGTTAGTTATCTATTCATTCATTTGTAATCCAAGAGCCTCTTCATTCTTCTATGCTTCAATACTCATAGGGGTTTCAACAAGAACAATCTTAAGTCTTCCCTAATTCCTCCTTCCTTTCTTTTGTTTATATTTTTGTTGAGGAGGAATTTTAGTAGATCATCAAAATAGTGTTTGAAAATTTCCAAGATCATCATCACTTAATTCTTCTCGTTGATCTCCTATTGAAAGTTCATCATCCTTGTCATTGTTTTGTGCAACAAAATATTCTTTATCCTTTTCTTGAGAATTTTTTTTTTGCATTTTCTATTTGTTGAGTAATGGATCATTTATTTGCATGCCATTATCAAGTTCTGCAATTGTGTCATATTTTTCTTTAGGAGTTTTCTTTTCTTGAGCTTGATCCACTTTATATGCATAGCTCTGATTTTCATATACCTTATTAGATACCTCACCCATCATTCTCTTATTATCAATTTTATCAATTTCAGGTGCAATATCTTCATCATTTTTCTTCCTTTGTACTTTATCTTTTCTTCTCCATATCTTCTTATAATTTTCCTTAATGTTGGAGACACTTGCCTTCATGGAATACTTTGGAAATCTACATTCACTAGCCTTATGACCATAACTGTTGCATTTTTGGCATTCAATATTGAAGTCTTGTAAGGGAGAGATTGTGTTATGATTTCTTCTTTCTACATTATTCTTATTGTTTTCATATCTTTGAACATTTGTTGGATTGTACTTTCTATAAGATTTACAATGTATTGCTTTATGTCCAAAATTATTGCAGGAATATCAATATCCAAGGAAAATATATTGATTTTTGTTAGAGGGATTCCTTCTGATGATTCTATTCTTTTTGTCATATTTTTCTTTAGTAGGGAGTGCAAATTTCTGTTTATTTGGGACAGTCTTCAATGGTATTGTCCTTGCCTTATTTTATTCTCTTCTTATGGAGTTCTTAAGAGAATTTGCATAGCTGATTGGTTGTTTGTCATTATTCTATTCTATAGAGGGATCATATCCAAGTCCTGTCTTATCATTTGATGATCTCTGACTACTAAGAATGTTGTTCAGGATTTTTGAGTTATTTTCAAACTTAGACTGGATGTCTTCTTTTTCTAGTTTCCCTTTTAGTTGAATTATTTCATCTTCCAATATATTACATGTTTGTTGTTTTTTATTGAGTTCCTTCTTCAATATTTCTTCTTTTCTTTTGGTTTCTTGGAGTTTGGTTTTTAACTCAATAATCGATTGTTTTGAATCACTAATGGTTTTGGAAACCTCCTTTTCTCTTGATTTTATAACTTCTTCAAACTTTAGAAGTTGTTCCCTTAGTAACTTGTTTTGATTTTTAGATTTTCTTAGTTCTTCAATTGAATAGATAAATTCTTCCTCAAGGTTCACTTGTTCTTCATATTCCGAATGATTATCATCTTGAGTTTTCATTCCCATAAATAGAATTTATGGCACCTCTTCTTCACTTTCTTTAGATGAGCTACTGTCTTCTTGGATAAAGAAAGTTTTCTTCTTCTTGTAGAAATTCCTTTTATCTTTGTTTTTTCTCTTCTTTTGATCTTTGAAAGTTCTTTCATCATCACTTTCCTCTTGATTAGGATAGGGACATTTGTTAGTAAAGTGTATGATTCTGCCATAGCTAAAACATTTGAAGGGTAACTTTCCTTTATATTTTCCAGATTCTTTATGGAGTTTCCTTATAAAGTTGGCCTCTTCTACATCTTATATGTCTGATTGATCTTCATTATACATATGTTCCTGATTCTTATTTCCTTTAGAATCCTTAAAGGTTGTTTCTCCTTTTGATGGTTTTTCCCATCTTGTCCTCATCTCATATGTTGTAAGAATTCCATGGAGCTCATCTACTGTGAGTTTGTCAAGGTCTGGTTTGTCTTCAATTGTAGAAATCTTGGCATCATACCTCGTAGGTAATGATATTACGATATTTTGTACAATGGATTTGTCTTTAATTTCTTCTCCAACCACTTTGATTGAGTTAACTACCTCATCTACTCTATGAAGATATTCAACAATGTTCTTTTCTTCTTTAATCTTCAAATTTTTAAACTGAGCTCTGTAGGTTTGTAGTTTGGCTTCCTTGACTTTGTTGTCTCCTTCATATATAACCTCTAGTTTGTCCCAGATCTCCTTAGATGAATTACAATGCATTACCTTCACAAATATAGGATTTGTTAACCCTCCTAGAATGAAATTGATTTCTCTTGAGCTGTCATTGAAAATCTTATTTCCTGTAGTATCTGTGGGTAGAGTAGCTGGTGCAGTGTACCCATTTTCTACATAGTGCCAAACATCAAAACCAAGAACCATAAGGTATCTTTTCATTCTTATTTTCCAGAGAGAATAATCATCTCCTTTAAACAATGGTGATTTTTTGGAAGACATTCCCTCTTCCTGATCCATTACTTTTAGGATCTACCTTCCAGTTATTAGATTGTGTTGAAGGCACTTGGATCTGATACCAATTATTGGAAATACTGAGAGGGGGGGTGAATCAGTATTACCTTTTTAAACAATTAGTTATTACTTTGGTATTTTATTTATCATCACAGTAGATCAACAATGGACTTGTATTTAAGAATCAATTATATAAGTATACTTAACAAGAATTACAAAGCTTATAAAGAATAATCTTTGATTGTGAAGGACACCAATCCTCTTTAGAGCACCAACTCTTGGAGACACAAATTCCCTTCTTCAAGGACCCAGCTCTAGGAAGCACTAACTCGCTTGTTTTTAGGGCACCAACCCTAGGAAGCACTGACTCCCTTGTTTTATTGCACTAACCCTAGCAAGCACCAACTCCCTTGTTTTAGGGAACCAAACCTAGAAATCACCAACTCCCTTATTTTCACACTTTACTTAGAAAAGGATATGAATCCTTCCTTGATCCTCCCTTCCACCCTCACCGCATAAGTATCTTCAGTTTTCCTTCTTGGCCCCTGCTTCTACTTTTGATATTTTGATCTAGACTACAGAGACACCTTTCTTTCACCATACCTTTATGTTTATATAGTAGTCCAAAAGGTATGAGATTGAACCATTGTGTTTTTTAATAATGAACCATTGCACCCTTTCATTTATTAACAACTATGTTATTTTAATAACAAATTTCTTCTTTTACTATTATCCTTTAAATTTATTGGGTGAACTTGGTTCGTCTTTCAATCTCTTTTTAATTAAGAATCATATTCTTAATTGACACTGGTTTCCAGGGTAACCCACAGTTATGGCATCTTATAATTTGACTCACTGCACATCAAATCCATAATGAGGTGTCCAAGGACCTCTTCAGTGCATTCGATCTTAACTTTGTCCTTGATACATAGATCTAATAGCCTAAATGGGTGTAATAGTGCTCAAGCACCAAATCTAAAGGCGTTAAACCTTTTCTCCTCTGCGTGCGGCCGGTGGCTAGATCCATGTGCTTATCCCTGTATGTGATTTAATATGGATCATTGATTTCCAGATTCAAATTCTGTAGATAGGAGATTCCTTCAATCCACTTCCCTTTATGACCACGGGCTCAAAACCACAAGCTTATCTATTTCACACGTTGTTCTATTAGCGCTTTTCTCCTTTTTCCCTTATTCTTCTTCATGGGACTGTATTCAAATGTCTGAGGGATTATTTACTTCTAGGCCCTTTAGCTTCTTTACCTTATCACATGACCGATGTTGGAACCCGGTTCTCTAGTACTTTGGCATTCGGGATTTTCGGCCTTTGCAGTCTTCCAACTCTCCTGGAGTAAATTTCGTCGAAGTGCGTATACTCTATTCACTAGTAGATTGGATGGTCGATATTTAATCTTCCATTGAATGGAATATCCTAGCTTATCCAAAGGCTTCAACAAAATCGAAGATCACGACATAATCAGTAGTTGAGATCTACAATCCACACTCTTTCAACATAGTGGATCTTTAAAACTTGGCCATTGTGTGCTTGGTTTAGATGTTTTCCACGTAGCTAAACTATCCAATGGTCCAGATCAAAAGCACGCTTCCTCCACCAAGTTAATATTTATGCACGTTACTTTGTGCTTTTGGATCTCAACTATGGATATTCATCCTTGATGAACAGTCAGATCTTATTTCGGGGCTTTGACACTATGAGACTTCGGGATATTTCCACTCTTAGGTTTGTTCAACTCCCCCCAAAGTTTTACCGACCGAATAAGTCATAGAATGTCGGTGAACACTTGTTGTCAGTTAACACTTTATGCTTACTCTATTCTTACACTATGCTTGATAAATGGTTGAGAATGCTCCTGAAGTAGATCAACAGTTAGCGTTACTTCATTATTCACACTTAGTCTATCCTTCCACTGTACTCGATAGAACGGTCAAGAAATATTCCAGAGGATCTTAGATCAACAACCAAACATTAACTCGCGATTTCAACCTTCAACTCTTCGGGTATTTTTGCTAGTAGGAGAAGATGAACATCCCCGAAGGCTATAATCTTGGAGTGACGTGGCATTCTAATGTCACTAATGATGATGTGGACATGTAGTGTGTGTGCCACGTGTCACCTTGATTTGTGACTTTCACAGACCTCATGTTCCATATGATTTTTGACACTTGTCACCACCTGATTGGGCCACATGTCATTGTTGACATGATCTTGATGACGTGGACCTAGTGTTGTATCACATGTCTTATTTTTATCTTCCTATTAGATCAGACAGCTGGTGGGATTTCATGATTATGGATTTTCACTTCGTGGCTTCAGGGCTTCAGCCTTTGGGTATTCTTACATGATTCAGACTTATTTTCACCAAATTTTGGTCAGCACCAGAGTTGACCACCTTATTTCCTTTAGTGTGATATGATGGCTACAAATTTTCATTCCAGATTGATGGTTAGCACTTAATTCTAGATAAAATCTTGATCTAATGGTTGAGAAACCATCCAAAGCTCCTTCCTGATCGACGGTTGGTGTTATTTCGTGACTTCGAGATTTCATGGATTCTTCCTTGTCTCCAGTAATCGTCGAAGTGGCAAAGTTATTTATCTGTTACTTGATCCAACGATCCATAATGCTACTGCTCCGGATCTGACAGTTGAGATTTAATCCTTCCCAACCTATGAATTCACCTCGATCTAACGATACTGGATTGTCCCAAACTAAGAATGAATGACTGCTATAACTTGATCCTTTACAAACGGACTTCTTTACTCGTAGAACTCTGTCTTATGTGTTACTTCAAATGCTCCTTCTCTTATGAGCATGGATTAACGTTCTTCCTTATGATATATTTGTTAGTGCGCTCCTTTATACACCGTGTTTATCCAATCAAAAGGTTATCTCTTCCAAACTTTAGGTTTATACAAGATTCCTCTACACCTCACGCTATGTCTTCTGTGCAACCTACTATGTTATATCTCCTGAGCTTTAGGATCTCAAAGACATATAATGGAAATACCATATTGATCTTCTTTACATCAATGCCAACACCATAATACCATGTCCAACATTGATCATATTTGCCTTCTTTGACATCAATGCCAACACCATAACACCATGTCCAACATACAGGAAACCCATCTGCATAGTAATGAATACTTTGCAAAAACCTTTCAATGACAAGCCATTGATCTACTACAAAGGGATTACTAGCCTATCAAAACCTCTCCACTCTTGTTTTTCCAAAATTGTCTTACAAAAACCCACTTTTCTATGGTTTATGCAGGAATGTACTTCTACATATAAAGAATTACAACAATTATTTATAAAAATGGACCATATCATGCAATGATAAAATTCCTTTGTTTAAATAACAAAGGTTCGATGGTGCAATTCCATATCCGATCCAATTTTAATGGAGGATGGAATATATGGTTATAACCAAATGAAACCATATATACATGGTCTAACAAATCGAAATATTTAAATAACTAAAATAAAATATTTGAATAACCATATTTAATAT
>JZKD02S2015494.1:693097-708791 GCA_000966675.3 Picea glauca
CAACACCATGGACCTCCCCCTCAGTTATAGTTATAACAAAATTTAAATAAAAACTCATTTGTAACAATAACAAATATGACTGATAGCCTGGTTGGTTAGTCCACTGATTTGTTACCACAATGGTTGGAGGTTCAATTCTCTTCAGTGACGGTTTCGGAAGGATACAACCTTTTTATCCTGATTATGGGTGCCACATGGAATACTCTGTTTGGGTCATGTGTCACCTTAGGATTCAGCCACTTGGATGCATAGTCATCATACAATCACCTTCCTAGTCATTGAACACGTCAACACATAGTCACCTGTCATA
Organism: Picea glauca; assembly: GCA_000966675.3. Classification (NCBI taxonomy): domain Eukaryota; kingdom Viridiplantae; phylum Streptophyta; class Pinopsida; order Pinales; family Pinaceae; genus Picea; species Picea glauca. Next base: position 693,408 of record JZKD02S2015494.1, read on the forward strand.
TCATCCTACCATACTGCCACCTGTCATGCCACATCATCCTATCGTACTTCCACGTTAGCATCCATACAACCTAGTCAACATCTGTACATGCCAAGTGTCAACTTTGCCAGTCATTTTTCTTGCTTTTCCAAAACTATAGAATGCCATAACTTTCTCATACGACGTCCATTTGAGACTGTTCAAGTTGCATTGGAAAGTTCTCGTGGAGCTCTTCATGATGGAGACCTTTTCATAAGAATTTAAGAAGATCAATTTTTCGGTCACAAAATCCTCCTGGATCAAAGTGTAAGGAACATACCTATGCTCAATACAAGGAAACACATGAAGGATATGGACACTCGGGGGAATGTTTCAAATTGCAAAGAAAAGGATTGCAAGGCTAGAAAGTAATGATAATGAATAAGAAAATTGGTAAGCAAGAATAAGCTAAAGCCAACATTAGGCTCAAAATCATGAGCGGTAAATATACAATGCAGTTACAACTTGAACACAAAAGCATGGGAACCCCGAGGGTAAATATCCAGAGTAAGATTGAGAAGAATATAAGGCTTGAATGAAATGTTATGGCAGGACTAATAGGACTCTTGCACCTAAGAAAATATTTCATCATGGGAATCAAAAGGAAAATCAAGGTGGCATCTAGGATGCCCATGACGGTAGGCTCTACTACAAACAAAATAACACTTAAATTCAGTGGGAAAAGGCTTGCGTAGCTAGTAAGTGGGGTTGAAACTAAGGCAAATGTATAGCATTCGCATATTTTGCAACAATGCAAGGTGGGAATAACCTACTCTATATGCCAGTGGCAAAAAACATTACTTGAAAAGAGTCGAAAGAACAGACCGACATATATGAAAAACACCATTTTTAATCATCTTCCCTGTAAAAACTAGGGTCAAACAATTATCTTCCTCAAAAATTTAGTTCAATAGGTGTCCAAAACTTAAATATAGTAAAAAACTATACAACAAGTGGTTAAAAATTCATCAAAATAGTGAAAAATTACCCAAATTACCATTTCATTTGAATTTTTTACCAACATAGTGAAAATTGAGTAAAGAAACCTTTGATATTTCGGTGACCATTGTGAGAGATACAAAGATTGTATTTGAGTGTCCTCTGAACCAGGTTAGTAAGCCCTTGACCCTGTTCAATTTAATCCATATGTTTTTTCCTTTTATCAAATTTTTCATTAGTATTTTTAGTTTTGAAAAAGAGGGCGGGGTGGTACACACCCCCCTTTGGTGCAGGGCATGCATAAGTGGCCCTATACATGCCTTTCCTTAATGAAAAATGCATATATATGCCATTATCATCAAAGAAAAACATGTATATGTATGCAAAAATGGAAACAAATGATAAACTAACCCTTTTTTCTTCTTGCAAACTGTATAATGGTGATAGTGTGGAGAGAGAAAGAGAATGAGGATATTGAGAACCAACTCGTAGATGACTTGGAGGCATTGAAATCCCTCCATTAGTGCAATCTAAGAATTTTTTTGAGTCAAACAACATGTGAGCTAAAAAAATACTGCTACAAATTCTTATCATCTATTGGGAGTTGGATGTGGATGCATTTATGCTCAATGGTCAATATATAAAGATAGGGTTTGAATACATCTATTTAATCACAATTTTGTCACAGTGAGGTGACATGGTTAATTTCCATACCTGAGGGGGAATGTGCATGACTATTGAGGAGTACAATGCCCTATATTGCACCCCATGGAAATAGTGGGTTGGGAGTCAAGTCCCAATCCGCAACATAGAGATCCTAAGCCTAAATATCATCTTATTGACCATCATAAGGATTGCGGGATCTGCATCATTTCACCAGGCATATAGACAATAGATGTTTTATGTTGTAGAGTGCTTACGACCTATTATTTAAGACTGTAGTACATCATTATTGCAGAGCATGAAGATGCAACTCACTGAATGCAAGAAAGGGAAAATGAAAAACTTTTGTTATGGAAATATCTTATGCACCTTCTTCTTCAAGAGGGTACCTGCAATTAGTCTGACAGTTTTCATGGTATCACATAGACTCCATGCACCATGTATGATTCAATTGGCTGAACTTATGCAATGACTAGGAGGTGGGTGCTTGACGAATCCTTGTGAAAAAGACATCTTTGATTAGTGGAAATGCCAAATCATAGTCATTAATGACTATCCCTATGAAGGGATAATCTTTGTTAGAGATCCAAACATACCTATGCCTCCTGGTGCCACTCTTGGAAAGATTGGAAAACATTTTTTTTAATTTTCAAAGTTATTTAATTTTTATTAATTTTATTTATAAAGTTCTCAAGAAGCAAACCAAAAGTAAATATTTTTGGTGTGGATAACAAAAGTTAACAAAATTATACGAATGTGCATACATTGGACCGAAGAGGCCTGAGGGATACTCACGCCACCATCGCAAAGGATGTGGTATGGAGCAGCCAGGTGAAGATGCCGAGAGAGTTGAGAGCATTCTTCAAAACGTCCAAAGAAATCCAAATCTTTTGACATACGAGATACCCATGATTCAAATAGAGGACCTACCGGAGCACATGCAAAGTTAGGTTGTTTGTGTAACACGGGCCTGGGTGTGGCTCTTCCGACACCTAGCCAATGTCGTAGTCTTTTATAGAGAAATGCATGTGGGGCAGGACCCTCAACATGGATTTAATATTATATTTTGTATCAATATCCATTAGGATATTTAGACACTTAAGAGTTAGTTAAGATCAACTTGGTCTAATGTGTCGTTAGGTAAAAGTGTGTTTCTTAGTTTGTTTCTTTAGTATGCATTAGTATACATTTGTATTTAGGAAATCTGACGATCATGATATGTTCCCGACATAGAGTGATTTGATTATTCATATTCTCCTAGATCGTAATGGCTATATTGATACGTAGCTTAGCAGTCGATTGGTCCATGATCTCTATTTAAATAGAGTGGAGGGTCATTTGTTGATGATCGATTGTGAGAAAATATCTTGTAAATCTCTCTATAATATTATTTTTTGCATTAATAAATTGCTCCAAGTGGCCACGATGGTTGGGGCCGTGGATGTTTCCCCGTAGGGGTTTTACCATGTGAAACCATCAATGTGTTGATATTTGCTCGGTGTGTTGATATTTTCTTGGTGTGTTGAGATTATAGGCACATTTAGGAGGATCATCACCACGTGGACCAACTTCTACTTGCCACGTGGCTCTTTGATTATCGTTTATGCCTTTTTTTCAAAAGGAAATAACTTTCACATCCGAAGTCTGTTTTCAATCCCATTTTTTTTTAAATAGCCTAATTTTTCAAGATCTTTCCATATAGACCATTGGTTTTTTTTTTAAATACATATTATCTACATATTTAATATGGTTTCTTCCAGTGATATTTTTCTTACTAGAACCAACTACTTCCAATGGAAATCCCATATGGAGGATTTATTAAGAAGTAAAGGATTGTATTTGATTACCTTGGGAAAGGAAAAGGAACCCACTGATGATGAAAAGAAAGTCAAATGGGATAACAAAAATGGCGAAGCATGTGGATTGATAAGAACATCCATCTCTCCTGATTTAATTTTCCACCTTCAATGAATTGATGACCCCGATGAATCTTGGGAAAAGATTGAATCTATTTTTGGTAAACACAATATTATTTGAGCCCACCAGTTAGAAAATCAGACACTGACTTTAAGTAAAAAATATTTTTCTTACATTGAATACTATCTAACTAAGTTTAAAACACTTAGAATTTTATGTAAAGAGTGTAACATAAAGATGGATGAAGAGTGTTTCATCTATATTACTCTTTCTAAGATCGATAGTGCATATGATGTGTTTGTATCTACCTTTTATTCCACGAGAGAGGCTCCAGGGACTGCTTATCAAAAACCTACTCTTGATTCCTTTTTTTATGCTTTGATTAGAGAGAGAGATAAGCTTATGCAACATGGAGTGATCAACACTGCAAGTGCCTCAAAGAAATAATTAGTATGTAACATAACCAACCCCCTAGATATCATTTAGGTTGGTGGGGTGTTCATATCTCTTTAAATTTCACTAAACTCACATTCAGGTTTCTCTGTGTTAGCACCTAAATATGCTATCGTAAAATTTTTCCAATTTCCCAGACTTATAAAGTTTGATAGCTTCTCCTCTAGCTTCAATCTCCAAACCCTCTCAAATTCACATTTGATCTGTCACTATTGAATCTATTTTGTTCCTTCTTAAAGTTGTCTTTGTTCAAATAGTAGTTAACAGTCAAAGTATTTTACAAGTTTCACAGTCATATCAAGAAACATTGTGTGTAGAAATTCTCTATTATAAAGTTGAATTTCAAGCAATGTCTTATTGCTACAGGAAGTTTTAAACTTCCTATAGAAAAACTGATGAATTTCTTAAAGGATGCGCTACCTGAAGTTCCACATTTCAGTAGAAAAATACTGATCATGTGTAAAAAGTATGCTGCCAAAAATTTAGATTTTCGATAAGAGTTACAGGAACTTCCAATGATGAATTCCAAATGTATCAAGAGATCATCACTTAGTAGAGTAGAGAACTTTTGGGAGAAGACCATTCTACAACAAGTGGTTCAACCTTTTAGAGTTATAGGCACTACTGGAATAGGTATGCAACATAAAATTTTGGAATAACGGGAAATATGCACTACTGGAAGTTGCTTCAAAACTTCTAGTAGCGACCCTCATACAAAAATAAATCCAAATGCGCTACCAAAATCTTTGTATGTGACTATTTTACAGGCCAACTTTTGGTGCGATTTCTGACCAAATGAGGAGGAATTTCAAAAATATAAAACATGAGTTTTTTTCACAATGAGCCCAATTAGGTGCAACTTGGATACGATCCCAAAAATAATGAACTGTTTGCGATATTTGGGTGGATATTTGAAACATATTTTTTCTAAATTTCGCAGATTTTGTTTTCCTTAAAAAGACCTAGTGAATGGAGCATCCACGTCATCAGTTCGACCCCAGAATTAAATCCATCTCCCTTCTTGATAATTTGAGTCATCTAATGCAAGAAGTGTTGAGTCTTCTCCAAACATCCTTATCTTCAAAAGTCAGTTCCATATTTTATCAAAGTAGATCCAATATTTCCAAGTAGCAGATTAGCATTCAAATCCACATTTCTAGAAAGTAGTTGAGCATAGAAAAATTATAAAGGAAACATTTGAAGACTGAAAAAGGGGACTTCCTTTTGCAAGGAATAAGAGGGTTAGAATAGAATAGAATCTGGTATGACTAGTATCATTGTAAGATGGAGGGCATTTCTTCTTTGTTAGATTTTTATTATCAGAGATTCTTGAGAGCTTTATTATTAGTTTGTAATGATATTGTTCTTTATCTTATTTTATCCTTTTACTTGAATAAATTACAGTTATTAAGCATCATTGATTGCCCATGATTTACAGATTATCATTCAGTGAAGCTTCATTGCATTTTCCTATGATTCATGTGTTTTGTTAAAGTATTCTCCATTCAATGCCTAGAAAGAATTTTTGTTTATTGGATGTTCTATATTATGAATATATGGGGTTGATCTAGCATAGGTCACTTTATGATTCATATTTTTTCTCCTTTTCTTCTATTTGTCATAATTCCAACTATCTTATTTGATAGTCATCTCGATTTCTTCTGATCCCCAATCATAGTGAAACCCCCTTTGTTTGCTTCATCATATCATCTCTGGGTATATATTCCCTTAACCAAATGGTTAGGATTGCTCCTCGACATCAAATTGATGATATGGAGTGACTCATACTCTCTTTTGTTAGATTCATCCATGCACTAGTTTAGAAACCACTACGACAAGCCCTTCTCCGACAGATCTTATTGGTATATCTAACAACCCTTGGAGATGATGGTTCACGACTGTGATTTCTTTGAAGCCTCAAAATACCCAGTGATTAATCCTCTCTTCGTTTAGCATCATCAAAGTGATAAGTGGGTCCCGCAACATATTCACAACTATCGTTGCCCATCATTTACATTTTGATTGATAGCTCAGATTTACTCTCGAAGAATTCACCATTGGGGCCTCTCCATTTCAACAATCAGGACCACACCAATGAAAACCACTTCGACGAATATGAAGGTCCTTAATCACGCTATATGTGGTCTAGGTTTATTCAGAGGTCATAATCACTCTGTAGATAAGGGTTCTAGGGGAAACTTCCTCGGATCAATCTACACTATATCCAATGGCTAATATCTTGCAAGAAACTCCTCGAGATATCTACGGTCCTTATGCTTCCCTATCATAAGACTCCTACCCTAATCCCCTTCACAACACCTCCAACAAACCTTGCTCTGATATACTAACAATGGATCCAACGATCCATAATTCACCATAACCATACTCTGATGGGTCAATGGTTCCTATTTACTCATATTTTCCCTTATCAAGGTCTTAATACAATCCCTCTCTTGGACTCTCCGATGGTTGCATCATCTAATCAACGATCTAGATCTATTTTTTGTGCCAAAAAAATGCTTGTGGGTCATCCCAATCAAACACAGGTTTTCCTCAAGAAAATAGTCTAAATATGGACTTAGACATTCAGGGATTCTTCAATAATTTTACCAAGCCTTCAAGAGTCAGAAAAAAAACTCTAATACCATCAAAGGCCTCTTGAATTCATGAAAATGAATATCTTTCATATCTTGCAAACTCTCCACAAAAGAAACTAGGTTTTTCTCGAGACACAAGGCCCCTTGTTCCTCACAGGAACTTCTCTCACGCCTGAACACTTAGGTCACTAGGAAATGAAGTTTTTTTCCATATCTTGCACACTTTCCTCCAAATATGAAAGATTCTCAGGGATACTAATAGCTCATACATATTCATTTTATTGATTTATTTGGTTAATAAAAACCACTACAAGCATGTCCATCTACTCAGATATTTCAATTCATCATAGGTATTTACATTTCCCACTCAAATTAAACAACACATGTATACATCATTCATGCACATATGAACATCAAAAGGTAAACACTTATCTGATAAAAGGGAAAATAGCCACACTAATCGACTAAGAGAGGAATCCTTTCTTCCTAACCTTAGGCCATACTGTAGACTACCTTCCTATAGTATGTCACCCCCGTGCCAAGCCATGATATCACAAGGGAATGAATCAGTTGGTTTATGTGTGTTTAGATGATCCAAGAAGGTTACTCTCCTTCCTCCCACTAACAACAACAAAAGTTTCCCCCTTCCATCTGAGCTCAAGGTCTCTATAGGTTTATCAGGTGGTTTATAAAATGGATTTACTTTGCACAAGGGATTCCCTTCTATGCCAAAAAATCCCTCAATGACCTCCCCTTACCAGTGTAGGTTTCTATCCAGTAAGCACCAAGTTGTATCCCTATATTTATCCAGTATGGATCCGAGTATTCTTTGTCTTAGAGTGATCATCGAATGACTCAGATGAGCTTCCTATTCTCTTCAAGGGAGGCTCTCTGTTGTATTCTCTTCTTCTATCCACACCCAAAAACACCTATGTTCACTGCACCATTATCACGTGAGTCTGTAACTCACCCATTTTCCTCGTATCGACTCATCTCCAAGATTTTATTCTCTTCTATAGGTTCTCACACACACATTCTCTTTTGTTTTTCCTCCTATTCTTTTGTTCCGATCTTCTTGAAGTGTTCTTCCACACTTGATCTCCTCTTTTTCCAATCCTCTTGGTATTCCCATGGCCTCCCTATAGATGCAACCTATAGGTTGCAGTTAACATCCTAAAGGGGAAATCTATGGAGTCCCATCCATCAAGGTACTTGTATTGACCCTTGCCTTCTCCAAAGATCAAATTGTCAGCAATTATTAACTGCTTCAACCACCAATATGGTTTCCCATAACTTTTCACATTGTTCCATGTAAAATTAGTATGTTGGTAGGTGTGTGTCCATGCTTTACAAACAAAAAATGGCTTGTTAAACAAGATTTTTATTTTTTTCATTAAAACCTCTCTGCTCCACCTCATCAATTCCACATGTGATATCATGGCCAGTACTTTCAAGTTTTTTCCCTCTCAGTCAACAGTCTGGTGTCTTTCATTAATCAAAACATGATTACAAGCTTCATAAATATCATCATATGAAGTCTTAAGCATAATTACAGTTATGGGGGAAAACAAGGTGTTACATTCCACTCCCCCTTAAAGAAACAACGTCCTCAATGTTTAAAACACCATGTATGTACAATTATATAGAAAAAAAAATGGGTATTCCAATATCATGGCATCTTCCATCTCCCACATAGCCTCTTATGCTCCAAAGTTCTTCCATTGCACCTTGACCTGCATGATGGCTCCATTCCAAATCATTGTTTCTCTCTTGTTCAAAATGCATTAAGGTTCAAGATAGAATTCTCCCTCTAGTTCCACCTGTATCACAGTCTTATCAATTACATGATTATAATCATGTACATATTTCTTTAACAAAGGCACATGGAATACATTATGAGCTTTAACAATAGGTGGTAATGCAAGTTTGTATTCCACTAGCCCCACTTTTTTCAGGACTTCAAATGGTCCATAATAGCGGGGTTCCAACTTAGCACACATTCCCATTCTCAGGGAACTTCTCTTGGGTTTCACTCGGAGATACACATGATCTCCCACTTTGAACTCTGTATGAGTTCTCTTACTATCGATGTATCTCTTTTTTCTATCCTGAGCCACTTTCAAATTTTGCATTATCTTAACCATTTCCTTTTCCATTTCCTTTAGCAACTCTAGTCCAAGGGTGATATTATCTAAAGGACTGTCCCGATTGATCAAGACTCTGCACTTTATTCCTTACATAACCTCAAATGGGCTCATTTTCAATTATTATTGGTAACCATTGTTGTAAGAAAACTTTACTAGAGGTAGATACTCTTACCATTGTTTGGGCTGATGCATGACATGCATCCTAAACATGTCTTCTAACACTCTTTTTACTCTTTCAGTCTGACCATTTGTTTGAGGATGGTAGGTCATGTCGATCACCAACTGCATCCCCAATATTGTAAACAAACTTCTCCAAAAATTTGAGGTAAATTTGACATCTCTATATGAGATTATGGTCTTGGGAAAACCACTCAATTTGAAAATTTCCTTCATAAAAACATTAGCAACATCTACGTCTTTGAAAGTGGATTTGATAGGGATAAAATGAGTCATCTTGATCAAATTTTCTACTACAACCATGATCGAATCATGTTGCTTGAATGTCCTTGGCAAGCTAGTAATGAAATCCATGGAAATTGTCTCCCATTTCCATTCTGGAATTTGCAAAGGCTACAATAGTCCAATGGGATGTCTATGCTCCACTTTCACCTATTGACACTCTAGAAATTTAATAATGTATTGAGAAATTCCCTTCTTCATTCCAGGACAAAAATATAGTTTCGTTACTATTGTCACCATCTTTTGGTAACCAAGGTGACCCACATAAGGTATCTGATGGAATTCATCCATAACCAAGTGCCTTGATTCTACTGAATTAGGCACATACAACCTGTTGTTATACAATAACAAACTATCAAAACCAAGATGATATCCTTCATATTTATTTTCCCTGGTTTATTTGTAACCCTTCTCTCACTTGATTGAAGATCTCACTTTCCTACAAGAGGGTTTTAATCCTATGCGTAATATCAAAATTCCCTACCTTCCTGATACTAAGTGTATTGTCTGTACACTTCGGCTGAGTTCAAATACCACTCTATTTTCCTTTCCCTTAATATGTTTGATTTCAAAATCAAACTCATTGTTTAGTTCCATCCATTTGGCACGTCTGGCATTTAACCTTAGATGTTCAATTTAATACTTTAGACCCTAGTGGTCTATCATTGGAAAAAATCTTCTCTCAATCAAGTAATGCCTCGACATATTCAATGCATGCACGATTGCTGCAAGTTATAGATCGTGGGTAACATACTTCTACTCCTACTCATTCAACTTCTGTGATTTGTAACAAATTACTTTCCCTTATTGCATAATAACTCCACCAAGTCCTTCTTTGCAAGATGATGAAAGTTTCCTTTTCATTCTGGTGACCATACAAACTTCTTCCCTTCTCTTTGTAATGACATAATAGAATTACCAATCTTGGAAAATACCTTTATGAATATTCTGTAATACCCTGTCAAACCCATGAAATATCTGACTTTCATTACATTCCTAGGAGTAGGCCAATCCATGATTTCCTTGATCTTTTTCGGGTTCACTGTCATGCCTTCTACTGAGATAATGTGGCCTAAATATTGGATTTGCTTTTAAAATAAATTGCACTTGATAAAATTATCACACATTTGGTGCTCTCTCATCACCTATAGCACCATTCTGAGTTTCTCTTCATATTCTTCTCTTGTCCTAGAATACACCAGAATATCATCCACAAACACTAAGACAAACTTTCCTAAATACTTGTTGAGCACATTATTTATCAAACACATGAACATAACTAGTGCATTTGTGATCCCAAATGGAGCCACCACAAACTCATAGTGTCCATCCTTGTTCTAAAGGTTGTCTTGTGGTTATCCTCGTCCTTGATTCTAACTTGGTGATATCCCAACCTCAAATCAATCTTTGAGAAAAATGCAACTCCTCTGAGTTGATCGAAGAGATAATCTATCCTAGGAAAAGGATACTTGTTCTTGATGGTAATTTTATTCAACTACCTATAATCGATACATAGGAACAATGTGCCATCCTTATTTTTCACAAACAGGGCTGGTGCTCCCTGTGGGGATACACTCGGCCTTATGTAACCTTTATCTAACATTTCCTTTCGCTGCAGCTTTGGCTCTACTAGTTCTTGGGTGCTCATATGATATGGTACCTTTGACACTGGCACCACTCCAGGCACAAGATCTATTGAAAAATCAAGATCTATTTTCGGAGGTAGTCTAGACACCTCCTTTGGAAACAAATCTATGAACTCCCATACCACATGGTGGTCTTCAACCTTGAGCTCCTTTCCTTCTGCTGAGATAAGAACTTGTATAACATACAAGGTGCACCCTTTTCTTTTGAACTTCTTGAGATAAAATGTTGATATTTTCCTTACCAAAATGGGATTTTGAATTCCTTGCAAAATTATTGTATTTCCCACATTATCCTCACATCCCAAAATCTTCTCATAAAAATTCAATATTTCTATATGATATGCTAACCAATCCATATCCAACAACACATAATATGAGCCTAGGGGTAGAATATTCAAGGTTTCCCGAGTCTTCAGTACATTCATTTCAATTGGACAGGCTTCAATCACCTCAACCACTTTCCTCTTAGATCTTGTGGCTAACTGAACCAACCATGCTTTCACATGCTTCTTTCTCTGTAATGAACATGCCTCAACAACTCAAGGTGAAACATAACTAAGGTTAGATATTGGTTCAATTAAAATAAAGATATCTTTCTTGGTAATAATCCCTTCTAATTCCACCATAGAATCTTGGTGGTTTTCCTGTCGATTCTCCACAACTGCATATGTCCTTGGCACACTCTTGGCACTCTTCTGGCCTATTTCCACTTTGAGATGGAAAGTTTTTCTGATGCAAACTTATTCTTGGTTGATCCGATTGTGCACCTTTCTTTAAATTATTGTAAGGGAATGGATTGAATCCATTCTTCTGGAATCCACTCCTATACTTTCTTTTCCAATCTTTAGAAGAATCCAACTTATTCTTAGATTGATCATAGAAACACTTGGCCTTCCGAATAGTTTCCTCCAATGTATTGGGTTTATCGATCTCGGTCCTTTCTTGGTAGGACTATGGCAATCCACTCAGAAAATATTTCACTCTCGCTTTCTCATCCTTGAGATAAGGAACATACCTCAATAATTCCATAAACCTCTTGGAATATGCATCCATAGTAAGCTGACCCAACTCATGCTCATGGAATTCCTTGATTTTGTTATCATAATATTTTTTCGACAAGTAATCCTTTCCAAAATACTTCTCAAACGACTTCCAGGTCAGTTTTATTTCCTTCAGTCCCTTGATTTCCTTGAGGTCTTCCCACCAAATGGAAGATCCTCCATTTAAGTTAAGGATGGTGATTCTTTCCTTGGTATTTTCGAAATAATTGTGCACTTCTTCAGGCCAAAAAACCATGCCTTGGTTTCTTCTCCTTTTGTAGTCTCTCCATTGAAGGTAGGTAGCTTAGCCTTATTGAATTATTCAATTAAGGAAATCTGAGAACATTTTCTCTTCTTCCTCTTAGGGACACTTGACTTTGTGCCACTACTGGAAAACTCTATCGAAGTAGTCTTCCCACTGGATGAATCCATGGAGACACTTCTACAAGATCTTCCCTTCTTGACATCCTAGTTCCTCTTTACGGAAGAAATTCTTCCCACATTGTTATGGCTTGGACCATACCTTCGGGAATTGGAAGATGTCTTCAACTTTTCAGACTACTATAACTAAAAATTACTAGGACCCCACTGTAAATGATTTTCAATCTCTAACAAGCCCTATAATAATACTACATTCAACTCTACCTACTCAGCCCAAGCCCTCATGAGTCTATCATTGTCTTCCTTCATACTTATAACAATAGCCATCAAATATGAAGAAGCTTATTTATTCCTCCGACCATCATTTTTCTCATCTCTAAGGTGTGAGGTGTCTTCCATGCTACGTTGCACCATTCACCTTTGTTTCCTTTTAGTACATCCTACATGTTGAAACAACAATTATTATTTAGCATTCTTTGTCAACATTTCAATATATGCATGTCGAAAAACACAAAATCTTTTTTAAATAGTTTTAGGGGATATTTGTGACCCATTCAATCCTAGAGTTTTAAATATGCTCTGATACCACTCTGTAACACACCCAACCCCCTAGATCTTACTTAGGCTAGCGGGGTGTTCATATTTATTTAAATTTCACTAAAATCACACTCAGGTTTCTCTAAAAATCTCCTTGTCTGATCCCCAATCACATAAAAAACCCCTCTTTTGGATTCATCACAACATCTTAGGGTCTATACGCCCTTAACCAGATTGTTAGGATCGCTCCTCGACATCATTTTGATGATCTGGAGTGAATCAGACTCTCTTCTGTTTGAGTCATCTGTACACTGGTTTAGAAACCACTTCGAAGAACCCTTCTCTGACATATCTTGTTGGTATATCCAATGAACCTCGGAGTTGATGATCCACGACTATGACTTATTCGAAGCCTCAAACTACCTGATTGTTAATCCCCACTTTGTTTGGCATATTCAAAGGGATAAGTGGGTCCCACGAAAAATCCACGGATGTTATTTCCCGTTATTTACCTTTTGATTGACAACTCAGATTTACTCTCTGAGGCTTCACCGTCAAGGCCTCTACACTTCAATGCTCAATACCACTCCAACGATAATCGCTCTGATGCATCTAATGGTCCTCAATCACACCATCTATGGTTTAGGTTTACTCAGAGGTCAAAATCACTTGAAAAATAAGGGTTATAGGGGAAACTTCCTAGGATTGAGCTACACTAGATCCAATGGCTAAGATCTCACAAGACACTCCCTCAGAAGTCGGTTGCACCTGTCATCTTGGGTGAAGTTGGTTGCACTTGTCTATAAAACATGGATCAAGAATCCATCAGTGGACATGGTCAACTGAAGGTTTGTTTAAATAATGTAATTGCAAAGAGCATTCTTATTATTATTGGATTAAATCCCCATTGTGGATTAATCATGTCATTATTATTATTATTGTTATTGGATTAATCCCCATTGTGGATTAATCATGTCGGTAATTGTATAAGGACCAAATCCCCTTTTGAGGATTAGTCATCGGACAATTATAAAGGGCAGAATAAGAAGTCATCCCCAACAGTTATTATGGAAGACCTAGAATTAATTAAAGGTGGGTTTACCCACCTAGAGTGAGAGTTTGGCATTGCCAGTTGTGACCTTTCACACGTGCCAGTCTTGTGTAAATAAGAGGCTAGTGTCTCCCTTCAAACACACAACTCACATCTCTTGGGGAGGAATATCTATATTGGTTTGAGTTATCTCTTGAACATTGTTTAAGCTATTTATGATAAGGAAGTTTTGTTGGGTTTTCTTCCCCTACAGGGTTTCCTAGGATAAATGTTGTGTCTCTTATGAATATGTATTTCTCAGTGATCTTGTTCTTATGATGCTCTTATATATTGAAATGAAAAGAACTATAATAATGGCATAAACATTAACATGGTATTAGAGCCAACCTGAAGGAAGCACAATTTGCAAGAGGAAAAACGTCACTGTTACCGTACCCAAAAATTAGGGTTTTGCAAAAGTGAGTATTTTCAGCTCCCTAACCTCCTAGAAAGTTGCGCCCTCCCCAAGGATCATTTTGGCACTTAGAGCACACCTTTTCAGTGGCTAGATCTCTCAGAAATTGAAACCCTAGTTTCACAAAGTACCAGAAAAACAGTGTACCAGAAGTACCAGAAGTACCAGAGTACCAGAAGTACTAGAAAACCAGAAGCACCAGTCTAGAAATCTGCAGATCAAGTTTGAGGGGGTAAAAGTTGGATTTTCAAAATTTCGACTACGCCAACTAACTCGCCTCAGCCAAGTGCATCTATCCAATGGATGAGAATTTCAAAATTCGAAGTTTGAAAAATTAGGGTTTCCTCATAAAACCCTAAGTTGCAGTTGCAGTTGCAGTCTCAGAACCAGCTGCAGTTGTAGTTGTAGCTGTAGAACTAGTTGCAATCACTCTTGAAGTTTCTAGTAATGATTACCACTACTACCAGATGGAGCCACTACCTACAAATGTTATCCGAGGTATGTACTCACATATGGTTAATGGTTAAACCCTAAAGAGTATTTGTAGGAGAAGGAATCTTTTTCCATAGATCCAGAAGGATCTCAAGATCCAACACATTCAGAGGGATGATGCAACCCAAGTGTGATTATTCTAATATGCATCTATTTGTTATGAAATTATCTTGATCAGTGTTGCATGTTGAAGCTATGGTCAAATCATTAGAAGGATTAAAAGTTGATCATAGAGCTTATCCTCTAACCTAACCTTTTGTCAAGATAACATATTGTCTTAGTACAACAGACAGGTTGAAGAAAGTACTCGTCACTTGAGTGAAGGAGACCTGGAAGAAAAGCAAGCACTCACTCTTGAGGACAAGGCTCAAGGTTTTATTAATCAAGATTCAAAGGTACAAATGACAAGCTAATGACTTTAGTTGAGATAGAAATCATCATAAAATATTATACTTGATAACATGTGAGAATACTTTATGACTAACACCTCCTCTAGGAGAAACCTCATGTGTTAGTTTCAGATTGCCATGGAAGAATGCTTGGTCACAACACTAAGAGAGTGTTGACCTCATTTCATATTGTATTCCTTA
>JZKD02S2015494.1:710004-720039 GCA_000966675.3 Picea glauca
CAAAATGGCTCTTCAAAATAAAACATGTTGTTGATGGAAGTATTGAGAAATATAAAGAAAGATTTGTCGCTCGTGGCTTTTCCCAGAAGGAAGGTATTGACTATGAAGAGACATTATCTCTTGTATTCAGATACACTTCGATCAGAACCATTATCGCTCTTGCTGCCAAGATGAAGTGGAAGCTGCACTAGATGGATGTGAAGACAAATTTCCTGAATGGTGTTATCGAAGAGGAAGCGTATATAGAGCAACCCTAAGGATTTCAGGTTGAAGACAGGGAGTCTATTGTTGGGAAAAATACCCTACGGACTAGCAAACTAGGGTCAGACTTGCATGCAGATTTTTGACCGTAAAATAAATTACTTTTTATCCTACCACCCAAAACTTAAACCCCTCTTTCACGATACATGCATGGAAAGGAACTACTAACCTTTTTACTGATGTTTGGTGTAGATCCTCCGTTGCGCTTTGCCCGCTTACTTGCACTGCTCCTTCCAAAGTTAACCTGCAATCAAGACAAAACACTATGCATGCATGCTACTTTTCTACTTGAGGGTTAGAAATTAAGCACAAATTAAACAAACCATAGATAACTCATGCATTGGGACGAGAAAAGTATTCTTTTATTATTTTCAAAATGAATCAACTTACAATCAAAGTCGAGACTGGCCACCGTTCCTTGATCCTGATCCTAGGCTCCTCCTCTTCTTATGTCCTCCAACTGCTTTGCGTTAATTCTCCTTAGGCTTGAGGAAAGGCTAAAGGGTTGGTACAAATAGATTCGGAAAATGGGAAGAGTTTCTTCGCTATAATTTTCCTCTTCCAAATGGTACCCCTACCCCTTCTTTTATAGGCTAGAAGGAGCTAGGGTTTTGGATGAACCCTTGGCCATGCATGGCCAGGAGTTTCAGTTAACTGACCCATAGCTTTTTGTCCCATTGGCAACTTTCCTTTTTTTGTGATTCTGAAGGTACACGCAGGCTGTAGTGGGCCTGCTAGCATGTACTTTTTTGTACACATGGGCTGTAGTGGGCCAGCTAGCGTGTACTTTTAAAAATGGAGTTTTTAAAAGAGTTGTTCAGTAGTTTTTTGGAAAGAAGGGATATGAGTTGGCCTGATGCTAGGTAAGAATGTGTGGTGTGATTTAGGGTTATAATAGATGCCCCCTAATGTGTGAGGTCAGAAGAGAATCTGATGGCCGAAATACATTACCAATCTTTTACCAATCTATACTGATATGCTGAATGAGTGAGCCCAAGAATCAGGAATCAGGAGGTGCCATCTGCAAAATAAGAAATGTCTCACCGAGGCGGGCATACCCATGCTCGGGATAAAATAGAACCATGGCTACCAATCAAATACACTGTAGATCCATGTCAAATAACTATAAAGAGTAGTCGCGAATAATACACAGTGGAGCTACATCTTGAAATCCAAAAGATATACATATAGAGTATCCATCTCCCAGAAGATGATTCGGCCTGATGGCTGTACTTCAGAGCTCGAGAAACAACTTCAAAATCTTATAAAACTTGGGTAGGAGTGTAATATGAGTGTACGACTGCACTACCTAGAGGTCTTCGACGACTCGTCGGTTATGGACTTGATAATCTTGATGATTGGACTGAAGGCTTCAGTGATTTCGAATAAGGACTTGATTGGACATTCAGGATGGCTGGGTATGCAGACAAGAGACATATTGCAGAGGGGCCGACTCAAGATTAGTGACAAACTTCCCTTGGATGATAGCACGACAAGTGATAAGACTTAGGCAGCATATCTATTAATCATAAGTCTATGAAGAAGGAGGCAACACAAACTCTCCATATGTTTGGAAGAGTAACCAAATGGTGGAGGACACAACTCTATATAGCGAGAAAAAGCTTCCTAAGGTCGTACTACATCCCATAGTCTGATGATCAAATGGACAGATGTGCTTCATCCAAGGGTGACTCATTATGCTGCCAATAAAGAAAATACTTTTCCCATCCTCTTTTTGGGGTATATTTGATTTTTTTGTTCTTTTTGATGATTTCTGAAAAATAATAAAGGAATATTATGTTACAATGGAGGAACGAGTACTACAAACATACAAGCTCAAGGCACAAGGACAAGACTGATGTTCTGGGGAAATGATACTCGGGAAAAAATCCTTCAGTGGCCAAAGGTGTTAAGACGCAAAAACACACTGTTACAAGGCTGATGGGTAAGGTATGAAAGTCCGGTTGATATAACACACAATGGTAACGTCCTTCGATGTAGTTTTAACAAGCCAAGAGAAGGGAATCTCGGTAGTTTTTCATATTTAGAGAGTCTGAAAAAGCATAAAAGGAGACTCCAATGGGGTACCTTTTTTGACAGTAGTCTAGTCGGTTCGAAAAAGGGATAAACTAGCACCGATTAAACGTCAATTCAAAACCATTTTAACGAGTGTGACAAGGACAAGATCACTCGGTGATTTTTTCATTTTTAAGGAGTCTGAAAAAATCTTAACTATGGACTCCATCAAAAATATTCTTCTGGACCAATTCAATGAGTGTGAAAGAATAAGGTCACTCGACGATCTTTTCAATTTTAGGGAGTCTGAAAAGAGCTTAACTATGGACTTCATGGGGGTTTCTTTTTCGTAAATTTAGTCCCTCAGGCCTGAAAAAGGAATAAAATTATACCTGAGGATACTCTTTTAAAGAATAGGAATTCGATAGAGTATACCTTTGTTCGTACAGTTGACCATCCAGACCGAAAAAGGGGTAAACTACCGCCGGACAGACGTGACTTCAAATTTTAGTTTAACGAGCGTGAAAGGCCACAAGATCGCTCAGCAATCTTTTCATTTTTAGAGGGTCTGAAAAGGGATTAAAAGGAGACCCGTTTAAAGAACGTTCTTCTGGACCAATTTAACGAGTGTGAAGAAACAAGGTCACTCAACAATCTTTTCATCTTTAAGGAGTCTAAAAAGGGCTTAAAGAAGACTCCATAATGGTTACTTTTCTAAGTTAATCTAGATGAGATCGAAAAGCATAAATGCAGTCTCGCCAGATGTTGCTTTTAGATCTCAAAGCGAGCTTAAAAAACAACAAAAGTAGCTCATGATAGAATCTTTGTGGGTCGATGCCTGGCATCTCCTCGGGGGAGCTGTATGCTCCGACGAAAACATTGTCTATGACACCAGGGGTTCTGGAGATATTGATAGGTATCGTTTCAGAAAAGGTTGCCATATTACCCTCAACATAGATCTTGTGTGTAGCTAAGGGGTCAGTATGACAAGACCTATCTCCAGTCATAGACATAGTGAATTCTCCTGCTTCAATTCGGTTTAACTTTGGGAGAAAATATGATCTATGATGAAGATATTCCAAGGGTTTGTTCAGATTAGTTATTTCTTTGATTACTGCTTTGTCGGAAGGAAAGACTAAGTCTAACGAATCAATGTTAGCAAGAGAACCCTGAGCCCAAATAGGCTCAAGAAGTGGATCTAACTCCTGTGCAGGAGTCAGATCAGGGTTAGTTGAAGCTTGCTGGACTACGGAGTACGCTACTTCAACGATCGATAAGGGCATGGACATACCGGAGTGCCTTGTCTCATCCATCATGGCTGATGGGGAAGGAAGAATCCACGGATCCTCAAAGTAAGTCATGCGGAACGACGAAACTTGAAAAATCTCATCCTTGTGGTGAGTAGATATAAACTTGACATCGCTATGAGGAGGTGGGTAATCGAAGCTACCCATCAAGGATGGGCACAAACCAAATCCTACGTTAATGACACTGGCTTGAGGATTATCAATCATGGGAACCGTGGATGCCCCCAAAGCTGGGTTAGGTCTAGAGAAGGACAATTGATCGATGGTCACTATCCGGCCTTCGTGTGGAAACAACAAGGCTCGAAAAACTGTAGCAACCACCGCTTGCATAGCGTAAGTCCAACTTCGGCCTAACAAGAGTTTATAGTCGAGGGGGGCATCGACTACCTCTACTTCGACGTACACAGTCTTCCCTCCTAACTGCACAGGGAAATAAGGGATGATGTCGTGTGGCTGGAAAGAATGACCGTCGAATGTAGTGAGGAGAGTAGGTGATGGAGACAAAACGAGCTGAACAATAGCCTTCCAACATGCTAACGACATAACGCAAATCGAAGCCCTCGTCGACCACTGTGCAGAAGATATTCCATGTAAAAGTTTTCATGGGATGAGCCACTACTATCTGAAACACGACGTGGTAAGGCAGACGAGGTTTTAAGTTGGTCGTATCAAACATGATGGTACCCGGGTTACAAGTCTCAGTAGAGCCTAAAGCAGTTAACAAGGCTTTCCGCTGAGCAGGGCATCTCTGGAGGACCTCCAAAGCGGACATCGCACAAGGGGTTTGTGATAAATCTTCCACCACAGAGTAATTCTAGGCAGCCCTTGCATTTGGATTGTGAGAAGCTTTCTTAAACGCACCCTTTGGAACGTGTGTCATCATTTCTCCCAACGTCTTCTCAATCTGTAGAGGAAGAGATGGGAGCTCGGCTTCTTTACCCTTCTCAGAGGCTCTTGGCTTACTATAGTTGTGCACTCTAGTAATTATTAAAGCATCACCCCTAACCATATATACGTTCGTGGATGAGGAATTGTTTGGAGGAGGGCAGGTTTCTTGGCTGCCCCCTTCGGCACTTGTAGAGGCTTGAGTTAAATTTTTCCCATGCTGAAAGGGATTAGTCAACACGACTTGCTGTTGCTGTGTGACAAACTTTTGGGCCTCTGCAAGTTGAGGAAAAAGATGAGTCGGGTGGTCTTCTGCACACAAATTGCATAGATACTTCACCTTTCGTTTTTCCGTGGTGCCCTCACCAGCATTATCAGTGGGTTTTTTCTCCCCCTTACCCTTCTTTCGTTGTTTTTTCTTCCCTTCAAGCTGTTGGGTGGCCTTTGGGTTAGTCATCTGCACAGAGTGTACTTCTGACGTTTGGGTAGGAGGAGCAGCCAAAGCAGTAGTCTGGCTGGCTGCTGAGTGTTGGATAGATAACTGTTGCAATTGCTTTGTCAATTGCTCAGCGGGTTTGGTTTGTGTTGAACCAACTATACCATCGGCATGTGGTCCAGCTCTCTATCTAGTTTTATCTAGAATTGATCATGGTGCATCGGGCAGGATGTTGTATAATAAACCAGACTGAGAATAGATGAGATCAAACTGTTGAGCCCTCATGATGGCATATTCTTCGGAGAAAACCCTAGAAGTTGCGACGTCTTTGGATAATTGTGGGACCAGAGACTTAAGGAACCACTCAAGCAAGAATGCTGGTGGGACTGGTACTTTAATTAGACTCTTCCGGTGTTTCCACTCTCAGATATGATCAGAGATATGGTCCACTGTTGTCTGTTCGAAATTAGTAAGCAGCTCTGTGCTAGCGTCGTATCTCACAGGTAACTGGAAATGGTTAAGGAAGGCCATCGCCAGTTCACCAAAATAAGAGTATCGTGAGTGATCAAGCTTGATGTACCATTTCGTGGCACTCCCAATAAGAGTGTGTTGAAACAATCGCAACTGAATGGAGTCATATTTCAATGAGTTAGATGAACACCAAAGATGGAAGGTAGTCACGTGATCACCTGGATCTTCATTAGGCTTGGCCTCGAACTTTAGAATGTCCGAAGGCAACTTCGTTGGCATAGGAGGCCAATGTGGATCGTGACAAATAGGATCATTTAACAACCTTGTCAAGTCTGGCAAGTGTAACGTTTCCAGGAATGGTAGTGTGGGTTACTGCTGATAGCCTGGGAAAAAGGGTCCTGGAGTTTGACTGGCACCAAGTTGCCAGGAAAAGTTTGGCTGCTGGCCCAGGTTCTGGTAGAAAGCATGGCCCTGACCAGCGTAAGGATTTTGCATATGTGGAGACATCATTGGCTGATTCCCCATAAAGGACATAGGATGTTGGGCATTCATCGTGTTTGATAGACTTTGGTAAGGATTACCCCATGCCGGTCTTGATGGGAGAGGCATAGAAGTCTATCCAAGGTTCCATTGACTGTGGAAATAATTACCCCAGAACGACATTCCAGAGGAAGGAACGGATCCTTGTCCTGAGTTCCAAGGTCCTGTTATATGTGCCCCCAGTGCAGGAATAGTACCCTGCGCCGGCGTAGACTGTCCAAAAATGGGTGTGCCCCCCGACGGGAAAGCGGTGGATTCGAAAGTGTTGTTACCAAATGTCCCGTTCCAAACAAACGATGACGAACCGACCGACATAGTTTGCGCAGGTGTTCCTTGACTCCTGGCTCCAAATGAACTAGTGTGTGCAGGCAGCCCAGTGGACTGCTGATGCAGACCGCCAAGTGAAGGGGATGAAGGAGAGATATGACCTCCAGCGTAAGGAAAAGCATTGAAAGGGACAGGAATTCCCCCAATTTGACCTTGCAGAGGAGCGTTAGAGCTCCTTGCCCCCATACCCAAAGTCTGTAAAGTGGAGTAAGTGAGTGCAGGACTAGTACCTGAACTAGGCATACCGTATGAAAACAGAGGGCATGTCGCACTGGGTGTGAAGGGAGTTGTGGCCGCCACGATAGATGGGGACGGTCCACTGTGCGACCTAGTTGCGGTTGAGACCATGGTGGTCTGGGCCAACGACGACAAGTTAGGAGATGCTTCTCATGTGGTAGCAACGGTGGTGGGAATAGAAGAATTCCCAGAGGAAGTAACAACGTTTGTTTCCATAGATGTGTGAGGCACTGACAGGCGTTCGTAAAATAGGATTGGTACACTGACTGATGGCCAAGTATCAGTGGTTGGGGTGTCAACCAAACCAAGATTGGCGGTTTATTCCTCTGAGAGTTGTTCGGGCACAATGGTTTTCAACCCAGTTGCTTCGAAATACCCTTGTTGGTCTAGCCTCTGCCTCAATGGTGGCGGGGGTGGCTCCATTATAACCGACGACAGGCCCTGAAGCCTTCGTGATCGGTGGAACTCGGGATCCTCCACTTTGTGAGAAGATCCAAGACATGCTAAGGTATTCTACACGTTCAAACAGTAACACACACTAAAAAAAGCAGCCCCTAAGAGATAAGACAAGCAAACACTAAACTAGTTGGAAGAACAGTTACAACAACCAACACTAGAGCAACTTACTGGTGCAAGTGCAACTCGAAAATGGAAGCACCCTCCAGGTATACTCTGTAAAGCGTGGACCGATGTCTATCCTAGGTACCGCGGTATACCCCCGCAGTCACCTGTGTATGTCTCTAAAAAGATTGGCAACTAGTTTGCCAGCACGCGAACAGTCACCAGGAGGGTACAGTCGATAGTCGGGTAGACCACAATGAGCAGGGTATCAAGCCCAAAACTTGTCAAGGGTATCGAGAGAAAATGGTCCGAAAGAAAACTGAGGACCTCAAATGGATACGAGACCCACAAAGCCCCGTGGCAAATGCTAACTACGGAATCTCAAAACAAATCCTCGATATGTGTTCTCCACTACGCTTGGTCTGACTTTGGAGGGGTTATCTCCGCTACCTTTCCTTATGCAACCTCGTGTTTAGCCTCTCTGTTAGAGGGGGGTCCTAGATAACTTCCACAAAACTGGACTTCTACACTCCCTATCACAGACTCCAATGTTGGGTTTTAAGTGGCCTTGGAGAGTTTCCTCTCCAACCTATTCCAAGGCCTTAGTCCTGAGCTAGTTTGTGAACCCTACAAATAAAAAGTCTAATAGATTTTAAATTAGCGTTGCTTTTATTGGATTTTTTATGTCACGGGGTATGAAGGTGAAACTGATGATGTGTAAAGACTCAAAGAAAAAACGGTTGAAAAAATGCTGGAAACAAAAGACTTTTACTAAATGCAAAAATCAACAACTTTTCACAAAGAAATATTTCTTTTTCTTTTTAATTCTTCTAAGATTTCATGCATCAAACATAAAGGAATTTCGCTCAATCTAAGAGCTACTTATGCTCTAAATGCACTGCAAAAACTTATGAACAAAAGAATTCTTCCTAGCTATTGATGAAAAAACACAATCTTCAAACAAAGAAGAAAATGAAAAGATTTTTTTTTCTTTTTTTATTTATTTATGTGCAAATCAAGCAACAAAGGGAAAATACCGACAAGCCTAAAACCAAGAAAAATGAAATTCTGTCTTAAAGTGCAGATCGCAAAGAATCAGAGCAAAGACACTTAAAGGAAATCAAGAAATCAAAGATTCTTATGCTTGTCTAAAAACCATAAAACAATTTTTTTTTCTTTTTATCTTTTCTATCAACTATCAACTAAGAAAAAACGGGCTAAGGGTAAGAGGCCCTAACCTACTGACTGTGCAACCCTAGACTCAAACCTTTGAGAGGCACACTTCTTACCACAAGAGGGGATGAATACCCCACCTTGACTGAAAAGTAGCCTGTCAAGCACGCCTTTGTCACTGAAACAACATGCGTACGAACGCGTGCTGAGCTACTACAGAGCACGTGTACCCGCGGGCCACACTCGCACAGGCCACGTGTATGTAAAAAACCTAAGACAAAAATAAACACAGGCAGTCTAGTCCAGGAAGAGGCCTCTGGTATTGATAACCAGGGTCTCTTAAAGGCTTGGATTCTTCTTCCAATAGAAAAGAAAAATAATTGCAAAGAATAAAAAAATGAAATAACGCAAACTGAGACAAGACTATGAACCAACAAGACTCAGACAGGATCCAAAAATCCCCCTAAGAATGTATAATTCTGACAGGGAAGAGGAGGATTGCCTCTCAAGCTCTCTAACTCCTACACGCTACTGAAACCTCTACAGCTAGCATTCACATGCGGGATGTAAGAGATTAGGGCATGGGTACATGCGTGCAGGCCTTATATAGGCCGCGTGTACCTCTATGTGTCTCGAAAATTTCCATCAAGCAACAGTCAGGGAAAACTGGTATAAAGAACCAGGCTCCCTGCTAGCTCAGGCCTTATAGAAAATACAAGTAAATAAACAAAAAATGTAATCTCTTAAGCTACCCAAAAACTCAACTAAATCCGGAAACCCTAAAGAGTATCTTCCCCAGTACGGTCGCCAATTCTGTTGTTGGGAAAAATACCCTATGGACTAGCAAACTAGGGTCAGACTTTCATGCAGATTTTTGACCATAAAATAAATTACTTTTTATCCTACCACCCAAAACTTAAACCCCTCTTTCACGATACATGCATGGAAAGGAACTACTAACCTTTTTACTGATGTTTGGTGTAGATCCTTCGTTGCGCTTTGCCCGCTTACTTGCGCTGCTCCTTCCAAAGTTAACCTGCAATCAAGACAAAACACTACGCATGCATGCTACTTTTCTACTTGAGGGTTAGAAATTAAGCACAAATTAAACAAACCATAGATAACTCATGCATTGGGACAGGAAAAGTATTCTTTTATTATTTTCAAAATGAATCAACTTACAATCAAAGTCGAGACCAGCCACTGTTCCTTGATCCTGATCCTGGGCTCCTCCTCTTCTTATGTCCTCCAACTACTTTGCGTTAATTCTCCTTAGGCTTGAGGAAAGGCTAAAGGGTTGGGACAAATAGATTTAGCAAATGGGCAGAGTTTCTTCGCTATAATTTTCCTCTTCCAAATGGTACCCCTACCCCTTCTTTTATAGGCTAGAAGGAGCTAGGGTTTTGGACGAACCCTCGTCCATGCATGGCTGGGAGTTTCAGTTAACTGACCCATATCTTTTTGTCTCGTCAGCAACTTTCCTTTTTTTTATGATTCTGAAGGTACAGGCGGGCTGTAGTGGGCCTGCTAGCGTGTACTTTTTTGTACATGCGGGCTGTAGTGGGCCAGCTAGCGTGTACTTTTAAAAATGGAGTTTTTAGAAGAGTTGTTCAATAGTTTTTGGGAAAGAAGGGATATGAGTTGGCCTGATGCCAGATAAGCATGTGTGGTGCAATTTAGGGTTATAACAGAGTCTCATGTCTACTGATTGAAGAAAGCCTTATACGGATTGAAGCAAGCTCCTAGAGCTTGGTATGGCCATATAGACAGTTTCTTGACGAGCTTAGGCTTTACCAAGAGTAAAGAAGACTCAAATCTCTA
>JZKD02S2015494.1:727711-795429 GCA_000966675.3 Picea glauca
TATATATATATATATATAGTTTTGGTCCTATTGATTTGCAGAGTGTGGAGTTGCAACTTGCATTGGATCTGTATTTGTTGTTGTTTCAAGTTATATGATCTATAAATAACAAGGCAATAATATGAAGAATTAGTCTTGAAGTTAGTTTTGAGTTTTTTGATACATTTCGTGGTTTAGTTAGATTTGTAGTCTCAATCCCTTCTTACGTTTCACAGTGGATGTCACATTGTCACATTCACACTGACATTTTTTTTAAAACTAATTCAAATTTGCTTTCCTTTTCACTAGCAATTGATTAATTCAATTTTTTTTTCCTTCTCACTCGTAATTAATTATGATACGTTGACACATTGCTCATTGACAATCCTCCTTCTATTGCGCTAATTTATTGTGTCGAAATTGATTTTTCCATAGCTATTCTGGAGACATTGATAGTTGGCATCTTCCTTTGCCTTCCACTTATCTAATGAAAGATCTTTGGCACCTTTGAAAATCAAAGTTTCTAGGATTTTTAATGTAAATTAGTGTATTTATATATAAAATTACCCACCATTGATTTGTTCCTGGTTGACCAGTGAGGACATATTTAAACAAAAATAGACAGGTATGTATAAAATTACCCACCATTGTTTTGTTCTCGGTTGACCAACAAGGACACATTTAAACAAAATGGAGAGATATAAATAAAATTACACACCATTGATTTGTTCTTGAATTACCAGTAAGAACATCTTTCAACAAAAATGGAGAAGTCCATATGGATAGAACACTCACCTTTTAACCACTGATAAACATTAAACTTGTTGGAGATGGAGATATCATTTTGTAGTAATAGCCTCAAAGGTTGTTAAACTTTAGAGGTCTTTTATTTGGGGACCAATTTTTGGGTGAAGATAGAGTTTGTCAAATGAGTAGGAAAAGTTGTCTTTCCACTGTCTTGTATGTACGTTGTGCTACTTCAAAGACTCCATATGTGTGATATTGAAGAAAGCATTGTGGTGTTTTGGATTTGGAGAATTGCAATGGACTCCACATATCTATCCGTTTGTTTTTCATTAATTCTCAATAAATTGGTAGTAGCTCTGTCATGTGTATGGAATGACACCCCATTCTCTATATTTCTACAATTTCTCTTCGCCACAACTCAATGAAACACAACCTACAATGCTTGTGTTTGTCACCATTTGGTCTCTAATTCATTGTATTTTGCTTTCTCTCACATAAAGAAAAAAGTGATTCATCCACAAGCAAACAAAAACAAGCTCTGAATGATTGTCAAATGTGACGCATGATGGACATGTGATTTCGAAAATGGGGAAATCCCATGTTTATGACATAGATAAGGCATTTACTCTAGTGTTTCTAAAGCCTCATTATTGAATGAGATTCAATTCCAAAGTGTTCTTTTTGAAAGTTGAGAAAAGCCATATATCTTTTCTTATTCGATAGTATAATGAGATATTAAAATAAAGATTATGTATGGAATTAAATTTATGAGTAAGTAACAAGTTTTTTTAATGAAAAGAGTTATTTAAATTTAGTTTTCATCATGAATTGAGAAGAAATTCAAAGTGTGATCGTCATTTTTAAATAGGAAATAATATTTCATAATACATTTAATATCAGAAATGTAACATCCCACTCTTGCATGCATTGAGCGAACCTATTCTTTGAGGACACTTTCTTGCAAGTGATTTAGATTATTACACTATTAGGAGTTTGATTATGATTATGAGACATTATGGATATGATGACATGTTATTTTACTGTATTGACTTAGACAGGTGCTATTGACTCGGTTCTCCTGAGTGTGAAGGATTTTGGACCTCAAGGATGCAGAGGCATCGATGAAACCCTTGGAATCCGGATCAAGTCAGGGAGAGGACTATTGGGGTTTGATTGTTCTATATATGACATATGTGCATCTGATAAAATGTTATGATTATGGATTTATTTCTGAATTTATTCGTTGATGTTGCAGGTTGACGATAGCTTGCCGACCAGACTCACATGTGGAGTAGAGGGGTCACACATGACTACCAGAGACGTTGAGGGAGAGGTGTGGACAGTAGCCCTGCCACAACCTACTAGCACTCCCACCGTGGATCGAACTGTAGGTTAACGATTCCCTAATTCTAGTCACCCATGATGCTGTGAGGGAAGACTGCGACAGTCTCTCATGATGATTCTAAGGGGTGCACAATAAGGCAGTGGCTTTATTCCTTAGAGGCCCTTAGTCTCCCACAAGATCACCTGATGGAGTATTGACTCCAGGGGTTTTTTATGTCTACCAAGTCAGTCAAGAGGCGAGTGGCACCCTTGGAGCACATAGTGTGTCATGAAGGGCACGTCGTGCAAGAAAAACAGAATGAGGCGAGTGGCACCCTTGGAGCATGTAGTGCGTCCTGAAGGGCACATCACGCAAGGGAAACATAATGAGGCGAGTGGCACCCTTGGAGCACCTAGTGCGCCCGGAAGGGCACGTCACATTTTTAAATAATAAGTGAATAAACCTAGATGGCCTTAGAACGAATGATGTGATGAAATTTTTTAAAAACAATTTTCCCTAATAAAAATGTCGCCCGGCATCGGAAATTAAAATCTAGGTCTAAGTGATACTTGTGGAAATAATAATAATAATAATAATAATAATCTTTAAACATGTGATGAGAAGGGGGTAAGCAATTCAATTAATTTATAAAAAATCAAATTACTTTGAGGGATTAAAATTTTAAAAGAAAATTGATTGTTTGTTACATGTGCTAATTATAATTTTTAACTAAAAAGAAAAAGGGGGGAAAAAGGGTAAAGTCTACACTTGCTAATTTGAGTTTTAGATAAAAAGGGAAAGAGGGAAATTTAAAAGAATTAGGAAACTAAGGGAAAAAGGGGAAAACATAAAGAGAAAGGGAAACATAAGGAAACAACAGAATGACTAACTTAGCAAGGAATCTTGCCTTTAAGAACTTTCTAAATTGAACTCAACTAGTAAATTAGTAAGGGGGTAAGTCCTTAAAATGTGTAAGGGAATATGGGGACACCTAGGAGCGATTCTAGGAATGCTTTTAGGTGGGTGAGGGAAATAGGAGTAATTAAATAATAAATGAAATTAATTTATGGTGCAACGAAGGGGATGGGTGACACATGTATGGGGAGGATTTGTCTGAATTAAATTATTGAACATTAAATTAAATGGGAAATTGGGAAAGAAATGACTTAGAAAATCTATATAAAGGAGCGAGGAGGAGGATGATGGATCTCTTCTGTTATGTGTAACGTTACATTGCAGAATTTTAGACTTGACTCACTTATCTTATGGGAGTTGGGATACCCAGCTCGGTGAGGAGTGGTAGCTTGGCCTTGCGAGGGGAGCTGGGAGCTAGTTGTTCTCTGGTTTAGTGTGCGTGGCCCCTTTGTGGCTTGGGGGGCTAAGGGGGAAGAAGAGTACCCCTAGCGTTGGCTGGGAGGTACCGGTGAAGTCTCATCGATCGAAAAGCAGGAGCTGCAGAGAGCTCCCGGGACAATGAATCAGAGCTATTAACTTGGGCTACGATACACTTGCTTTTATTCTGCATGGTAGATTATTATTGACCTTATGCTTCATTTATGTACTTTTAACTATGTAAGGAAGGTGTTTGACTTAGCATTTTAATTGAGAACTTAAATTCCACATATCCTTAAGCTCGTTGCTTGACTTGATTCCCTTGGCATTCGATCCCTGAATGTTGTGACTGTCCTATTTGGTTTTATTGATTTGTTGTGAATAGTTGTGCCCTTTTTACTTCATCCTCATCCCTAGTTCATCATTCCACGCCTGAGCAGTCGGACAGGATCCGAATCGACGGTCGTCACTTCAATGCATAGCGACCTATAGATTCTAATGCCCTACTTTTCTATGCATGGATGATGAGCGAAGGATAGTTTGTCCGACTGTCTACCTCTGTTGGTTGTTCCTGGTCGAATGATTGTCTTGCACCTTGTTGCGATTGATTACCTCTGCAATTGTTATTCCTTTCCTGCAGCGAACCGCTTATGATCCTCTACGTTGATCCCTTCGTTTTAATACCCTTCCTGGAAATTATTTAAGGTTGTGTTTTTAATGCTTCTCCTGGCGAATTTACTGTGTGGTTTTTTTTTACTTCTGGTCTGCCATTTAATCTACGATTTTACTCAGCCTTTGGCCACGTTGGATGACATCTTATTCTTTCATTACTCTACGTTTTATTTTATTCAATGGCATTTACTCTCTACAATTCAACACACTTAACCACAATTTTTTTTTTAAACTCCGCGTTTTTAATATATTCCTGGATAAATTACACTCTGTGTTTTTATCACCTTCTACTGGCAATTTTACCCTATGGTATGATGCAAGAGCATCACCAATGTCAAGCAAGCATGGGGCACACACCAGTGCATTTTTGGCATTTGATAAAATTGTTTGAACGTTTTTTAAGAAGATGCACCAAACATGAATGAAACAATTAAGGAAGGGCATACTTCTTGATTGTAATCAGATCTTGAGCGTCCCACTCTTTTCTGAAGTAGATGAAGGCATTTATGATAGTTAATGTTAGTAGATAGCTTTGAATTCTTGGATTAGACAGTTTTAGGAGAAGAGGGAAAACAGATATAGACACCCTCATTTGTATCATTGTAACATTAGCAAGAGAGCATAATCAATTGAAGAGATCATAGAGAAGAAGCAGAGAGCTGTGTAGAATTCCATGTACAGAAGTTATGGATTAATACAAAGAACTTTGATTCAGATTCATGGTGTTGTAATATTCTCTATGTATGCATTGTTGAATGTTGTTCTCATGAATGTTTTAATCTTTCTGTCATGCATTTGTTGTTTATGCTATGTGTGTATGGTTTCTTGTTGAATGTCTGAAATCAGAGAGAGAGAGGGTAAGAGAAATGAGTTTCAATTGTTTTTCTGTCTGAGCAAGAGTTCCTGCAAGGAGTGTAGTGAATTTGTCCACAAGGAGTGCATTGACAAAAGGTTCAGAGGTTTGTCTTTGAAAGCTCAGATAGGCTAGCGTTGTTCTCATTTTCTTAAGAGTGCAGTTAGGTGCAGGAGCCGTGCAAAGTGTGCGTAGGCCGAGTGAAGTTTCAGGGGTTGTAACCTAAATGACTAGTTGAAAGACTGTTGCTACAGGGAGTGTGAAAAGTCGAAAGGAGTTCAACATTTAAAGGTATTTGAAGGTCTGCCGCAAGGAGTGCGAGCTGGAGTTTTCTGAAAACTCTAAGTCATGGAAAACCTTTGAAGTCATCGAAGGGAAGCAAGAGGCTAAGTGCCTTGAAGAATTAGAAGGAGACACAACGAAGGTGTTTCATAGGGGGACGAGTTCCGCAAGGGAACACTTTGTTCGTTTCGTAGAAAATCAACAAGGAGGAATTTGACGGTTGGAATTCTCCGTGGAGAATTCGTGAAGTCCCACGAGCTATTAGATCTTGCAGAAGAGCGAGAAGGATATGGAAGCATTGTTGAGCATAGATCTCAGGAGAAATCGGCCATTGGATCATTCGTGGAATCGGGTCTCAGGGATTCACGAGTTGAAAAGACGAAGTCTTTGCATTAAGACTCGCGAAATCGCGAAGTGCGAAGTCCCGAAGGTCCGAAAGTATTATGTGGGGCCATAGCATCCAACAGAGCGGACAGGTGACGCACTTGTCGACACGGAAGTCATCTGTGTTGACCATTTCGGGGTTTCATGAATTTCGAAGTTCATAAATCTTTGCATCAGGACTCGCGAAATCATGAGGTGCGAAGTCCCGAAAAGGCGTAAGTCTCTAGTTGTGGGACTAGCGTGGGAATTGTGCCGGAGTTTGACGTTTCAGGATTTCAGAGAATAGAGAATCAGGATTTCGGGGTTCGTGGAGCAGAGTTGCATGACATCACAACTCGCGAACTCACGAAAGCCGAAAAGCCGAAGTTGATATCGGGTTTCGAGATTTTGGGAGGCGAGGAGATGAGTTGCATGACATCGCAACACCTAAAATCGCGATAAGGCGAAATCCGAAATAAATGAGGGAAAGGTCAAGTGTTGATTTTTTTCGGGTTTCGGAGATTTGAGAGACAAGGTGCTTGACTACTGGATTCGTGAAATCGCAAAGTCCGATCTCCCGAAGTACAAAAGGGGGAAATTTCTCAAGTTTATTTGTGGGTGAAGATTTCTCGAAAGGGAAATAGAAGAGCCAATTGGTAAGATCTCTTTGGGCCAGTAGAAGAAGGAAGATCCCGTGTGCATAGACTTCTGACCCGCGGGTTGGGAGAGCTGCGTGATTCTTTGGTATCAGAGAACATAAAGGTTTCTTTTCTTTCTGTAGCAGGGAAAAGGGAGATACACCATGCCACCGAGAAGAAGGGACAGGAAAACACCCAATCTGGCAGAGGATAGGGAAATTCCAAGGAGAAGGGGTAGGCAGATGCCTGATCCATCCTTGGAAAGAGAGATGCGTGATTTATGCACTAGAATTGAAGACATGGAGACAACACAAAGGTGCATAGCTAGTGTTGGGGATCGTAGTGATTCCAAAAGTGAAAATGGAGTTGAACATGAAGAATAAGAAATTGCAGCAGAAGATGCAACAAACGAACGCCTGATTAGGGATATTTCACAAATGGGTGCTAAAGCGAAAATGGACATTCCAGTATATGAGGGAAACCTAGATGCTGAAGAGCTTCTAGACTGGATTAGAGCCCTGGACACATACTTTGACTATGAAGATGTCGAGGAAGACAAGAAGGTCAAACATGCTATCACAAGATTGAAGGGACATGCAACATTATGGTGGGATGAGCTACAAGCTGACAGATGATGCAAAGGTAAGAAGAAAAACAAGAGTTGAGATAGGATGATCAAAAAGATGAAGGGGAAATTCATTCCCAGAGATTACCAAATTACTCTGTTTCGAAGAATGCAGAATTTGAGACAGAAGCTGATGACAGTGAAGGAGTATACTGAAGAATTTTACAGGCTGAACATCAGGGCAGGTCATCGCGAAAGTGATGATGAAAAAGTTGCTAGCTACATGAATGGTCTGAGATACGACATTCAGGATGAGATGAGCATGATGACCATTCGAATGGTGGAAGATGCTTATTAGATGGATCTAAAAGCTGAAGAGAAGCTGAGCCGAAAACAGGGTCAAAGAGGCTAAGGCAGAACCCAGCCAAAAGGCAAAATGGATGCCCAGGATAGAAATCAAAAGTCCAAGGAAGAGTGGAAAAAACCTCAGATTCGAACTGAGAAAGGTGGAAGTTCACAGAGAAGGCCATATACTGATCAGAGAGGAGATTATGCTGACAATAACATTTTTCCTCGTACCAGAGGTAGAGGAGGAGGAAGAGGTAAAGTGATAAAATGCTTCACATGTGGAAAAAATGGACACAAATCTTATGAATGTCCAAACAAAAAGAAAGAGGAAAGAGAAACTCACATCGCCGAGGCACAGAGGTGAAATGTAGAGGCAGAAGATGCTGAAGGTGGGAGATCGCTAATGATGCGAAAAGCTCTCTTAACACCAGAAAAAGAGGTGGAGAGTTCATTCCAAAGAAACAAACTTTTTCGGACTGCTTGCAATACCAAAGATAGGGTATGCAAAGTCATTGTGGATAGTGGTAGCACAGATAATCTCGTTTCTATGGAGATGGTAGAAAATTTGGAGCTGGAGACGATTGATCATCCAAGCCCATACAGAGTTTCGTGGTTGCAAAAAGGACATCAGGTAAATGTCACTAAATAGTGTTTAGTTGAATTTAAGATAGGGAGATATAATGATAAGATATTGTGTGATGTCATTCCCATGGATGTTTGTCATCTATTGCTGGGTAGACCGTGGAAATATGATAGGAATGTGATTCATGATGGGAGAATGAACACATACACCCTAGAGAAGGATGGGAGAACTCATATGTTGTTGCCGATTAAGGATAAAGAGGTGAAACCTAAAGTAAACAACACTATACTTCTCATGAGTGGGAAGGAACTTCTTATAGAGGTTAAGAAGAAGGAGGAACCGCAATTCATTTTGGTCAGGAAACCAAAGATTTTTTTAACCAGCACAAGGATAGATGATTTACCAGAAGAGGTTCAGGAACTGTTGGAAGAGTTCGCTAACATAGTAGTGGACAAACTACCTCGTTCGTTTCCACCAATCAGAAGTGTGAGTCATCATATTGATCTCATACCTGGAGCTAGTTTTCCAAACAAAGCCACGTATAGGTTGACGCTGCAAGAGAATGAAGAGGTCAAAAGACAGGTCCAGGATCTATTGGACAAAGGTTTGGTCAGAGAAATCTTGAGTCCATGTGTTGTACTGACAGTGCTCAGTCCGAAGAAAGACAGAGGATGGAGGATGTGTACTGACTCGAGAGCGATCAACAAGATAACCATCAGGTACAGATTTCCATTGCCAAGGATGGATGATTTGATGGATTGCTTGAGTGGAGCAATTTTGTTTTCGAAGATTGATTTGAAAAGTGTATATCATCATATTCGTATGAGAGAAGGTGACGAATGGAAGACAGACTTCAAGACTAACGAGGGTTTATATGAATGGCTTGTTATGCCGTTTGGCTTAACAAATGCACCAAGTACTTTCATGAGGTTGATGAATGAAGTCCTGAAGGATTTCATCGAAAAATTTGTCATTGTGTACCTTGATGACATACTGATTTTTAGTAAAACAGAAGCAGAGCATCTGAAACATTTGGCTACAATGATGCAGAGGTTACATCAAGAGAAGCTGCTGATAAACATGAAGAAGTCCTCATTCATGAAGACAGAGCTCATTTATTTGGTTTTTTTTATTTCCGCAGATAAGTTGAGGATGGATCCAGATAAGGTGGAGGTAATTAAAAATTGGCCATCACCAAAAAATATCTTTGAGGTGAGAAGTTTTCATGGATTGGCTAGTTTTTACTGGAAGTTCATTAGGAATTTCAGTGGAATTAGTGCACCGATGATGGACACAATGAAGAAGAGACACAAGTCTTTTCACTGGACAGAAGAGGCTGAGAAAAGCTTCAATTTGTTGAACAGGAAGATTACGGAACAACCAATCTTGGTGTTGCCTGATTTCCAAAAGACGTTTCAGGTGAAATGTGATGCAAGTGGATTTGCAATAGGGGAAGTCTTGAGTCAAGAAGACAGGACGATAGCGTATTTCAGTGAGAATATGAATGAAGCGAAAGTGAAATACTCCACGTATGAGAAGGAGTTCTATGCTATTATCCAAGCACTGAAGAAATGGAGACATTACTTAATTCCCAAGGAATTTGTCTTATATAGTGACAATCATGCATTGCAATTTGTGACTCAACAAGAGAAGTTGAATCAAAGACATGTTAAATGAGTTGAATACATGCATAACTTTACTTTTGTAAGAAATCATATTTTTGGAACTTCTAACAAAGTTGTTGATGCTTTGAGCAGAAAATGTTTGTTGTTGCAGGAGTTCAAAGTCAAAACATTGGGTTTTGATGATCTCCAGGACATGTACAAAGATGATCCAGATTTTAAGGAAGCGTATGAAGTAGTTGAGAATCCAATTCTCAATGATCGAAGTCAATGGACATAATACATGATCTAGGAAGGATTACTGTTTAAGGGTAATCAACTTTGTATTCCAAAATGCTCCATGAGGGAGAATTTGCTGAAGGAGAAACATAGTGGAGGATTGGTCGGACATTTCGGTCATGACAAGACGTTCACAAAGTTGAATGAGTCATATTTTTGGCCAGGGATGTGAGCAGACTTCAAGATATTTGTGGACAGATGCAGATTTTGCCAGCATTCGAAGGGAAAGAGGAAAAATGCAGGTTTCTATCAACCATTACCCATACTTGACAGGCTGTGGGATGCAATTAGCATGGACTTCATATTGGGGTTGCCAAGAATGCAAAGAGGGTTTGACTCAATCTTTGTGGTGGTAGATAGATTTTTCAAAATGGCACATTTCATTCCATGTTAGAAAACCAATGACATAACTCACATTGTGAATCTGTTTTTCAAAGAAGTCATTTGACTTCACGGCTTACCAAGAAGCATAATTTTGGATCGAGACACTAAGTTCTTAGGACACTTCTGGAGAAACTTATGGAAGAAGTTGGGAACTAACTTGTCATTTAGTTCAACTTATCATCCTCAGACGGATGGACAAACAGAAGTGGTAAACAGAAGCTTGGGAGACTTGCTGAGGAGTTTGGTGACAGAACACCACAGTCAGTGGGACAATGTTCTACCATAGGAGGAATTTGCATATAATGACTCAATTAACAGGAGCACAGGACAGAGTCCATTTTATATTATCTATGGCATATATCCGAGAGGAATTTATGAGATGAGGAGTTTAGAACAGAGTGCGACTAGAAGTGCTAGTGCATAAGATTTTGCCGAAGCAATGAAGGAACTTCACAGTCAGTTGAAGGAGCGACTGCAGAACTCGAACCAGGAGTATAAACGAAGAGCAGATCAACATAGGAGACAACTTCAATTTGAGGTTGGTGATTTGATCCTTGCACATTTGAGAAAGGAAAGGTTCCCGAGAGGAACATATAATAAACTGAAAATGAAGAAAATTGGGCCATGTAGGGTCTTGAAGAAATTTGGGGCAAATTCTTATGAGATTGAATTACTTGATGGGATTGGAATTTCTCTAATATTCAACGTCTCAAATTTGTACCCATACAAAGCAGAGGAAGAAGGAACAAGTGATGAACAACCAGAGGTTCAGTGGACTAAACAGATGCCAGTTGCAGAGAAGCCATAGATGGAAATCATACTAGACAAAAGAGTTAGCAAGAAGACCAGGAGAAAGGAATACTTTGAATACTTGATCAAGTGGAAAGGACATCCAGTTGAAGATGCCAGCTGGGAAAATGAAGCAGAGATTCAGAATCATGGAAAGACCGTGCGAGAGCTCATGGACAGGAGCCCATGAAAATTTTCAAGCAAGGGAGTATGATGCAGGAGCATCGCTAACGTCAAGCGAGCATGGGGCACACACCAGTGCATTTTTGGCATGTGATAAAATTGTTTGAACATTTTTGAAGAAGATGCGCCAAACATGAATGAAACAATTAAGGAAGGGTGTACTTCTTGATTGTAATCAGACCTTGAGCGTCCCACTCTTATCTGAAGTAGATGAAGGCATTTATGATAGTTAATGTTAGTAGATATCTTTGAATTCTTGGATTAGACAGTTTTAGGAGCAGAGGGAAAATGGATATAGACACCCTCATTTGTATCATTGTAACATTAGAAAGAGAGAATAATCAATTGAAGATATCATAGAGAAGAAGCAGAGAGCTGTGTATAATTCCATGTACAAAAGTTATGGATTAATACAAAGAACTTTGATTCAGATTCATGGTGTTGTAATATTCTCTGTGTATGCATTGTTGAATGTTGTGCTCATGAGTGTTTTACTCTTTCTGTCATGCATTTACTGTTTATTCTATGTGTGTATGGTTTCTTGTTGAATGTCTGAAATCAGAGAGAGAGAGGGTAAGAGAAATGAGTTTCAATTGTTTCTCTATTTGAGCAAGAGTTCCTGCAAGGAGTGCAGTGAAGTTGTCCACAAGGAGTGCATTGAAAAAAGGTTCAAAGGTTTGTCTCTGAAAGCTCAGATAGGCTAGCTTTGTTCTCATTTTCTCAAGAGTGCAGTTAGGCACAGAAGCCATGAAAAGTGTGCGCAGGCTGAGTGAAGTTTCATGGGTTGTAACCTGAATGACTAGTTGAAAGACTGTTGCTACAAGGAGTGTGTAGAGTCGAAAGGAGTTCAACATTTAAAGGTATTTGAAGGTCTACCGCAAGGAGTGCGAGCATGAGTTTTATGAAAACTCTAAGTCGTGGAAAACCTTTGAAGTCATCGAAAGGAAGCAAGAGGCTAAGTGCCTTGAAGAATTAGAAGGAGACACAGCGAAGGTATTTCGTAGGGGGACGAGTTCGCAAGGGAACACTTTGTTCGTTTTGCAGAAAATCAACAAGGAGGAATTTGACGGTTGGAATTCTCCGTGGAGAATTCACGAAGTCTCGTGAGCCGTCAGATCCTGCAGAAGAGAGAGAAGGATATGGAAGCATTGCTAAGCGTAGAGCTTGGGAGAAATTGGCCATTGGATCATTCGTGGAATCGGGTCTCAGGGATTTGCGAGTTGAAAAGCCAAAGTCTTTGCATTAAGACTCGCGAAATCGCAAAGTGCGAAGTCCCAAAGGTCCGAAAGTATTGTGTGGGGCCATATCAGCCAGTAGGGTGGACAGGTGACGCACTTTTTGACATGGAAGTCAACTGTGTTGACCATTTCAGGGTTTCATGAATTTCAAAGTTCAAAAATCTTTGCATCAGGACTCGCGAAATCATGAGGTGTGAAGTCCTGAAAAGGCGGAAGTCTCTAGTTGTGGGACCAGCACAAGAATCATGTCGTAGTTTGACGTTTCGAGATTTCGGAGAATAGAGAATCGAGATTTCGGGGTTCATGGAGCAAAGTTGCATGACATCGCAACTCGCGAACTCGCGAAAGCCAAAGTTGATATCGGGTTTTGGGATTTCAGGAGGCAAGGAGATGAGTTGCATGACATCGCAACACCCGAAATCGTGATAAGGCGAAATCCGAAATAAATGACGGAAAGGTCAAGTGTTGATTGTTTTCAGGTTTCAGAGATTTGAGAGACAAGGTGCTTAACTACCAAATTCACGAAATCGTGAAGTTCAATCTCCCGAAGTACAAAAGGGGGAAATTTCTCAAGTTTATTTGTGGGTGCAGATTTCCCAAAAGGGAAATAGAAGAGCCAATTGGTAAGAACTCTTCGGACCAGTAGAAGAAGGAAGATCCTGTGTGCATAGACTTCCAACCCATGGGTTGGGAGGGTTGCGTCACGGTATTACCCATATCACTGCAATATCAGTGCGAAAGTGTTACCCTGCTTATTCGCCTTACCCAATAACCTTTCTTGGCGTTTTCACTATGTATGGTAGAGTTTTTTTTCTGTGTAATGGTTGAAGGTTTTTGATTTTATCACCACGAATTTTCTCCTAAACACATTCCAGCATTTAGCTCGTTTTGGGGCATTTTACCCAACATCCAATTCATTTTTTTTTTGGGGCAAGATAAACCACAAGTTTATAATTATATTATTACATAGCCACTTCGGTTGTTACCCTGCATTTTATTTAACATTTAATGGAAAATCAGATCGTGCTATCAATGGCACGTGATTCCATCAATTTACTGTATCTTTTGTAGTGGATCCTTGCCAGCTATTCCTTTGCAACCCCGCGTGTCATTTCATGCTTTCATCGGCTATGAGTATTATCTGATTGAGATGATACCCATCTACATTTCCACCTGGAGGGATGAGTCAGTGTTTTCTTTACATATTGCATTTCCTATCATTGTATTCCAGCCCTTTAATTGATTTCACGGTGAAATTTTTTATCTCAGCGAATTATTCTTGATGAGTCTTAGTGTTTCTACTATGTTAACACAGTGAGGGTATTTATTAATGGGTTCCACCGCAGCCATACCTTAATTGGCTATCATTATTGTTATTCTAGTCTACACGGATTACACACAACCTTATTACACTCGACAGCGATTCCCATGGCATCACTTGACAACATTCTCCCTTTTTCTACTCTGCATGTACACGTAAAGGGATATCATCTTAATACCCAACATTATGATATAACATTTAATATAGCGTTCTAAAACGTAGATCTTTAGTATGGCATTTTAAATAGTTGATTAATGCATTTGGGTCAACGATTTCCTGTAGAGATGTTTATAAAAGCATGATTATTATTTATGTGCTAGAGATTTGCTAAAGATAGGAACAACGTATCCTTGAGAGTGCTGACAACTTTTCCCAGGAATTGAATGATAGCGATTTCCTTTCCTTTCACCAAGCTATCTTGTTTTAGTATTCAAATATATCTTATTATTCTAGCATTCTTGTAATTATTAAGCTACGCGTGGGTGATTGTAGTAATAAATTTTGGGTTTAATAGACAACTTGTGATTACTCAATAGTTTAAATGTTAATAGACAACTTGTTAAACTTTAATACGGTTAATAATGTTGACAAAATTTTAATTTCTTCATTTTGGATAATTTCCCAGCTATATATTTACTTATGGTGGCAACGATACTATTGGTAATCTTGGTGTTTTCGTTTACCTTTAATCCTTTTAAGGATATTTTATAGGTATATTAAAACTATTATCTTTTTCCCTCATCCATCAAAAATTTATTATTACCTAAGATATACAGATAAGATATCCACGATGTCTTTTACATATTCACCATTATCCTTGTTAATTTTATTGGTTATATATTAATGTCGATAATACACCATTATCTTTTATTGCTAATTTTATTGGTCATATGTTAACCATTATCTGTATTTCTTAACATTGTAAATTATCCGTATGAACCGTTATCTTGCTTTAACCTATGTCAACGATATTTCCACTATCCTTTATTGCTAATTTTTCTTTTAAAGGATATGTACCTTAATAAATTTGTTCAAGGTCTGCAGATTGATTTTTTTGTGCATGGGATTGTTGTGTTACTTGAACATCTTAGTCGTCTTGTTGACTTGTCGCTGGGTGCTAGGGGTAGTCATCAGGTTCTTAGATAGTCCTTGATATCCTAGCACGTGGATTTTAGCTAGGGTGAAGGGTCCACTTTTGTTGTTGCGCCACGGTTATAGTCGTGCCTATCACATGGGGACGACATGATTCCTGATGAGGGGATCATTGCGCACCCAAGAGATAGAGGTGAAGGATAACTTGGCCGAGGTTTTTGCCTTCCGTGTGGGTGTTGTTGATCATTGTAAGTTTTCTATTGGCACTTGGGATGAATGCCTTCATGCATTTGGTTGCGCACCATCGATTTTCTAGTTAACTGGCCACTGAGGCTATTGTGTCAGGATGGGGATGTTGTCCCTTATCTTGTAGGCATGGTAATTTTTGTGGTGGGTGGGTAGTCGTTTCTCTTTGTTGTTTTACGCATGTTTCGCCCAGTTGTTCTTGTGCTAGTGCGCAGAGTTGTATTTATCTGTTGCTTGTTTTGCGGGCGTGGTGCTCGTAGTCAGATGTGTTGTTTAGCTATAATCATTGTTTTCGTCCCATTTAAAAAAAAAATGCACTTTCTGCTTCACTTGTAGTCGTAACGATGGGGTCGTTACATATGGTATCAGAGCGGGTTCAACCCATGACTTGGGAACACTATGGCTTTCGTTGTTATAATATTTGATTGTAATGTTGCTAATTAAGTTGACTTGTATTCGTGCAGGTAATTATGTTTAGAGGATACCATAGAGGCAGACGATGGGGTTCTAGGGGAGGATTCGCGATGCCTCCAGTAGCATCCATGCCTGAGGGGTCTAACCCCCGGGGAAATGAACAGGTTTTCGGGCAGGAGAAGATAGCGGTGGGTGATGTGGTTGGGATGATGAGGTCTTTTCAATGGATATCTGAGGCACTGATTAGCCGTTTGGACAGAGATGAGGCCAGGGCACCGACATCCCCTAAGGGTCCACCGCGCGCTTCGGTTGGTACTAGTAGCATTCACCGCGAACTTGAGAAGGTCAAATTTCTCGAGTTATTTGGTGCCCTGGATGGCACAGTCGCCGAGGCATGGTTGGAGAATATGGTGATGTGATTTTCACTTTGCGACTATACCTCCATCATGAAGGTTCGCATGGAGTTCTTTCAACTAAAGGGAAGCACTCTTCTATGGTGGAAGATTCTCCTGCCACAATTGAACATGGCCGTCAAAGATGTGTCATGGGAACTGTTTGAGGAACGGCTCCAAGAGAGGTACCTATCAGAATAATTCATTGAGCATCAGCTCAATGATTTCA
This sequence comes from Picea glauca, assembly GCA_000966675.3. NCBI lineage: Eukaryota > Viridiplantae > Streptophyta > Pinopsida > Pinales > Pinaceae > Picea > Picea glauca. The sequence continues at coordinate 743,587 of JZKD02S2015494.1, forward strand.
ACACCTTACGATAGGGCGGTCGTACGGTGTTTGAGTACGAGGCTCGTTTTATGGAGTTGCTTCGGTATGCTCCGCATCTTAATATAGAGAAACTTAAGGTCAACAAGTTCTTATTCGGCCTTAATGTTAGCATATGTGCAAAGGTTAGGATTCTGATGCCTCAGACCTTGCATGATGTCGTCCAGAAGGCCCTCATAGCAGAGGAGGAGCTTATCAGCGGGGGTCAGAGCAGGACTCTAGCAAGGTCGGCAGGGCAGGTGTCATCCAGTGCACTACAACATCAGAAACCAGCCAGACATATGTTAGGATATCGTGGCTTACAGAGGGTATCCACTTTCACTACACCCCGATGACCAATGCCTCAACAACAGACTCCTTACCGGGGACCACAACATCAACAGCAGTGTCGACCGCAACATCAATAGTTTAGGCCTGTTCAACAAAACAGACCAGGATTCTAGTCTGGTGGGCTGTCAGCTTCTACTTTGGGTACCAAGAGTACTGGACTGAAGAAGGGGTGTTGGACATGTGGGGCGCCACACTACCGACACGACTGCCCAGTGGAGAGGACTAGAGTAGCTGGATCATTTGGACCCACTACCGTGGGAGATTTGGGCAAGGCCTATCGGATTCATGCAGCGATGAATAACCACTAGGCAGAGCATGAGTCAACTATGCTCGAGAGGTCAGGTAACGTTGCTGACTAGACCCTTAGTATTTTGATAGATCCAGATGCTACCGAGAGTTTCATTTCTAGTGTAGCGCTAAAAAGGATTAAGGTAAAGGTAGTCGAATAGGATGAGTTTAGCTTTGTAGAGATGGCTTCTGGATCCAAATAGAAGGTTGGAGGAAAGGTTATGGGTTGTACCCTTAACCTAGGAGAGTTTATCACCAGGGCCAACCTATACGTCACAATCTTAGGATCTTATGATGTCATGATCGGTATGGACTAGTTGGAATTGCATGAAACGATACTAAACTGTAAGATGAAACAATTAAGCTTGGTCGATGATGAGGGAAAGAAATGCGTGATTGTAGGACAGACCCAAGGAGTTTCCCTGAGGTTCATCTCTTCCTTGCAGCTACGGAAGAGCATGCGCAAGGGATGTAAGCTTTATGTGATCCTTGCGTTAAACGAGAAGGAAGTAGAGGAAGGTCTAGAACACCTTCCAGTGGTGAGAGAGTTTGAAGACATCTTTCCGGAGGAGTTACCTAGGATGCTGCCGGAGAGGGAAATGGATTTTACCATAGACCTAAAACCAAGGACTGGACCAATAGCGAGAACGTCTTATCGTATGTCGACCTTGGAGTTATAGGAGTTGAGAATACAACTGAAGGAGTTGCTGGACCTAGGACTTATATGTCCTAGTGTGTCACCATGGGGTGCACCTATTATTTTCATACGAAAGAAGGATGGGTCGTGGAGACTCTGCATTGACTACCGTTAATTGAACAAGGAAATGATCAAGAATAAATATTTGTTGCCAAGGATTGATGATCTGTTAGATCAGATGAAGGGTGCGACAGTGTTTTCAAAGATCGATTTGCGATTAGGGTATCACCAGTTTCAGATCAAGGAGGATGACGTCCCTAATACCTCCTTTAATATGAGGTTTGGTCATTACGAGTTTACTATTTTACCGTTTGGATTGACAAATTCCCCAGGGGTATTTATGATTTTGATGAACAGGGTGTTCCACGAGTACTTGGACAAGTTCGTCCAAGTATTCATTGATGATATTTTGATTTACTCTCAGATGACGGAGGAGCATGACGAGCACTTGCGCTTGGTATTACAGTGTCCGTGAGAGCATAAATTGTATGGGAATTTTTCCAAATGCTCGTTTTATCAATCGATGATTCACTACTTAGGGCATGTCGTCTCCGACGAAGGTATCGCCATGGATCCAGCAAATCTTGAGGCTATTATGGAATGGCCTGCATCGACGAATGTCCTGGAAGTGTGTATATTCATGGGTTTAGAAGGATACTATCGACGGTTCATCGAGGGATTTTCTAAGATAGAAAATCCGATCATGGAATTGAAGAAGAAGAACAAGAAGTTTCTTTGGATGGAGAAATGTGTGGAAGCATTTCAGAGGCTCAAAGAGTTGTTGACAACATCACCAATATTAAAGGTCCCTGACATGGATGGGGAATTCTTGGTATTCACTTACGCATCTAAGGAAGGCTTAGGCGGAGTATTGATGCAATACGGTCGAGTGATCGCTTACATCTCGAGGAAACTGAGAAGGCATGAGGAGAACTATGGGATGCATGATTTGGAGTTGCTAGCCATTGTATATGCCTTGAAGGTTTGGAGACACTACCTTGTTGGATGAAAATTTGAGCTAAAGACGGACCACTGTGGACTACAACACATCTTTACGCAAAGCGACCTGAACGCGCAACAACGACGTTGGTCATAATTTCTTAGCGAGTACAATTTCAAGATTTCTTACATAAAAGGAACAATGAACCAAGTGGCAGATGCATTGAGTCTGAGACCATGCATATTTTCGGTGTTGCCTCTTCAGACAAATTTACGTGAAAATATTCTAACTTTACAGTGCGACAATGACTGGTACAAAGAGGTCAAGGATTTTATCGGACAAAACACAATGATGGTACCAAGATTTGAAGGATTTACGTTTGATGAAGATGGATTATTGAGGTTTAAAAATTGGATTTACGAACCACCGAACGAAGAGTTGAGGAGTTTGATCCTAAATGAGGCTCACAGAGCAGTGTACATGGCCCACCTAGTAGTCACGAAGATGAGGGCAGACCTTAAACCCTTATTCTTCTGGAAGGGAATGAAGGTAGACATAGTCAACTATGTGGCTAGATGTCTAGACTGTCAGCAGGTAAAGGCTGAATATAGACATCCAACAAGATTAATACAACCACATGTTATTTCGAAATTGAAATGGGAGGTTATTTCAATGGATTTCATTGTTGGATTCCACTGACGGCAAGGCGACACGACTCGATTTTTGTGGTATTTGACACTTTGACAAAAAGTGCTCATTTTGTTTCGGTGTGTATGACGTATCAAGTGCCTAACATAGATAGATTTTTCATCAGTGACATTGTGAGGTTGCATGGCGTGCCTAAGAGGATTATATTCAATTGAGGATTGATGTTTATCGGACGATTTTGGACTAGTTTCCAAGAGGCCTTGGGAACCCAACTTAACTTTAGTATTGTGTATCACTCGGAGACTGACCGGCAGACCGAATGAACAAACAAAACATTGGAAGACATGTTGTGCATGTACATGATGGACCAACAAAAGTGTTGGGAAGAATTCTTTCCACTGGTAGAATTCACTTATAACAACAGTTACCAAAGAACCATTAAGATGGTTCCATTCGAGTTCCTTTATGGGCGACCATGTTGGATGCCTTTGAGTTGGGATCAGCTTTAGGATAGGGTCCTGGTGGGACCAGAAGCGATCCAAGAAATGGAATATCAAATGTAGACAATAAGACAAAGGATCAAAGAATTGCAGGATCAACATAAGATTTATGTCGATGCACATCATGTCAACTGTAGTTATGAAGTTGGCAATCGAGTCTTTTTGCAGGTGAAATCGCATAAGAGTTTGATCAAGTTTGGAAAGGGAGCTAAAATCTCTCCTTGGTTCATGGGACTTTTTGAGATTGTGGAGAGAAATGGATCCATGGCCTATCAACTAGCCTTTCTTGATACCCTGAGGCATATGCATGATGTTTTTCCTATATCTGTTTTGAGACATTATATTAGAGATCCTACACATTTTATTGACATGAGTTCTTTCTAGGTATCAGACGAGGGGGCTCTCACGGCTGAGCTGATCCGCATCCTGGATCATCGCATTCGACAACTATGATGTTGATCGATAGAGTAGGTCAAGGTCTAGTGGGACAACTATAGTCCGCAGTCGACGACCTGGGAGGACGCATATGATATGCACCAACAGTTTCCATTTTTGTTTGATTGATAGAATTATGACACTGTGATACACATTATTTCATCACTTATATACCATGAAACTTCAAGATGAATTTTATACCAAGAGGGGGTGTATGTAACATCCCACTCTTGTGCGCACCGAGTGAACCTATTATTTGAGGACACTTGCTTGCAAGTGATCCAGATTATTACACTATTGGGCGTTTGATTATGATTATGAGGCATTATGGATATGATGACATGTTCTTTTACTATATTGACTTAGACAGGTGTTATTGACTCGGTTCTCCTGAGTGTGTAGGATTTTGAACCTCGAGGATACAGAGGCATCAATGAAACCCTTGCAATATATATCGAGTCAGGGAGAGGACTATTGGGGTTTGATTGTTGTATATATGACATATGTGCATCTGATTAGATGTTATGATTATAGATTTTATTTTTGACTTTATTTGTTGATGATGCAGGCTGACGATAGCTTTCCGACTAGACTCACATGTGGAGTAGAGAGGTCATGCATGACTACCAGATACGTTGAGCGAGAGGTGTGGACAACAGCTCTGCCATAGCCTATAACACTCCCGTTGTGGCTCGAACTATAGGTTAACAATTACCTAGTTCGAGAATACCCACGATGTTGTGAGGGAAGACTGTGACAGTTGCTCACGATGATTCTAAGGAGTGTGTAATAAGGAAGGGCCCTTATTCCTTAGAGGCCCTTAGTCTCTCATAAGATCACCTGACAGAGTATTGAATCCAGGGGTTTTTTATGTCTACCAAGTTAGTCAAGAGGCGAGTGGCACCCTTGGAGCACATAGTGCATCCTAAAGGGGACGTTGAGCAAGAAAAATGGAATGAGGCAAGTTGCACCCTTGGAGGACGTAGTGCGTCCTGAAGGGCACGTCACACAAGGGAAACAGAATGAGGTGAGTGGCACCCTTGGAGCACCTAGTGCATCCTGAAGGTCACGTCGTGTTGTTAACTAATAAGGAAATAAACCCAAATGGCCTTAGAATGAATGATGTGATGAGAAAGTTTTAAAAACAATTTTCCCTAATAAAAATGTCGCCCAACCTCGGAAATTAAAATCTAGGTCTAAGTGATACTTGTGGAAATAATAATAATAATAGTAATAATCATCTTTAAACATGTGACGAGAAGGGGGTAAGCAATTCAATTAATTTACAAAAAATCAAATTACTTTGAGGGATTAAAATTTTAAAAGAAAATTGATTGTTTGTTACAAGTGCTAATTAAAATTTTTAACTAAAAAGAAAAAGGGGGGGGAAAGGGTAAAGTCTACACTTGCTAATTTGAGTTTTAGATAAAAAGGGAAAGAGGGAAATTTAAAAGAATTAAGGAAACTAAGGGAAAAAGGGGGAAACATAAAGAGAAAGGGAAACATAAGGAAAAAGTAGAATGACTAACTTAGCAAGGAATCTTGCCTTTAAGAAATTTCTAAATTGAACTCAACTAGTAAATTAGTAAGGGGGTAAGTCATTAAAATGTGTAAGGGAATATGGGGACACCTAGGAGCGATTCTAGGAATGATTTTAGGTGGGTGAGGGAAATAGGAGTAATTAAATAATAAATGAAATTAATTTATGGTGCAACGAAGGGGATGGTGACACATGTACGAGGAGGATTTGTCTGAATTAAATTATTGAACATTAAATTAAATGGGAAATTGGGAAAGAAATGACTTAGAAACTCTATATAAAGGAGCCAGGAGGAGGAGGATGGATCTCTTATGTTAGGTGTAACGTTACGATGTAGAATTTTAGACTTGACTAACTTATCTTGTGGGATTTGGGATACCCAGCTCGGTGAGGAGTGGTAGCTCGGCCTTGCTAGGTGAGCTGGGAGCTAGTTGTTCTCTGGTTTAGTGTGTGTGGCCCCTTTGCGGCTCGGGTGGATAAGGGGGAAGAAGAGTACCCCTAGAGTTGGCTGGGAGGTACCGGTGAAGTCTCATCGGTTAGCAAGCGGGAGTTGCACGGAGCATGCAGGACAATGACTCAAAGATGTTACCTTGGGCTATGGTACACTTTCTTTTATTCTGCATGGTAGATTATTATTGACCTTATGCTTCATTTATGTACTTTTAACTGTGTAAAGAAGGTTCTTGACTTAGCATTTTAATTGAGAACTTAAATTCCCCATAGCCTTAAGCTCGTTACTTGACATGATTCCCTTAGCATTCGATCCCTGAATGTTGTGACTATCCTATTTTGTTTTATTGATTTGTTGTGAATAATTATGTCCTTTTTACATCGTCCTCATCCCTAGTTTATCAGTCCACACCTGAGAAGTTGGCCAGAAGCCAAATCGACGGTCGTCACTTCGGTGCATAGCGACCTATAGATTCTAATGCCCTGCATTTCTATGCATGGATGATGAGAGAAGGATAGTTTGCCCGGATGTCTACCTCTGTTGGTTTTTCCCGGTCAAGTGATTGTCTTGCATCTTGTTGCGATTGATTACCTCTACGATTGTTACTCCTTTCCCCCAGCGAACTGCTTATGATCCTCTACGTTGATCCCTGTGTTTTAATACCCTTCCTAGAAATTATTTAAGGCTGTGTTTTTAATGCTTCTTCTGGTGAATTTACTATGTGATTTTTTTTTACTTCCGGTCTACCATTTACTCTGTGATTTTAATTAGCCTTTGGCCACGTTGGACGATGTCTTATTCTTTCATTACTCTGTGTTTTATTTTATTTGATGGCATTTACTCTCTGTAATTCACACACTTAATTGCAATTTTTTTTTTTAACTCTACGTTTATAATATATTCCTGGATAAATTACACTTTGCATTTTTATCACCTTTTACTGGCAATTTTTCCCTACAGTCTTACCCATATCACTGCAGTATCAGTGCGAAAGTGTTACCCTGCTTATTCGCCTTACCCAACAACCTTTCTTGGCATTTTCATTGTATATGGTGTTAGAATATAATGGATGTGCTCATTTTACCATTGACAATATTACTATTGTCACCCAACCATAGGCCGAAGCCACCCTCCGAGCACCTTAACCTTGACAGAGAATCATTCCGGAAGCAAACCCTAGGATAGATAACCAAACAAAGGGTAGCACACCTTTCCCCAAGGATAGTGCACCAACAAGAGCTGATCAGATATTCCAAACCCTAACCAAGAGATAGTCCAAGACAAACGTGATCTGCTAGCTGCAACAGCTGCAATGGAAGCTCTCCTCCAAACCTGTGCACAAAATTTGGCAATGTAGTGCGCACAAGTGCTTCTCTGCAATTCTAAAACTGCCCGCCAGAATGAAGACTAGCCTCCTGTATTTATACTAATTTTGGATAACTGGCTGGGTCGACTTCTCATTTGGGTATCTGTCTGTTCAGTATATATTATTTCTTCTCACTGACTTCTTCTCTTGGAGGCTAATAACCTAATACAAGTTATCTTCTTGAGCCGACATGTATTCTAGGGTTATTAGTTATCTCATTAGGGTTTCTTCTTGCTTCCCCGAATATTCTATTCTCGCCAGGTTTACACATGGAGGTAAATACCTCCCGCAACTACTATAATATCAACACTCCCTCCTAGCTATGGAGGTATTGAAGACAATGTTCTTGAGCACAAACATACCATTGAATCAGTAGCATCATTATAGTCGTACAAACTATCTCAAGATTAGATTATGAGCACCATCATCACCATCAATGTCATCAGCTACATCATCTCTCAGAAACATACTCTATCTGAGTAATCAGAGATGATGCTCACTCCACGGAGTGACACATGAGCTATTCTTCTAATCTAGAAGAATAAATGTTCTAAACCATTTTCTGTCTGGGAAATCTCTGTTCATTGATCATCCATCTAGCTGATAATCATTTCCAACACTGTTGATAGTCTTCAAGGCAATTAGAACAATATCATTCAATAGAACACAACTATGTCTATCCATAGTAGTATACAACTACAATCCAGTGGTACACTACCACACCAAGTAGCACACAGGTACTTGATAAAACAGTGGAACACATCCACCACAATAGTATACATCTACTGTCTAGAGACATACAGTCTTCATGAAAATCATTTGATATCAACCTGCACAGAAAAAATGTTATGATATAAACTAAATCATCTGGGCCATTCTTTCACTCGCATCTATGAGATCTTGGAAGAGCATTTGCCCTAAAAAAGGTAAGACATCAATGATGATCTATCTGGACTATTCTTCTCAAGCAAGGAAGAATAATTGTCCTGATTTCTAAGCCTGGACCATTCCCCGCCCTGGACCATTCTTTTGACACCAGACAAAGTGTAACTTGGAGAGAATGAGTCTGCCCTAAGGAATGTCTGTCACTGATTGCTGAACCTGGACCATTCCCCAACCTGGGCCATTCCTCCGGCACTAAAAAAAGTGCAACCTAGAGAGAATGAATCCACCCTAAGGAATGACTGTCTGGACCATTTCCAAAGGAAATGACTGTCCTGCACCAACCTCCAAAATGTACCATTCCCCATGTTAACCACAATGGGAAATTGCTTTCCAGTGAGGCAGGCCAGTCTTCTTGACTAACCCTCAAGAAGAGAGACTACCCTAGACCATTCCCCATGTTAAACACAATGGGAAGTCACTGTCTATGGTACATCAACAATCTAGACCATTTTCTGAACTAGAAAATGTTTGTTCGTCAGAAATCTCAATCCACTTTCTAAACTGGAAAGAATCTTCTCATCCTGGACCATTTTTCGAACTGAAAAATGACTGTCCATCAATCAATAATACATCAGTGCTCCCTCCCAACCTGGGATTCATCTCTTCCTTTTTCAATAACGAAGTCATCTCCATGAGCTCCAACTTGAGTATGCAAACTCTTTCATCTTGGACATAAGCTTTACCAAAATGTCTACTTATTTTCTCATCTGTGGAGATATGTATTGGAGAACCACTTTCTCCTTTCTGGACTTCATCATGAATAATGTAATGCTTGATTTCAAATTTACTTCGGTCTGGAACACTGGTTTTCTCTAAAGGCTTCATGTAGCTCTGATCAATAAAGTATATCATTGTTGGAAAACTAGAACATATCTATGTGGCACTTCTTCTGTCATCATGAGATCTAATCTTCTGAGTAATCATCTTGATACAATATCTCTGTTATAGAAAATCTTCACCACACTTTTGCTGTGCACTGGAGGTTCTCCACCAAGTTATCTTCTTCCATCTGCATACAAGGGTCTCTTTCTGGTATGCCTCAAAGTCTTAAGGTTTCTCTTCATATGCTTCTTTGTTCAATTACTCTAGAGAACAGTCTTTTCATTCATCTAATGTAGAAATCCAACCCATGGATGTTATGGATGACATAATGAATCATGTAGAGGTATGTCTAGCTTACTGGAACAAGTAATCGTCATAGTCTTCTCCCTCCATCTGGGAGAACCTCTAGCTCCGGATCTTGCAATGCTTGCATATATACACTATTCTTCATCACAACTTTCAGTTCCTCTGCTTGATTTCTTTTATTGAGTTCATATCAGGTTGGTAATCTTGTGATTCTTAATACAATGACTGGTTGTTCTGGCTTTTCTTTTTTTCTTGGATTCTTTCATGTTCTTCCTCATGTTTTTCTTTATCTCTCGAGTCCATGGATTTTCTTATAGATTCCATGCCCTAAAGATTTCATTTCTTTATTTCATTATAGAATCATGGATGTGGATGGACAACCAGGGATACTTTAAGGCTTCTCTTCAAAGAAGACTTCTTCTGAGGTTGAACTGAACACGTACTGTCTTTCATGGCTTCTACCATGGATATATACTTCATCATCTTTAGTGGATCATAGGATTAGCTCCCTCCTAATCCTTGCTTCATGCATGAGTGCATATAATTGGCTCCCTCCGTCTAAAAGAGTCCATGCTTTCGTCTGCATCCTTATTGTCTTCTACAATATATAATCGGCTCCCTCTGTCTAACAGAGTCCACGCTTTTGTCTTATTGTCTTCTGCAAAATGTCATAAGTCTTTCTCCAATTTCCACTTGATTGCTGACTTCTTTCTGTCTTTTCTTCTTCTAAGTCTCTTCATGATTGATTATGATGATCCTTTCATGTGTATTATCTAACCTGTATAATGATAGCAATCCTTATATTGTTGTTCTTCCATAGGTATAGTTCTTCTTGGAACACATTATCTTCAAGGATATAGATATACAAGATATGTACAAGAACTAAGAAGAGTATTGTTACCTTCAGAAGAAGAAGTCTCTTTCATCCTACTTAGTCTTCTTTGTAGGTTCCTTTTCTTCTGCAACTGATGCTTCGTGTTTCTCCTTCCTTTTCTTTAGATCGGGACAATGATACTTGTAGGGAACATACTTTCAACAGTTGAAGCATTGTATTTATGAAATATCTTTCTCTTGATTTGAATTCCTCCTTGAACCAAGTTTCCTTTTGTTCCTGAAATTCTTGAATCTTGCTATGAAGGCTTGATCATCTTACTTCTTTTGGGATTTCTCTTTTGCACTGATCCTGGATTCTTCTTGAGCACAACAAGTCCAAAGTTCTTCAAATGTAGGATACTGCTTCCTTGTGTTCATGCTTGCGGAAAATGCATCCCATGTCTTGGGAAGACCATTGAGTACTATGTTTACCAATTCCTTCTCTGAAATGATCTCTTCAATAGCTTGTAGTTGATATCTTAACTGGGAGATCTTCACAAAGTATGATGTTATGCTATCATCATCATTCATCTTCATGTCATAGAGCTCATTCTTCAGACTCATTATTTTTCCAATGTTTCTGACTGATAAGAGGTTTGTTAGGGCATCATACATCTTCTTTGATGAGTCAAGATGGGAGATGTAGGGTATCAAGTGGTCTTTTATAGATTCCACTATGATACTCATGGAATTAATGTCACCATCTTTGAACTTCTCCATAACTACAACGTTCTGTGGTTCCTTCTCTTTTCCTTCTTCAAAATCTGGTTCCACGATCTTTCCTTTCACGATATCCAACACTTTATTCTTGGAAAGGATGAGGTCAATCCTTGTCTTCCACACTCTGAATTTAGAAGGTCCATCTAACTTGTTTTCTGACTTCATAGAGTAAGTCATGGCTGCTTTGACTTGGTCAACCCTATATTTGACCAGAAACTCAAACTTGATGTCTTGTCTTGCTAAGAGTATCAGGAAATGTGCTAGGCTAGGGTGCAATGATATTTCCAGAAATTAGGTCAATCCCTTCACTTAAGGTGCCTCAACGAGAGGATTAGGGTTTCTGCAACTGCACCTGCTAGTAACCCTAGCGGTAGTGCTTTGGTGACTGCTCCTGCTAGAAACCCTAGCGACAGTTCTTCAAAGAGATTAATATCCTTATGGATATGTTTCCTTCCAGCGGTTAGACTGAATGAAGGAGGTGTGGGCCCATAACCTATTAGAATATAATGGATGTGCTTGTTTTACCATTGACAATATTACTATTGTCACCCAACCATAGGCCAAAGCCACACTCTAAGCACCTTAACCTTGACAGAGAATCATTCTAGAAGCAAAACCTAGGATAGATATCCAAACAAAGGGTAGCACACCTTTCCCCAAGGATAGCGCACCAACAAGAGCTGATTAGATAGTCCAAACCCTAACCAAGATATAGTCCAATACAAATGTGATTTGCTAGCTGCAACAGCTACAATGGAAGCTCTCCTCCAAACTTGTGCACAAAACTAGGCACTGCAGTGCGCACAAGTGCTGCTCTGCAATTCTGAGACTACTCGCCAGAATGAAGACTGGCCTCCTGTATTTATATTGATTCTGGCTAACTGCCTGGGCCGACTTCTCATTCTAGGTATCTGTCTATTCAGTATATATTACTTCTTCTGGCAGACTTCTTCTCTTGAATGCTAATAACCTAATACAAGTTATCTTCTTGAGTCAACATGTCTTCTATGGTTATTAGCCAACTCATTAGGGTTTCTTCTTTCTTCCTGGAATATTCTATTCTCGTGAGGTTTACATGTGGAGGTAAGTACCTCCCATAGCTACCATAATATCAACATATGGTAGCATTTTTTTTTTCTGTGTAATGGTTGAAGGTTTTCACTTTTATCGCCATGATTTTTCTCCTAAACACATTCCAACATTCAGTTCGATTTGGGGCATTTTACCCAACATCCAACTCGTTTTTTTTCTGGGCAAGATAAACCACGAGTTTATAATTATATTATTACACAGCCACTTCAGTTGTTACCCTACATTTTATTTAACATTTAACGGACAGTCAGATCGTGCTATCAATGGCATGCGATTCCATCAATTTATTGTATCTTTTGCAGTGGATCCTTTCCATCTATTCCTTTGCAACCCTGCGTGTCATTTCATGCTTTCATGGGCAGCAAGTATTATCTTATTGAGATGATACCCGTCTGTGTTTCCTCCTGGAGGGATGAGTCATAGTTTTCTTTACATATTGCATTTCCTATCATTGTATTCCAACCCTTTAATTTCTTTCACGGTGAAATTTGTTATCTCAGCGAATTGTTCTTGATGAGTCTTAGCGTTTCTACTATGTTAACACGGTGAGGGTATTTATTAATGGGTTCCACTGTAGACATACCTTAATTGGCTATCATTATTGTTATTCTACTCTGCACGGATTGCACACAACCTTATTACACTCGGCAATGATTCCCATGGAATCACTTAACAACATTCTTCCTTTTTCCACTCTGTGTGTACACATAAAGGGATAGCGTCTTAATACCCAACATTATGATATAGCATTTAATATAGCGTTCTAAAATGTAGCCCTTTAGTATGGAATTTTAAATAGTTGATTAATGCATTTGGGTCAGCGATTTCCTGCATAGATGTTTATAAAATCATGATTATTATTTATGTGCCAGAGATTTGCTAAAGATAGGAACAATGTATCCTTGACAGTGCTGACAACATTTCCCAGGAATTGAATGATAGTGATTTCCTTTCCTTTCACCAAGCTATCTTGTTTTATTATTCAGTGATATCTTATTATTCCAACATTCCTGTAATTATTAGGCTACGCGTGGGTGATTGTTGTCAGAAATTTTGGGTTTAATAGACAAATTGTGATTACTCAAGATTTTAAATGTTAATAGACAACTTGTTAAACTTTAATACGGTTAATAATGCTGACAATGTTTTAATTTCTTCATTTTGGATAATTTCCCAACTATATATTTACTTATGGTGACAATGATACTATTGGTAATCTTGTTTTTTTCTTTTACCTTTAATCCTTTTAAGGATATTGTACAGGTATATTAAAACTGATATCTTTTTTCCTCAGCCATCAAAAATATATTATTACCTAAGATATACAGATAAGATATCCACAATGTCTTTTACATATTCACCATTATCCTTGTTAATTTTATTGGTTATATATTAATGTCGATAATACACCATCATCTTTTATTGCTAATTGTATTGGTCATATGTTAACCATTATCTGTATTTCTTAACATTGTAAATTGGTTGTATTAACCGTTATCTTGATTTAACCTATATCAATGATATTTCCACTATCCTTTATTGCTAATTTTTCTTTTAAAGGATATGTACCTTAATAATTTTATTCAAGGTGTGCAGATTGATTTTTTTGCACAATGAATTGTTGTGTTGCTTGAACATCTTAGTCATCTTGCTGACTTGTTGTTGGGTGCTAGGGTTAGTCATCAGGTGCTTAGATAGTCCTTGATTTCCTAGCGCGTGGATTTTAGCTGGGGTGGAGTGTCTAGTTTTGTTTTTGCACCATGGTTATAGTCATGCCTATCACCTGGGGACGACATGATTCCTTATAAGGGGATCATTGCATGCCCTAAGGGATATAGGAAAATGATAACTTGGTCGGGGTCTGTGCCTTCTGTGTGGGTGTCGTTGATCGTTGTAATTTTTCTATTGGCGCTTGGGATGAATGCATTCATACATTTGGTTGCACGCCATCAAGGTTCTATTTAACTGGTCACTGAGGCCGTTGTGTTAGGATGGGGATGTTGTCCCTTAGGTTGTAGGTGTGGTAATTTTTGTGTCGGGCGGGTAGTCATTTCTCTTTGTTGTTTTACGCATGTTTCGCCCAGTTGTTGTTGTGCCAGTGTGTGGAGTCGTAGTTGTCTATTGCATGTTCTGTGGGAATGGTGCTTGCCATCAGATGTGTTGTTTAGCTATAATCGTTGTTGTCATCCCGTTAAAAAAAAAACATTTGCACTTTCTGCTTCGCTTGTAGTCGTAATGATGGGGTAGTTACAAGAAATGAAGCATTCTTCTAATTTTGATTATCTTTTGCATAAATTACTTATGTGATAGAAATTGATCCAATGAAGATAAGAGTAAAGTCTATAAGAGCCTTGGCCCCTAATATGGGTCAAAATGATCGAATCATTCTCAATTTGGAAATAATTATGATGATGTTAAAAAGAAAGTTTCTTTCTTCGTGCAATTCAAATATTACTTAGATGTGCTATGTGAAGTTCCTCCATAATTTGTCTATAGATATTTATTTTAGATGCTATAGGATTAAGGATAGATATATTGTAAGGTGGAAAATTGTAATATCCAAGTTAAAAGAATGTGCAAGAGTCATAACCTCTACATGTCAACAATGTTGGTAGCCATGTTTTTCCATACGCAAGAGAATGATACTTCTACTTACCAAAACCATGATAATCAAGTAGGCACCAAAACCAACATGGGAAAGTGATAATGTGAATCTAAACCTAAGTGATTAGAGGGTAAACCATAAATGTTGCAAAACTATAGCATGAAGTATTTTTCTATATTTAATGAATTTAGAAAGCAAGGATCTAAAGACATCGAAGTCCAATACATCAAATCCTACATCCATATAGTAGAGTTAGTGATACAACTTTGTGGAAAAGATTAATCTAAGATTGAACATCTCAAAACTAAAGACAAGAGCATTGCCTCTTCAAAAGGGGAAAATAAATATAATCCTTGTTCATTCAAGTTTGAAAAGCAAGGGTCATACTAGTATGGCCCTGATAATCAATACACCTAGATAAGAATAAGATGTTGTAACATTGGTATTTGCATTTTTTTTCAACAAAAATGTTTTTTTTTTCTTTATTTCTAAAAGAAAATTGTTTTTTTCTTTTAAAAAAAGGAATTTGTTTAGGGGTGTTTTTTTTTTTCCAATTTAATTATTTACTTAATGTAAATTGTTAAGAAAATTAAATTAGTTAATAAATAAATGATTAAGTAATAACACTTTTAGATATAGGAATCGATTTTCATTGTTTTATTTGCGGTGGTGCCAGTGGTCAAGGCCACAATATCAATTAGGTCATAGTTTTAACTCCAAAAAAAAGGTGTTGCTATTGGTAGAATCACTTTTCGATTCAAGGGTCAATTTGGGTCAATTTCAGGACTTTGTTCGTAATTTCAAGGGTGTGATTTCAAACAATTTTCAATTTTAAGCACCTCCCAAAAACATGGTGCTATCGGTAGCACCACATTTTAATTTGAGGGTTGATTTTCGTGTTTTTTACCCAAACATTTGATATTTTTTAGGCTAGAGTTCTTGTTTGAGGTCACAGTTCTCGTTAAGTTGGTAAATTTTTTTCAGTTAATTTCCAAAGGATTCTCCCATGTTGAAGGAATTGACTATAATGAAACTATTTCCCCTGTAGAAAAAATGAATTACATCTGCCTTGTTCTTTCCCTTGCTGCCTGACATAAATGGGAGGTCCATTAGATGGATGTTAAATACTCCTTCTTGCATGGAGATTCACAAGAAGAAATATACATGGAACAACCTCCTGACTATTTCTAGAATGAATCTAGCCTTGTTTTCCAACTTAAGAAATCTATTTATGGTCTTAAGCAAGCTCCTTGAGTTTGGTATGCCAAAATGGACAACTTTCTTCTTGACACCGTATTTTCTAGATTCCATTCTAATCCTAATGTCTATACCAAGAAAGTAGGAAGCCATCTCATAATATGTGTTCTTTGTGTTGGTGATATTATGCTTACTGGTAGTGACCCTAAACTTTTAAACCATGTGAAATATATCCTTAAACATAAATTTGAAATGACAGACTTAGGATTTTTTCACTATTTTCTTAGCCTCCATGTTTTCCAAACCAATGAAGGATTTTTTTTTTCATAGTCTAAGTATGCTTGTGACCTTCTTCCCTTCTTTCACATGGAATATTGTAAACCAACCCTTTCTCCCTTCTAGTCTAGAGTCAAACTTGCTACCACATGTACTTCTCCCAAAGTTGATGCCACTTTGTGCCATCAATTAGTTGGTATCCTCTTGTACTTGACTCACACATGTCTTGATATTTCCTTTGTTGTTGGTATTGTTGCCCTGTATATGAAAAAACCCCATGAAATCCATTGGAAAGAAGCTAAAAGAATACTTCGGTATGTTTGAGGTACAATTCAATTCGAGATACATTATAGTTCAGGGGGACTCCTTTATTGGTTGGTTTCACTGATTTATATTGGGCCGACGACCCTGATGATTAGAATTCTATTGTAGGTTATTTTTTCAGCCTTGGTTCAGGACCTATCACTTGGGCCTGTAAGAAACAACAAGATATTACTCTTTCTTCAACAGAAGTAGAGTACCGAGCAATGATTAATGCAAGTCAGGAATCCATGTGGCTTCGACAAATCATTGCATAGTTTGTATTCCAACAACAACATCCGACCAACCTTTGGTGCAACAATCAGAGTGTTGTCAATCTCACCAAAGACCTAGTTCAAAATTAGTGCAACAAACACATCAATCTACACATGCACTTCATCAAAAATCTCATTCATGATCAAGTTATTGAAGTGTTATTTTTCCGTATAGAATATCAAGTTTCATACATTTTCACAAAGTCTCTTACGGAAGTGAAGTTTTCCAAACTTCAATATATGTCAGGAGTTCAAGAAGTTGTCATTAAGGGGAGATAGGCTCTATTTCCTCCTTCCTTCTCCTATTTTTTTCTTGTAAATCCTTCAATCCTATCCCAATTTGTTCTTAAGGGGGGATGTTAGGATATTTAGACACTTAGGAGTTAGTTAATATCAACTTGGTTTAATGTTTTGTTAAGTAAAAGTGTGTTTCTTAGTGTGTTTCTTTAGTATGCATTAGTTTGCATTTGTAGTTAGGAAATACGACGGTCATGATATGTTCCCGGCATAGGTTGATCTAACGATTCGTATATCCTCAATATTAATGGCTACATTGATATGTGGATTAACACTTGATTGGTCCACGATCTCTATTTAAAGAGCATGGAATGTCTATTGTGAGAAACTCTCTTGTAAATATCTTTGAAATATTTTTATTTTTCATTAATAATTTCTCCAAGTGGCCACATTGGCTAGGGCTTTGGATGTTTCCCCATATGGGTTTTAGCACGTGAAAACATCGATGTGTTGATCTTTGATCTGGTTGTGTGAGTGGTTACTGAAGGTGTTCGTCCTTTGTTGGAATACCTATGTTTTCGAATAGTATCTATATAGACACTTGGGGATAGAATCTCGATTTTGTAACTTACGACCCACATTTTTTGTACTTAATGAAAATTAAAGTAATATATATATAGATGTTTCTTACCTTGGTATACTTATGTAAAAATGTGAAAATATTTTATGTACACTTATGTGTGTGCTTCGGATTTTAATTATGTGACAAATTTCAATATAAAACTTAGTTAGCATATGCATCAGATACTGAATTCACAATCCTAGAGATATGAATATATGTAACGTAACTAAAATGATGTTCCAAAATACATATCCGAAGGATTCGTCGAAGAAGTGTAGGATTGTGCACATGATATTCATCATTTAGTTGTGACACCACCAACTAGGAATCTAGGTGAACTTCCAAAGATAGAATACAATGTGAAATATAATCCCTTATCAACTCAATCATGAAGTTATTCTTGACCACATTATTAGTTGTTGGCCCTAGACAAGTTCCTTCAGATCCTACCACTTGGCCCAAAGGAGAATAAATCACCCATGCGGCGGAAGAGAGGATCCAAGTGTGATGGTTGGTGCCATCCGTGAACCCGATGTAGATCAAATAATCTAGTGACATCTACCAATCAAGCATAAGCACCATAAGAAAACCACAACATAAAAGAAAACAAACTAAACAAGGCCTACATACTACAAAGGGAAAAATGCCTCAACATTGATGCTCAAGCATAGAACCTCTTGAGTTAGAGCCCATTTATGGGCTCCAAAAATATGTTACCTTCTTAATCAGACAATTCATAAGCTCCCTTCTGAGGGGCACACCTCACAATGTAAGGACCATTCCACATCGGGTTAAACTTTCTTTCCCCCAATGCATCTTTTTCTTGATCATAAACCAAAACAAGGTCACCCTCGGAAAAGATCCTTGGGAAGATAGACTTGTCATATTGACTCTTCACACACTTTTTCTGTGTCTCATTCGCAGTGGAAACATCATGACGTTTCTCATCGAGATGTTCTATATGAAAGAGACACACTTCAAACTCCATCGTGTCTGGAATAAGCTCAACAAAAATATTCAAAGAAGGAATTTCACATTCAATTGACATGACTGCTTCCACCCTATGAATGAGTTGGAAAGGTGATAAGCATGTAGTAGTCTTAACTGAGGTATGATACTCCCATAATACTAGATAAAGAATCATATTCCAATCCGATTTACTCGTATTGACGGTTCATTGAAGTATGGTCTTAAGAAGCTTATTAACAACCTATACCTAACCATTCACTTGTGGATAATACAGAGACAAATGCTCTTTCCTAAAACCCAATTTAAATGCTAACTCCATCATAATTCAGTTCTGAAAGTGACTTTGTAAGGTACCAGATCTATTATAATAGTTGGAAACAAAAATATTGCAGAGAATAACAGCGGAACAACACAATAGATGAAACCACAACACCAAAATAATACCTTTATTGATAGGAAACAATGTTAACTTTCCTATTCGTGGGAGAAACCTCTAGCAGAGTAGAGCTCTATTACAACAAGACAAAAACTTATCATGCCTCTTGCTCTTATTTATACTAACTCTATCTTCTAAAGAACCTTCTAGCGGAAGATCTTTCTAGAAGCAGAAGCTTCTATTAGGTCTTCTTACATTGGTTTGTTCTCATTTATTAAATAGGCCTTATAGACTAATGTCGTCCTTTATTAAATGGAAAATATATTATTATACCTAAATGAGAGGTTAGGGAGGTTATGTCCCTAACATTCCCTCCCCCTTGAAAAACAACCTTGTCCTCAAGGCTTGAGATGAGGAAATTGTTGCAAAATGGTAGTTGGCTCCCAAGTGACATATTCTGGGGTTATATCTTTCCACTGCACTAATACTTCCCTAATGGTGCACTGAAAGAGACGATGTTCACGATGGTCCAAGACTTCTTGGGGTTGTAGCCAAATGGAACCTTCTTCATCCAACTTTGGGAGATGGGTTTGAGTTTGTCACTTAGTTCCAATCGCCTTCTTTAAACATGAGATATGAAAAACTGGATGGAGCTTAGAATCACTTGGTAGAGATAATTGGTAAACGATAGGCCCCACGCGCTTGAGAATGGTATAAGGAACATAAAATTCAAGAGAGAGCTTCTGACAATGTTCATCTTTGAGGGAGGTCTTCTTATAAGGTTGTAGATGAAGAAACACATGATCCCCTTCAACAAATTGACGTTCAAAATGACCTTGATCTGCTTGTTTCTTCATGCGATTTTGAACCAACACCAAATTTTCTTTCAGGGTACGATAATATTTTTTTCAACCTCCTGAAGCTTAGAGACACTTGGCATATATGAGATAACTAATTTTGGATTTTGTCCATATACTACTTCAAAAGGAGTCATGTGAGTGGTTGTATGGTAATATGTGTTGTACCATCATTCAACTAGTGGTAACCATTGAGCCTACTGATGTTGGAGATCTGATGCAAAACATATTAATAGGTTTCCAAACACTTGTTGACAGTTTCAATTTGGCCATGATTCTGGGGATGATAAGCAGTGTTGAGATGTAATTGGGTTCCCTGTAGCTTGACAAATTATTGCCAAAAATTGTTGGTGAATGTGGGATCCTTGTCAGAGACAATAAAATGTGGCATGCCATGAACTTTGAAGATATTATCCATGAAAACTTGGGCCATTATGGAGGTGGTGAAGGGATGTTGAAGAGCACATAAATGAGCATATTTGGAAAGACTATCAACCACCACCATGATAACTATTTTGTTGCTAGATTTAGGTAGGCCCACAATGAAATCCATAGAGATATCCTGCCAAATAGAAGGGGGAATTGGAAGGGGTTGGAGTGTGTTGGGGGATTTGACTGTTTCTCCCTTGTTTGTGTTGACAAAAATAACATTCAGCCACAAATTTGTGGATGTCATATTTCATACCATCCCAAAAAAAAGAACGTTTGACCCTTTCATAGGTTTTGGTTAACCCTGAATTCCTAGTGGTGGGTGAAGCATGAAGATATGAAAGCACCGTAGATTTAAGTTGTGACTATTTTCTTAAATATAGATGGTATTTTTAGGAAGCTCATTATTATTCCAAGAGTACCCTGGAGAAGTTGGAGAATTTTCTTGCAATTGTTGGATCAGGCGAGAGGTTTTGGGATCTTGCAACCATTCCTAGTGAGCATCTTGAAGATACGAAGGTACAACGAAAGACAGGGAAAAGAGGGACCCTTCTTCTTTATATTTTTTGGAAAGTGCATCAGAGATGACATTGTCTTTTCCCTTCTAAAAAATGATCTCATAATCATATCAAAAGATCTTGGTGACCCATTTTTGTTTCTTTAGGGATGAAATTATTTGTTCCAAAAAATACTTGAGGCTTTCGTGATCAGTTTTAATATGGAAGCATTGCCCCAATAAATAAGGATGCCAAAGATACACGACATGAAGAATATCCAACATTTCCTTATCATAGATGGATTAGCCCAAATGTCAATCTGAAATTTGTTTGCTGGTGAAAGCCAAAGGCCAACTATCTTGCATGAGGATTGCCCCAATTTCTTTTCAAGAAGCATCACATTCCAAGACAAAAGTCTTGGTGAAGTCGGGAAGGGCTAGGACTGGATTTGTGCACATAGCTACTTTGAAGGCCTGGAAGGATTTTTCAGTTGTTGGAGTCCAAGCGAAGGAATTATTTTTAAGGAGAGTTGTGAGAGGGGCTACAATTTTTCCATAATTCTTAAAAAACTTGCAATAGTAACCTATTAAACCCAAAAATCCACACAAGATCTTAAGAGTTTTAGGGTGAGGCCAATCCTACATATCTTCAATTTTCTTAGGATCTACCCATACACCATCCTTTCCCATAATATGTCCTACGTACTCCACTTATGAGGCTCCAAAGGCACATTTAGATTGTTTGAGGAAACGTTGGTGCTGAGAGAGTAAATGGAGAACTTGATCCAGATGGGAAAGATGGGATGGACAAGTTTTACTATAGATGAGAATATAATCAAAGAAAACTAAGACAAAATGATGGATAAAAGGATGGAAGACATGATCTATGAGGATTTGGCAGGTGGAGGGGGTATTACACAGGCCAAAGGGCATGACCAAGAACTCATAGTGACCCTTATAATTTCTAAAAGCAGTCTTGGGGATGTCTGCTTCTTTCATACGTATCTGGTGGTATCCAGAACGAAGATCAAGTATAGTAAAGTACTAAGCACCACTTAGTTCATCCAAGAGATCATCAATGATAGTAATGAGAAACTTGTCCTTGATGGTGAGTTTATTAAGGGCACAAAAGTCAGGACACATGCACCAAGTACCTTGTTTCTTGAGTACCATGTGTTAATGCTCTGTAAATTCCCAGAGGTTGTCAGGAGGTAGAAGAAATTTATCAGAGGTAACTTTATCCAACCACTTTGAAACTGGGATCTAGCCCTGCCAGTTTCAGAGAGGGATCTCTCTGTAAGATTTATCTATGTTTTAGTTTTTGGATATTAGGCTAGTTAAATAAAATGAGATTGTGTTGTTTGTTTTATAAAATGGCTGAAATAGGGTTTACGAATCCAATGGGCTATGGGGTCTGTTTTATAAAGGTAGAGATTAAAGAACATATTTTAAAGAGTCTTTTCACAGGGAAGGTTAATGCAACTATTGGATTCTTTAGAAATAAAATGATGGACAACAGAAAATGTGAGCTTATCAATTAGAGTAAAGAAGCAGTTAAGAATTCCTTTACTATAACATCAGAAGATAAACATTTAGATCTTCAAAAGTCAAAAAATAGGGTATATGAAAATAAATCCTGCAACTTTCGCTACTTTTAAATGATCAGATTTAGAAAGACAAAATGATTACTAAGAGAGACAAACATTTAGAGGAGAAAATTTCACCAACAACTAACACGTAGGAATCCTGTGAAATGTCCCTTGATATTACTGGAATCTCTCTTGATAAAAATTACAGTGCTTACAACTTTCTAGGGCATAAAGATCAACCCCCAATACTTCAAAGCTTGAAGTATTTATAATCAAAATTAAAAATGACCCTCTCATCAATGATCAGGACGTGGTGGATTCTAAATCTAACTAACTAGATAAACGAATACAAAATTGTAGGAACTGTCTATGATCTGTTAGATTCTCTGCTGATTTTGGGGAAGGCCATTGGTGAATCATCCACATGACTTTGACTACTCTGCATGCTGACTCGGATTGTACACCTCATCCCTTATTCGATCAAATTGCACAGCTCCTCCCGTCTTTGCTGACTGGGAACAGTGACTTTCAGCAGTCTTCAATAGATTTCATCCACTTCTATGTATTTGTAAAAAGTCGGCTTGGTGATGAAAATATATTTGTTTTCGTGCTGGATACTGAGGTCCGGCTACAAAGTCTCCATAAATTCCTTGCCTGTTATGCTACCCTATATTCCTAAAAACTTGGAGTTTTCCTTGGCCACCGTAATAATCTTTTGCTTATAGTCAGAAAGGGTCATTAGCTTGTCATTTAGAACTAATGAACTAGGAAGACCTTTCTTTTGAAAAATGTCAATCTTGCTGAAGAATCTCTGAAATCTGATATACATGTTTTGAATTTTCTCCTCCAGCTACAACATTAATCCTCTTTTGGTCAGAACTCTTTTAACCTCAAGGATGGTCTCAGTCCTATCTTCAACCTTCAAGTCTTCCATCTCTTCCCTAGTCTTCGAGTTCATAAACTTGATGATTTCATTAGCTTCAGTGGGCATTTCCCCCAGATCTCCTTTTATCTTGTCAATGGCCTACCTGCTCCTCAACACCAGTTCATGTTGTTCAAACATCATTTGCACCATGGGCCATATTTCGTTTATGGATTTGGAGATATCCATCCAAATGTTCTCCTTATCTTTTGCTAGTGTTTTCCCCCCCACTATTTGCTTTTGCAGCTATTGTATTTCCTACTTGATATTTTCTGATGTTTGCCTCTCAATGTTGAAGCTTGTCTGGTAGGACGAATTAAGCTCCTGGAGATTCTCAAACTCTTTTCTCAGTCTATTGATTTTCGTTCCTTGTAGGGTCATCTCCTTCATTGATTTTGCTAGCTCTATAGTTTTTTCTAGAGCTGTCAGTAGGGTGGATGATGGAAGTTTTGTTGTGGTGGTTGTTGATATCATTGTTGTGCTAACTCCTATGAGGGGAACTGCACTCAGTGGGATGACTTCCATAGGTGTTGTCTATTCCTTCTCCTTTACTAATCTCTCCATCTCTGCTTCCATCTCTTTTATCTATGCATTATGTTCCATGATCAACTTTAGCATCTCCTCCTTTTCACCTTCTGTCTCATCCATCTCTTTGGCCTGTGAGTCTTCTGTAGGTGGGATTTTTAGTTTCTTCCTCAGAGATGCTATGTCAGCATTCTTTTTCTTGAGCATCTCCTCAGTTGCTTTCACATTTGAGGGGTCATACCCAATTTTGAGCACCGATTCTTCTAAAGACTTAATCCTGTTATCCTTTGCAAAAGATGATATTTTCTCCAGCTTTAATTGAGTCTGAACATTGTTCAGAGAAATATGTAATTTTGTATAAGTGGTGGAAGCATTTTCCAATGTTGAGAAAACCATTTCTTCAGTTTGCTTGTGTAAATCCATCTGATCGGTTGGATGTACGTATCTGGTGTTAAAATCAAATGTTTCTCTCTTGTAATCAGTGATTTCCTTTGGATGGGGAACTTGTGCCTGCAAAAATTCCATGTGCATTCTCCCTTTCTCTATATCAAAAGTTGATAACAATCTTTGTTGTGATGTGGATGTTTTCTTCCAGAACTGAGCATAGGTGCTGCTGGTCAGCATCTCATTTTTCTTCTTAATCAAATCATATTTTTCAAAAATGCTCAGTTTTGTAGATCCTGGTGGAGGTTGGGTAATCATAGTGGTATTAGTCTGCTTCTTTGAGGAAGAAGTAGACATTATCTGATGACTTCTTGAGAAAGGTGATGAATTTTATCCCTCGACTACTGTGGTGGATTGGGTCTCTTCCTCTCCAAACTTGGCAGTTGTATGACTGATCTTAGGCCTTTTTGTGTAAACCTGGAACTCTTTCAATGACACTTCAGTGACTCAAGGTGAGACATCCTTCTTGATTCTTTTCTCCTTGGGTACCTTTGGTGTAGTGGTTTGTGACATGACAGCTAGAGGATGCTGCAGTTCTATGTCTTCCAGAGTATTGGCCTCCCACTTTGTTTGATTCATAAACTTCTCGATCTCTGGTTTGGGCTCATGAACATAAGGGGAACTTTTATTCTTCGACCTCATCTCTGCAATGATCCCACATAGATCATAGTGCCACATGAAGCTTGTGCCGAACTTTATTTCCTTTAATAGTTTGTCTGCCTCTTCCCTGGTAGCTCGACTATTGCAGATAAAGGATCCTATCTGCCCCTTAATTCTCAACTGTTGTTTCTTCTTCAAAGACAAAAAATGTATTTCATCTGAATTGATCATTTTCCTGATGTATTCCAAGGAAAATATCCTAACCAGAACATATCTAAGAAGTTTATAAGGGGCCAACTCACATCCATAAATTATGATTTCTGTGTGATTCTGATACAGATACCAGTCTCCCATCTTGGCGAGGTCTGAGAGGTGTAAAATTATTTGGATCTCCTCATTTATCCTTGGCTCTAGCCTACCACTTAGCATGCTTAGCACTGGGTGATAAAACTGCTCAATAAATTGCTTGAGATTAAACTCTATGGAGTTTCTTTTGAGTAGCGAAGTCCAAGAGGTGGCAGGCAGTGGTTTGTCATCCTGGTCCATTTTCGGCATGGTGAACGAGAACTTATCTACTTGAAATAACATGAAAATGTAAGCCAATATTGAAGAATACCGAAACATGCCCTCTGTGAAAAATTTGAAAAGATGCTCATGCATGTTCTCGGCTAGAAAACTGTTGTAGTCAAACTGGGTGGTGGTTTTTTCTTCGGCAACGAAAATGGATAAGTAACCCAAGATGGGATCGTCCACCCATTTGTCTGAGAAGTAACCGAGTAGACAACATAATGATGAAATGATTTGGTTTCCCTTTTCTAAAAACATGGAGGAATGGTAAGGGGGATTTTTCTTAGGGAATTGAGCATCCTGTGGGAGAAAAAGCTCAAAAATCTGTGCTCTCTAGGGAAACGAAAGATTCTGGTACTTTTCAGTTAGGACTTCAAGGGTAAGAGGAGAGGTGGATTTGGCTCTAGATATTTGCATCATTTGATCAATGAAATCGGGTGTGATAGTGAAAAGGGTTTCTCCAGATGATGAAAAAATGGCTCTCTTATTGGGAAGGTAGTGCGCTTGGCACTTGAGGGCAAACTAGGGAAAATGGTGGACTTGGGGGAAAATATACAGGGGGAGATTGGACTCCCAGAGCCCAATCTCATCACTTTTATCTAAGAAAGTGTCTATAAACCATAAATGAAATTCAAAAAGATCAAATTCGCACCTAGTCTCTGAGATTAGGTAGTCTTTATCAGCTAGTGGGATCCGATCGAGATCAACAGGAGGCGGAAGGAACAGATTTTCCTCGACCTCTGATCTCTTGGATTTTGGTGCCATCAATTTTGACAGGTGCCTGCACTTTTGAAACAAGCAAACAGTAGTGGGTAATGGCTATGGTTGGGTTGATGACTGTAACAATGAGGGAAAATGAGTTTTTGGTGTGATCAGTGTGAAAATGGCAGGGATGGGGTTAAAATTGGGCGAACGGGTATCCGTTGGGAGCAGGGGATAGATCATCAGGATAATGGATATGTTAGCCTATATTAAATGGCCAATGGGTTACTTGAGGTCATGAGGTGGTAGGTAAAGGATGGGTGATGGGTGTGTCAGGATGACGTGGAGGGCGATGACTAGAAAATAGGAGAAAGGGATATGACATGTGATAGGTGAATGGATGGGGATACGCTAATAGAATAATGAGATGGGACTTATAAGAGAAGATAGTGGGATGTGACGTCATGAGGCGATGGTGGTATAGGAATGTCAATATGGTGGTATGTCAGAGGAGGGGTATGGTAGTAAATGGTTTAGAGAGGAGGGGGTCCAAAGTAATGGATTGATGACACATTGGGATGGGGCCCGCCGAGAAAACCACCCATATCGGTCCACCCCCCCGGTCTCCCCCACTTTTAAAGATAGAATAGTCGAGGGGGGTCCGAAATTTCTTATCAACCATCGATCTGCATGTTGTCTGATTGACCATAGATCCATGCGCACTTGTTAATCTCCATATCATACCCCCCCCCTACCATTAAAGGTCGAACGGTCGGGAGGGGGGGGGGTTCTGGAATTTCATCTCAGCCATAGATCTAGGCGCCAATAACTCAGCCGCAGATCTATGTACAATCTTTAATGTCCAGGTGTGAATTAAAATGTGCAACGAAAACTTAGGATGGTGCTTTTTGTGGGTTTTTTCGCTGCTTCCCTTACATTTTTTCACCATGGGGTTAGGAAAAAAACTTCACACATCAAAATCATGAATTTTCATCCAACATCATACATATTTTATTGAAGGAAAAGATGGCTAGCCTATGTCCTGTCCTACCTACCTACACATTTAGCCCAGATTAGACTGTTGGGCTAAGAAATTACTCTACCTTGGGGCTATTTGACCAATATTAAACAGTTTGATCAAATTTATTTGCTAGATAACCTAATTACTTGGCTAAGATTAAACAATTTATCCAAGCTTATTCACTAATCCTATCAGCATAAATTCAAAAGGACTTGGCCATGTTTAAACTGTATGGATCAAGTCATTGTTATTGCATGGGGATTTATTTATTTTCTTTTATGCCCTCTTTTGTTTTTCTTTTCTTTCTTTTCTTTTCTTTTCTTTTTCTTTTATTTTCCTTTTCTTTTTATTTTATTTTCTTTTTCTTGCAAATCATCAGCAGGATGAATCATTATTTTCAATCCAAAAAACATTACAAGGATAAAATTTCAGTCACCAGTTGATCCTATAAATTATAGGGTTATAACACCATGACCACAAGAGAAGAATAAGGGATGGTACTAGAGCAGATAACACCCGCTTGGAGAAACTCCTGCACGATTTTCTCAATTTCATTCTTTTGGGAAAAGGGATGAAGATAAGGACAAACATTGGGAGGAAGACTACGAGGAACAAGGGGGGATGGAATGATCATGAACACCACAAGAAGGCGGAACTGCTTGAGGAGTGGAAAAAATATCTTGTTGTTTGGAGAGGATAGCTTGGAGGTCAGGATGCACAAAAGGTGTCTCAACTGCTTGAATGGAATGGATTTGGGAAATAATACCAGAGTGACCTTTCTTGAGGAGATTTTCCATGTGATGGGAACTAGTGATCTTAGGAGAACTGGCTATGAGTCCTTGGAATTGATAGTATTCTCCCTCCTGTTGGAATTGCATGGTTAATTCCTTAAAATCCATGAGAATGGGGCCCAAAGTGTGTAACCATTCATCACCTACCACAATGTCACAACAACCCATGTCAATGTAAAACATATGAGATTTCAAGCGGTACTTTCCAATTTGAAGATGTACATTTTCACAATGCCCACCACATTTCATGGACCCACCATTGGCTATCATGATTTGAAAATTGTTGACGGAACAAATATAGTAATTGGTTTCCTCGACAATGCGATGGTGAATAAAATTATGGGTGATTTCACTGTCAACAAGGATAATGACTTTTTGATGCTTAATATAGCCAATGAGCTTGAGGGTTTATGGATCAAAGAAGCTAATGAAGGCATGCAATGAAATGAGTGTGTCAACTTCAGGTGGGTCAATAGGATCCGGGGTAGCATTGGGAAGGGATGGCTCTTCAACAAGGGGATCTGTCGCTTCTTCTTCAACAACATCTTCTAAAATGGCCATAAAAAGTTTATGTTCCTTACACTTGTGCCCATGAAAATATTTTTCATCACAATTATAGCAAATACCCTTGAGTTGTTGCTCAACCATTTCAACCCTAGTTAATTTCTCTACCTTGAGGGGAGTGGTAGGGGGGGGCATGATTTGTGGGTCAAGGGAGAGTAACAAAAGAGTTTTTTTTTGTCTTGGGAAAAAACAACTTGTTGGGCCTATTTGGAACATTTAGTAGCTTATATTCAAGTCTGAGGGAGAGCCATGAGAACCTAGGCTCATATTTCATCCTTTATGCCACTGATATAGAATTCTTGGAAGAACACATCTATCATGCCCTCGGTTCAAAAGGACAAATGCTCAAAGAAGTTATAAAGTCTTCCACTGTGTTTGACTATTTCAACTTAGTCAAATGACCTAGATAGTGGGTGTCAGTGTCAAAGCGTTCATAGAACTCGACAAAAAAATGGGTCCATGCAATATACCCTTGACATGCATTTTTACACCATTGCCACCATTTCCACCATTTACAATGTTCAGGATCCAAATAGAGAACATCGTAGTGAAGTTTGGCCAACTCATCAACAATTCCATGCAGAGAAACATAATTCTCCATTTGAGTGATCCAACCCATTGGATTGGAGCCATCAAATTTATTGACCTCAACTCGGGGAAGACGGGGGTCACGATGAAAGGAGTTGGATTTAAAATTTAAATAATGAGAGGAATCAACGTCATCTAGTTGGTCCGATTAGGAAGGACCCTGGGTTAGGTTCAACAATTGGTTGACAACGGACTGAAGGGTGTTAAATTGCTTCATGAATTTGGCATCCATGGCATCAATTTTTTCCTGGACTTAGGTCTTGAATTTTTCAATGTGGGAATTTGTAGAGATAATATCAAATGTCACTTGTTGGAGGGACTCCTTGGCTTGATTTATGGAAGCTTGTAGGTCTTGGTTGCACGTGTTGGCCATTTGGATATGGGGAGTGTTGATAAGGAAAAATGGGTGGGTGGGACCATAGAAAAGGACTTATAAGTGATAGGTACCACCACAATCAGGGAGAAAATGGGAATATAATGGGAGAGGTGGAAAATAGGGACGTTGGAAAGGGGTCGAGTCCACTGAAAAAAAAAAATATTAAAAATGAAACGTACGACTGCAATCAGGGAGAAAAGGGGAATCCAATGGGATAGGTCCCAAATAAGTGTGCCGGTAGGACCACTATCCTCTTTTTTTTTACTCTTGCAGAGTTATACTTTGATCTGAAGAATAGTGCATTGTTGAAATTCCCAAATTCTTAATGGGAAGAAACATGTAGTAATTTCGCAACCAGAATGTAGGAGGTAAGGTTGCACGACAATAGATATTTTATGTTTTGTTTTTGTTTTTGTTTCTGTCCCAAGGGTTAGGTTATTATGGGTTTCTACAGACAAGGGTTTTCCCTATGCTATAACTATTTGGTATACACGTGGGGTCCAATAATAGTACTTAGCCCAATGTCTCATGGCACCAACTAAGGAGGCTAGACCATGCCCTTAGTCGTACTACCCAACTACCCAAGTACTAGAGAGTATCTTCATGAGTGTTGTTTTTGGTGGAACTATAAAAGTTAGGTGGATGATCTATTTATCTACAGAGGGCTTCAGGATGTGCATGCATCTTTATAGACCAAAAAAGATGACATGAAATAATAGAACAGGATGCGCGTGCATCTTTATAGAAAATAATTCAAAAGGATGACACCTTTTGACCACCTCATCACAATATTTAAAGATCATCGACCAAAAGTACCTGGTGTGAATTTTTTTTTTGGTTGTTTCCATCCCAGATAAATAATTTCCAAATGATCCATTGTGGAAATCGTTAAGCACAACCTTCACTTCTTCATGAGTTAAAAATTGACGAAGAATTAAATCAAAGCCATGACGATATAAAGTGTCACTAATGATGAGGCAGTTTTTCGCCTAATGGCGAGTCCAATTTTGATCAACTTGTGAATGATGTGAAAAGAATTTCAGAGTCTAGATATATACCAGTATATCTCCATGCCAAGGATCTCTAGAAGCAATAAGGAAAATATGTTCATCTGGAAATAAGTCCATAATAACAGTTTCCTCATCCTCTCAATGAAACGTTGACATGAGTTCAGTGAAGCCAATGATTTATTGGACTTGACAGACACAAAGTCCAAATCAAATTCCTATAAAATGACGATCCATTTGTTATATTTTCCCCAAATTGTACGTCATGTGAGGATGTATTGAAATGGATTAACTTCAACAATAACAATAATATTACGTAAAAAAATGCAATGTCGAAGTCTCTGGATAGTGTGAATGGTTACCAAATCCAGTTTCTCTATGTGCGAATAATTTAGTTTAGGCCCAACCAAACCATTATTGAGGTAGTACATGATGTTCTCTTGGAGGCTATCATCTTCTTGAACTAATAGCATGTTGACAGTGGATTTTGCTACTATGATGTACATCAAAATCTCTACTATAGTTGGGAGGACTTAGCAAAGGGGTATAAACAAGCACATTCTTGAGTGCATCGAAGGATTGTTTCTCGAACTCATCCCAAATGAAAGGGACCCCCTTTTTCAAAAAGTGCATAAATCCCTTGGTGATGGCAACATAATTAGCTATAAAACACTGAAGGAAGTTAATTTTTCCTCGAAGACTCTGAAGTTGATGAATATTATGTGGGTGGGGGGGTGTTGGATTTACATTTATGCACACGGGTTGTAATACCTAAGGTTCAATTTACCTATGACCAGCAAACCCACTAGACACTGACCCTTTTTGCATCACCTTCTTGCACAGATGAAGTCTCACCTGAGGTATCTATTGGGACAACAAGAATTGGGCTTCTGCAATAGTAAGGGAAAGGGAGACAGACGGTTGATTCATTTTTCCTTGTTAGACTTATGCAGGCGATTCAACTCTAGTTATTATTACTTTATATGATTCGGATTCCTCTGCTTAGCATATTCCCGATTATTACATCTATTCTTCATAGTCACAGTCATGAATATTACGCCATAATTAATCCATAAACTAAGTCTAGTCTAGTCTATGAAGCATAACAACATAATTCATAATCACGCATAGACAAGTAGATACCACAAGACACAATATCATCTCTAAAAACTCTCTTTATTCATCTTTTGTAGTACCAACTGAATATTGCATTCATGACTCACAGATAATATTTCATCCTTCTTCTTATCTTCCAACCTGTTACATATTTATACCCAAAAATCTATGGCTTAAAACCCTAGTCTATTTATCCCAAAAATATCCCATTACAATGTATGTCCAGCTCAGTTAATTGACTGTTCAACTGCTTTCTTTTGCTTTTATCTCTTCATGCTTATTTTCTGTTGTTCTTATATTTTTGGAATGTTGTGCTATCATCCATTTTTCATGCTTTATTCTCTCACACTCTTGATTTATTCTTCTATTTGTGCATTGTCCTCCTCCTGTGCACTTTCTTCCTTCTGCACACTTTCTTTTGGAATGTGTCTTAGTTGCACTCTACTTTCCTTCCTCTATGAAATTGCCTTATTCTTATGTTTTTCTCCCAACATTGCATCCAAAATGGCCTATCCAATAGGCCTCCATCAGTCACATGTGGCTCGTCCCGATCCACTCAGGCCTATTGCATGTTCTTACATGCTGAAATGAAGGGTTGAGAGGCAGCCTTAGTGACCTCTACCTCTTTGACAATTGCAACCTCTGTTGATTCTATCTCCTCTATGGCCTGTGGGTCCAAGTCTATGAGTTTGTTCTCTACTTCTGTCGTGGTTTGTTTGACCTTACCTTCTACAGTAACCAATTCTCCAATGATCCTTACTTAATCTTCCTGCCTTGGTCCTAGTCTCTACTGAAGGATCTTTTGTTGGTCCCTCAGTCTCTCCACTACTACATATTCTTGTCGTTGAGCCAAAATGGTGTCCATACACTACACTTGTGGAAGTTTAGTCTCCTTTTATTTTTCCTTTCGTGCTTGTTCTTGTGATTCTCTTAGGTTGGACTCTATGGCATTCATTTTTAGGTATCCCATGAGCTCTTTCCACACCTACGAACTATCCTCATAAATTTTCGTGCATTCATATTCAACTTTATTAAACTTGGAAATTGTTGTCGTTGTTGTCCTCACCCTACCTTTGCACACCTATGGTGGCATCTTGGGTATGCTCCTTAGTTGTAAATAACAGATCTTCTCCCTAAATCCCTTCATGACTTCACCAATTTTTGATAATTGTTCCTCCATAGTAGCCTCTATGACATGGGGAAATTTTGGCACTTCCTTGTATAATTTATAGACAACTACTTGGGTCTTCTGCACAATGGATTTAGCTTTGTCCTTCTCCTGTAGTGATTTCATGGCCCTTTACTCAACACGCTCTTTATTCTTCATAACTTCCTCTATTTAGCCTTCAATCTCCTTCTTTTTTTGAAGTGCCATATCATACCGTGTTTTTTTTTAACTAAAATGATTAATTTGTTTTTATTGATTAGATATTGGTTGGGCCATAGCCTAAACAAACGTCATTACAATGATTTAGCAATCCTTTTTCCTGAGGCACAACATATCTCTTTCTTTCATTGCCAAGAATTGAGGTGTTTCCAAATCTATGGGATAGAAATCCATGTGAGTGCTTCCTCATTTTTGTTGAATGTTCTTTGAGACAAGAGACATCCCATGTTTGCTTTTTGATCTTCTTCCATGTTCAATCCTCGCAGGATGTGATAGAATTGGGAGTTGGAGAAGTCTTGCAACACATACCTTAGTCTTTGTAGAGTCTTGTTGAGCGCTGGGTTGCTGAAGTGGTCTTTCAAAATTATTGTTTTTATAAAAAAAATTCAATCCCCAAAGACTTGGAATTTATTTAATGTAATTTTCCCACACTATCTGGCGGGATTTTAATAGCCCCAGGATTTCATCTTGATTATTAGTTCTCCGACCTAGACCCCAGCTGAAGCTATCTTTACTTTGTTCATCGTAGGAGTAAACCACTCCACCCGCCCCTACTTTCCTTGGGTTTCCTTTGGAGGTGCCATAAAAAAATATCGTTGCTTTACCTTTCTTCCTCCACCAATCTTGAAATATTTCATCTGTTTCTCTTATACGCCAACCTAGAGTGCTTAGAGGAAGAGAAATGGTCTTTTTCATGTCTTGAGTTATAATAGCTCCTAGCCAATTCTTTTCTTCAGGAAGGAAAGAGTTTTCTTCCTTAAGAGTGTGGTAAGTCATTGCTTCTTGGAGAAGTGATTTTTCTTTAGTGGCCACCGTCAAAGGGTAATGAAGGATGCTATTGAATATCTGATCATTTCTTGCCAGCCAAATTTTCCAGCATAAATATTTGGGAATGGCCTGCTAGATTCTTTGCCAATTTGATTTGCTTTGCATCTCTTGAGGATATCTCACTTTCCAAGAGGAGAAGAGAGTTGTGACTGTAGTCTATGATAGAGCTGTGACATTCAAGCTACTGAGGGTGATATTCCAGGCTTCTTGGGAAAATGGAAAATCCACTAACATATGGTCCATAGTTTCAATAGCGCTATAACACAAGGGGCATCTATGAGGTCCAACTATACCTCTTTTTATCAAATTTTCTCATCTCAACGTTTTCTTGTACATTAAGATCCAAAAAAATAAGTTTACTTTTGGAAGACCAATCGGGTCCCAAAACCATTTCCATAGAGATGTTGATTCTGTCATCGCTTGGGTAGATTGAAGAGCGTTATAACCTTGTGTTGCAGTGTATCTCCCAGTTTTTCCCCATCCCCATTTATTTGGCGCGCACAGGTGGACAGGGGTCAAATCGGCCAATGATTTTATGAGAAGAGTCTTTTGGAGTTGTAGATGCATTGGGATTTTAGGGAGTTCCCAATCCCACCAATTTCCTATGGTGTCCCAAGAGGAAATGTCTACCAGTTTATTGAAATCGCACTGAGTAAGCCACTCATGGATTTCTTTAATTTCTTCAGAATTTTTGAGTTGGGGATGGCCCATGATGTTGTCACTCCACATCAACATTTTTTTTCCATTGCCAGGAATTCGATACAGGTGGATTTGGAAGAATTCTAACCCGACGTGACAAAGATTCCAGATCAGTGTTCCTTTGGTAGTATTTTCTACCTTTAAATTCCTCATCAAATTCCCTTGGAGGGATTTTCTCCTTAATATTTGGCTTACTGGATGTCTGGAGTTTTAGAAGATCTTCCAAATGATATTTCCACCTAAATTTATATTGGCATGACTAGGATCTCTTATTTGCAAGCCTCCTTCATTGGTTGGGCATTTGACAGCTTCCCAGTTAACAAGATGAAATTTCCTTTGGTTTCCCTTTCCTCCTTGCCACAGAAAATCTCGGAGCAGGTTTGAAACTTGTGCCAGGATTGCCTTTGGAGCCAAGAGGAAGGAATAATGATAGACTGGTAATGAAGAGAATACTGATTTTATAAGGATAAGATTTCCTGCTATTGTGAGCCACTGTCCTCCCCATGCGGCTATTTTGTTCTTGATTTTTCTTATAATTTATGTCAATAGAAAATATTTATTGGTTCCCAGAGTTAATGGGATTCCAAGGTATTTTATTTTTTCCCATGAGGAATAGCCTGAAAACCCTAGGAAATGGGCAATTCATTGAATGGTATGTTGGTCAACATTTCACCCATACATTGCACTCTTCTTTTTGTCGATGAGTGCTCTGGAAACTCTGCAAACAATTTGGAGAATATTACTGAAGGTATGTGCTATCTGAATGGAGGCTCCACCCAGTAAAAGGGAGTTGTCAGCAAATAAAGCGTGATTGATTGGTTCTAGGACTCTCATGAGCCTAATTCCTGGGACAATCTTGGTTTTCTTTTCAATAGTTACCTTTCTTCTTAGTGAGTCTTCCATTATGATGTACATGAAGGGAGAGAGTGGGAATCCTTGCCTTAGTCCCCTTGAGGCTTGAAGAAAATTAGTTGGCCTGCCATTTAATAGTGGGGATATCCATGGCTTCTCTGTGCAAGATTTGATTAGTTTAACAAATTTTGTATCAAAACCAAAGGAAAGGAGGCCTTTGTAAAGGAATGAGAGTTTTACCCGATCAAATGTGTTTTCCATATCTAGTTTTATGAGCATCCCTTTCTCCTTGCGCTAATAGCTGGAATGCATTTCTTCTTGCATCTGTATTACATTGTCCAAAATGCGTCTCCCTTTTACAAAACCAATTTGGGCAGGGGAGATGAGATTCCATAGAATAGGCTTAATCCTATTTTCCATTAGCTTTGAGAGGATTTTGTACGAGCTGTTGCACAGTGAGATTGGCCTGAATTTGCCAAAGGAGCCCGGGTTTGCTTCTTTGGGATTAAGGCTAGAAATGTGGAGCTAAGGCTACCTCCAACTTTGGATTTTTGCTACAATGATTTTATCATTCTTAGTAAATCAACCTTGATTATTTCCCAACAATTTCTATAGAAATTGATTGAGAAGCCATCTGGCCCTAGGGCTTTGTTAGGTTCCATAGACCAAATAACATTGTTGATTTATTCCTCTATAAAAGGATTCATGAGCGCTGCATTATCTTCCTTACTCACTAGGGAGGGTATATGAGAGATAAATTATGTGGTAACCTCCTAGCAATCAGATCCATCTTCGTTATAAAGTTTATGGAAATGAATTCTTGCTGCCTCTTTGAGCTGGGAAGAACCTTTGCAAATCAAGCCATCTGTTGAGGTAATTTCTGAAATATGATTTCTAGAGATTCAGGCTCTGTATTTCCGGTGGAAGAAGGTTATATTACAATCTCCATCTCTTAGCCACAAGTTGCGATATTTTAGTCTCCAATACTCTTCTTCTTAACGGAAAGTGTGATAGGAATTGAATTGGGCAGCTTCTTCCTTCACTAAATCTTGGTTGGTGATATATTTGTTCTCCATTTCCATTTGCAGGTCTGTTAACTACTGAACAATATCTCTCCTATGGCTTGAGGGGGTGTTATTTGGTTTTTTAATCCAATATTTTAAGGTGTACTTTGTTGTCTTTATTTTATGTTCCCACACATAGCTAGGAAATCCTATTACTGGAGTGGACCAAGCTGAGTTAACAGTTTCCAGGAAGCCTTCATTTTCTATCCAGAGAGCATTGTATCGGAAAGGTATTGGACCCACGTTTTCTTCCTCTTCCAGTTGGAGGAGAATGGGCTTATGATCAGATGTCAATTTCGGGAGTATTTTGGATGAGATTATCCTCCTTTCCAACAATAGAGAGCTCTTGAATAGAAACTGATCCAAGCGAGATGATACATGATCTTTTCCAAATCTGTTGTTTATCCAAGTAAAGAGTTCTTTCATGGGATTAAAGTCCAAGAGATCCCACTGTTGAGGTAGCTCCTCAACAAAAGGAAGCATTTGATCCCTGCCACAATTTCCCCCTCTCTTTTCTTTTGGTTCAAAGACTAAGTTCAGGTCTCCAACTATAATGATGTTCATATGGAGATGATTTTCTAAGAAGACTGATATAGTTTGCCAGCATTCTTTATTTTCAGCAGAAAGGAGAGGAACATAAAGGTTAAAGAGGGAGAAGGTGATCTTACTTGAGTAGTGCTAGATTTTGGTAAATATCCAATGTTGGGTCTCAAAGGAACTGTCAATGTGGAACTTGTATTTTGACCATAGAGTTGTGAGACCACCTGAAGATCCCCTTGCACTCATGGCTTTCCCTACATTTTTCTTCCATTTCAATTTGTTGATTTCTAAGAGGGTTTCCCCTTCAATTTTTGTCTCTTGGGGCATGAGGATTTCGGGAGATTCATTTTTTAGAAGGTCTTTGACTGCTTCGACCTTCGATGGGTTCCCCAAGCCTCTACAATTCCAAGAGACTATACACATTATTTACTGGGATTGGAGTGGGTAGGCCCTCCCTTGGGAGGCCTTGTTCTGGTATTTATTCAAATGGACATCTCAATGGTGGATTGGCTTCCTTGCATTTTTTGCCTCTCCACTTCTTCTTCTCTTGCTTCTTTGTGAGATTTTCTCTCGGGTCTTTTTGAGGGTCTCTCGAAAGACTCATCCTCCAAATATCTAGATTTTTCCATGGGTTTCTTTTTTTCTATTTCTGCATAGGAAGGGGAGGAGGAGGTTCTAATTGGGGAGCTAGGAAGGGCTACCTCGCCATTATTTTTTTTGGATGTGGTGGGGAGGATTTGTTTCTAAATTTCTTCAATCGTTGGATCAAATATTTCTAGAAGGTTGTTGAGGATTTCAAAGGGGTTATTGGGGGCCTTTGAGATTGGAGGGGTTGAGCTTCCTTCCCCGGGAGCTTTCCTTGGAATGGGGGTGTCAGGGCCTTATGATGCCCCTTTCCCTTTGGATCTGTTGTTATTTTATGGCTGAGATGCTTTCTAGACCCGTGTCCATTGTTCACCTTTAGAGATCTCCCCCTCTTCTTCTTTCTTCTTTTTGCAGTACTTGACAAAGTTTCCATATCCATGGAAATAGCTGCATTTGAATGGGAGTTGTTCGTAATCCAACTCTTGGATGTGAGACCAGTCTACGAACTATAGTTGAATGGATTCTAGTAGCCCCACCTCCAGATATACTTTGATGTGTATCCTGGCATAGGAGTATTGGTCCTTTCTGTCTTCTTTGTCAATGCATTTTC
Organism: Picea glauca; assembly: GCA_000966675.3. NCBI lineage: Eukaryota > Viridiplantae > Streptophyta > Pinopsida > Pinales > Pinaceae > Picea > Picea glauca. The sequence continues at coordinate 781,574 of JZKD02S2015494.1, forward strand.
CAAGAGTGTTCCCAATGGATTCTAGAGACGTCAGATTCCAACAATGTAAGGGGAGATGAGGGAGACGCACCCATACCAGAATGACTGAGGGAAAATATTGTTTCATATCGAAGTTTGGTAACCATTTATTCAGGTATAGGCCCTGAGGGTCCATGAATTATGGTCCACTCTCAAATATGAGATTTTTTTCTTCTGTGTTATCAAAGACGAAAGCATAAAATCCCCTGCCTACGAGATGGCTTTTGATGCCTTCTTTTACCAGGAGGCTCCAGATTCTCTATACCCATGCATATAAAACTTTGGGAGATGGCCATAGACCCGTGAACTGGACGATGAGTCCCCGTTTGGCAAGATTTAGAGCAGATTTGCATGCTTCTTCTGCTGGGAGGTCGACTGAGGGAATACTATCCAATTTTTGACAAATTTTTGCTACGTCTCTGTGGTTGTTCCTTTACCACTGGATGCAACCAATTTCCTAAAAGATGTTATCTCCAGAGGTAGAGGTGGTGGGGGAGCCTCAGGGCCCCCTCCTGGGGCCATGGCGTAGGGGCAAGAGAGAGGATGCACCAAGTGTGCACGCAGGCAGCCTCCTGGGCGTGAGCGTGACCAAAACCTATTGGCTTTTAGGTACCTAAAACCACAATAAAAATATCCATTGCAAAGTAACTATAAATAACTTGATTAAGTAAGTGTTGGGGTTCTACAAAATATCATACCGTGTTTTCACTTGGGAGCTTTTGACCCTTATTCTTTCCAAGTCTCGGTTCATTATGTCTCCTCTATGCCTTATTTCTTGCACCATTTATGCTTGCAACTACTGTAATATTTATATAGGAAATTTTGATATGATGATATTAAGCTAGCCCCACACCTGTATTTGTTCCTGTAATTCACCGACTGGAAACTCTAGTGCATCTGCCACAATCTGTATGGTTCTATGTTCCCCTGTTAGTTGTTTTAGGGATATTTTCACACTGTCCTCTTCTTTACTTGGTCTCATGGATGGTCCTTCCCCTGATATGTGGTCTTTCATGATGCATGTTGTTTCTAGAAGTTGTTGAAGTATTTCCAGTTGATCCTGCACCTTCTTTTGTTGGTGCTCATTCTTATTTTTTTCTTCCTCCCAAAGTTCCTCTATGGAATCCCGTATTTGGTAACCAATACTATCCATATCATCATTGATTAAGATATAAAACGGGGTCTTCCTCTATTCCTTAGAATTATTTTGTGCCCCTCCTGTCTGTTCTATCCCCTTATCCTTTCTTTTGAGTCCTGTGTCAGGAACTATAGATTGGCTAGGAAGATTTCCTCTGTCATTCGTCTGATCCTATTCTTCCTCACTTTTGTCTTGGTCTTTGTCCTCTTATGATGGCCTTATATTGTTTGTTGGACTCTTCCGATCATCCTCTGAGTCAGCGATTATTAAGTTCATGTATTCTATTGTCAATTGGTAACTGGTTGGAAAACATTGTCGTGTAGGATATTTTTTGGCTTCCACATATAGATGGTGCATGCCGAATCTGAATCATGTGATATCCTTGTATGAGATGAATTCTTCCTCATATATGTGTGGTGTGGTATCCACTATAGTAGTAATGATTTGCAAATAGGTATAAAACGTGACGTTGTTGTCATTATGTCATCTCTTGATTGTTGTGTGCCACAAGTTGGAATACCTAGCAGCCAAAGGGATGCAACATGAAGTACACATGCGCTGGTAATACACGATCTCTTTCCACCCAACGATCACAATGAGGATGAGCAACCATGCGTAGTGAAATTCATTTCCCTTCTCCTGGGCCTCCGTGAAATCTTGTAAAAATTGGTTGACTAAAAATGTAGCCCATTTCATCTGCACTCTTTCCTTACATTTCTCTGCTGCTGAAATTACTGTTGATGGCACTTCATATCTATGACATTTGCACAACATTTTGTAGGCCAAAAATTTTGTCGCAAAACTAATATCCTTTTCATTGATTCTCTTCACATCTAGAGCCCTCTTTCCTCTGAATGTGTCAATTTTTTATTTCATGGCTTCAGAGAGGGCTCGTTCTCCCATTTTGTGGAACAATAATTTTGGGTCTTCTCTTGATTTAACCAAACCTATGATACACACAATTATCATAGCATCAATCAATAATGGGGGATCAAGCCAAAGTTTCCCCTATGAAAGAAGTTGAGTAACACCTTTACACATGAATTAATTTGTGTACTTCGTCTGAAATGTGAAATTTTGAATAAGTTTAGTATCCCTTCTTTCTCAAAGACTGATGTCCATTCCTATGGCTCTACCAGAATTTCTCCTGTACCTGGGGTAGTCTTCGTGCATAAATACTAATCCCTGTTCAAATCAAATAATTTTTGCGTATCGGTTATATTGTGGTCCATAAGCTTCAGGTTGGAAACCTTCTCGAGCATGTCTTCTTCACTACCGATGTCGACTGGAACTGGTGCTATTGGAAATGGGTACTTTTCATTCACTGGTACATTTAATGGTGGCGTGTCATCCTTCCTTGGGGGTAAATAGTCTCTGTGAAAAATTGTTGGCTGCACCGAAGTCCAAGTAACGACTACCTCCTTGACCTCGACATCTACTACTGGTCATTTTGGTTTTTTCTTTGCTGCGATAGATGACCCTCCAACTATCAGTGGTGCCATTCTACCTGTATGATGGACTCTTGGAATAACTCTATGTGTCTGGGTAGGTCAATTTAGTGCAACTCTGGTAGTTCAGATTTTTTCTCTCCTGTTTACATGTAACAATGACTTAGAGTTTACTGACCTCTTGTTGTTTTTGTGATTTCGTGCCAAGTATACCTGTCTCATCCTACCTTAACTACCTTGTCCAAATTGTCATCATAGTTTGTGATTTGGTAACTAAATGATCCTTTATTTATAAATCCGTCTTATTATTCTCCTCTCATATTGTTGTTTTGTTCGTGATTTCCAATGGATTTTCCTATTTAAGACTTATACATTGTTGTTACGACCTGTCACGCCTGCCACCTAACTGTCATTTCCATGCCTTGCTACTTTTAACGGTCTTGTCGTTTCCAACCTGTGCATTGGTTCTTTGTTATTTTAGTTTTATACTTCACAATCGGTCTCATTCGTGTCTTGTTTTTTAACTTGGCATAGTGTTGTTTTCATGTGTGATGATCAATCCTTCTACGCAAGTTTTTATACCTTGGTACACAACCACTCTTTTTCTTTTTCCTATATCTACTTTTTTTTTCTTTCCTTTTTATACTTTTTATTTGGTTCTTCTTGTTTTTTTTGTTACTATGGTACAATTACTGTAATACAAGGGTTCTGGTGCATCCTAGATTACTGCACGGACTGTCGAATATTTCTATAGAGTTTCATCCCACTCCCATTCACTATTCCTTCTAGGATTTTTCCATCCAAGGTTTCCAACCACACAACACCTGTCTCGGTTATTTGTTGGGTCGCATAGGGTCCCAACCATTGCATATGAAACTTCCCCACATGCTACATATAATTGATGTCGTAGAGTAGTACCAAATCACTGAATTGATATTTCTTTGTTTTAATGTGTCGATCGTGCCAATCCTTCTCTCTTCCTTTCTGAACTTGCTGATGGAATCCTGGAATAAAACAATCCTCCTCAAGTTGTACTAATTGTGCCAATATCTCCTCTATTGCACCAATAATCGAGAGATCAGTGATTGTTGTAATGCATATGATAGGTAGAATGAAATCCATTGGCATCACTGCTTCCTGTCCATAGACCAACCAGAAATGTGTTTATCCTGTCATCTTCTTACTTGTAGTATTGTAAACCTATAGTAATGTAGGGATTTGTTTGTTTTGGAGCCTAATTATCTTCTTGATTCATAGGTCTTTGTTTTCAACCATGTTTATACCCCATGAAGACTGTAAATCCCTCCACCTGGTGGGGGTTCGGGGGCGAAGCCCCTGAAGGAAAAATTTCCTTGTAAATATATATTGTAATTTCACAGTCAATCTTGATCATTCATCATTAAGTCACAGATCTGACATTAGAGATTATGTTAGGGATTTTTTCCCTAGAAGGCAACCCTTTTTGTATGATTCCATTTGTATTGCGGCTGAGTATTGTGTTGTATGTATTTTGAGAGAGGAGACTGTGAGAGAAAGAAGAGGAAGTTACAGTAGGTGTGATGTAGGTTGTATCCATTCATTTTGTTGGATAATAAAAAGGAAGGACCTGGAATTTTTTCTGGTGGACGTAGCCCACGCTGGGTGAACCATGTATATATGTGTCTCTATTGTATTGTGTATCTTCTTTGCTTTATTTCAAAATTTGTTTTGTTTGAATGCTCTGCGATCCTGTTTTTCAAACAACTAGTATTGGAGAGAAAGGTAACGCACAGGGAAGAAAGAGGGTTCCTGGTTCAAGTGGGAACAATGGAAAAAAAGGAAAGTTTAGGGTCGAGAAATTTAACGGCCAAAACTTCTAGTTGTGGAAGATTCAAATGGAATATTATCTATATCAGAAGGATCTTTACATATCATTGAATGGAAAAAAAAGAAGCTGATGAGTATGAAAGACAAAGAATGGGATATTCTTGATAGAAAGGCACTAGGAACAATACGTTTTTTCCTAGAAGTGACGTTGGATTTTAACATTTCAAGCGAAAAGACAATGGAGGATGTGATGAAGAAATTGGCTTCACTGTATGAAAAACCCTCAGCCTCCAACAAGGTATTTTTAATGAAGTGTTTTCTTAATATGAATATGTTAGAAGGTGGGTCTATTACTAACCATTTAAATGAGTTTAACATGGTCACTAGTCAGTTAAGTTATGTAAAAGTGAGTTTTTATGATGAGATTAAGGCTATTTTGATTCTATGTTCATTTCCAGAAAGCTAGAATATCTTGTTCATGGTTGTAAGTAATTTTGTCTCTAGTTAAAACACCTTAAATTTTGATGATGGTGTTGGTGTTATCATTAGCGAAGAAATGTGAAGGAAAAGTACATGTGAGACATCAGGTAATTCTTTGGCTATGGAAAACAAGGGTTGACAAAGAGAAAGAGGAAATAGTCCAGGGAACCGTGGGAAGTCTAGGAAGGGAACATCCAAATCTAGACTGGGAAAGATAGAGTGTTGGAATTGTAGAAACAAAGGACATCCGAAGAAATATTGCAAAGCTCCAAAGAAACAAAGAGATGGACAACAGGACAAAAATAAGGAAGCAAATGTAACATGTGATGTGTTACAAGATGCTTTGATTCTTTGATGTGATGTGTATATAATATTTCTGAGTTTTGGGTAGTAGATTCAAGGGCTTCATTTCATGCCACACTCCATAGGAAACATTTTCTAGATTATGTCCAAGGTGATTTTAGACAGGCTCATTTGGGTGATGATGCGCCATGCAAAATTGTTGGAAATGGAAAGCTACAGATAAAGAAAAAGAATGGAAATTGATGGTTATTGAAAGACGTAATACATGTTCCAGATCTAAGGAAAAATCTAATTTCAACTGGCCAGTTGGAAAGTGAAGGTTTTATATCTATATTTACAGATAAGGTGTGGAAGGTCACCAAAGGATCACTGGTGATAGAGAAAGGAGAGAAGGTAGGTACATTGTATTTATGTACTGTTAATATTGAATCTTCTATCTCTGTAGCTTCTACAAGAGTGGATACAAAACTATGGAATCATAGGCTTGGAAACATGAGTGATAAGTGGATGCAAATACTTCACAAAATAATTTTTTTTCCAGATATTAAACAAATTGATTTGTATTTTTGTGAGCTTTGTGTTTATGGAAAATAGAAGAGATTCAGATTTCTTAGATTTGGAAAGGTAAAGAAGAATGAAAAGTTAGAGCTTGTGCAAACAGATGTATGGGGACCAACACAGGTATCATCTCTTGTTGTCTCTCATTATTATGTTACTTTTATTAATGATGCAACTAGAAAAACTTGGGTTTATTGCATTCGAAAAAAATATGATGTTTTTGATACTTTTAAGAAATGTAAAGATTTGGTTGAGAATGAGACAAGAAAAGGTTGAAGTGTCTCAGATCAGACAATGGAGGTGAATATTGTAGCAAGGAATTTGATGATTATTTTTCATACCATGGGATTCATAGAGAGAAGACAGTTCCAGGAACACTATAAGAAAATGGTGTGTCAGAAAGGATGAACAGGACAATCATGGAGTGTGCAAGGAGTATGAGATTCCATGCATGGTTGCTCTTACATTATTTGGCAGATGTTGTAGATATTGGTATTTACTTGATAAATAGAAGACCTTCAAGTTCTTTGGATGGTGGAATTCTAGAGGAGGCATGGATAGGTGAAAAGGTAAATTATTCATTTATGGCGATTTTGGTTGTGAAGCATTTGTCCATATTGATAAAGAAAATAGAACAAAGTTTGAAGCAAAATCCAAGAAGTGTACCTTTATTGGATATAGTGTTAATGATTTTGGTTATTTCTTATGGGATTATGAAAATCACAAAATCATTAGGAGTAGAGATGTCATATTCAATGAGAAGGTCAAATATAAAGATTAGTCTTAAGGAAGGAAACAAGAAGAAGAAAAACATAATACAAAGTGGTTGATGAGATCACTGAAAAAGAAAATCCAAAGGTACCCGAAAATCAAAATGTACAACAACAGGAGAAACATGTACCTCAAACTCCTGTAAGTGTTGTTAGAATATCTACCAGGTTAAGTAGACCCCCTGAATGATACTCTTCTTCATTGTATTATTTATTGTTGACTGATTCTGGTGAACCGAAAAGTTATGAAGATGCAATGCAAGTAGACACTAAAAGGAAGTGGGAGCAAGGCCTGAAAGAGGAAATTGATTCCTTGGTAAATAACCAAACTTGGGACTTGGTTCAGATGCATGCAAGAAAAAGAGAATTGCAGAATAAATGGGTTTACACGTTGAAGGAAGAAGATTGAGGCAAAAAGAGGTACAAGGCTAGACTTGTTGTAAAGGGTTGTGGACAAAAGAAAGGTATAGATTTTGATGAAATATTTTATCCTGTTGTTAAAATGAATTCAATTAGGACTATTTTAAGTCTTGTGGTAGTAGAAGATTTGCATCTTAAATAGTTAGATATAAAAAAAAAAAATCTCCATGGGGATTTGGATGAAGAGATTTATATGCAACAATCATAGGGGTATGAGGTCAAAGGGAAGGAAAATTTGGTATGCAGGTTGAATAAGAGCTTGTATGGCCTAAAGCAATCTCCAAGGCAGTGGTATTTGAAGTTTGGCAAGTTTATGACAAAATAAGGTTATAGTAGATGTCATTCTGATCATTGTGTTTATTTTAAAAGGATAGAAAATGGAAGCTATATTATCTTTCTATTGTATGTAGATGAAATGCTTGTTGTAGGGTATGATATGTAAGATATAAATGTGCTCAAGAAGAAATTAGCTAATTAAGTTGTGATAAAGGATTTGGGTGCTGCAAAAAAAAATCATTGGTATGAGAATAACAAGAGACAGGAAAATCGCAAATTGACATTGTCTCAGGGTGAGTACATAGAGAAGGTGTTCGAGAGGTTTAGAATGCAGAATGAAAAATCATTTAGTACACCTTTGGCCAGCCATTTCAAATTAACCAAGGAAATGTGTCCCAAGACATAGGAGGATATAAAATACATGTCCAAGGTCCCTTATTCATCAACAATTGGCAGCTTGATGTATGTGATGGTTTGCACAAGACTAGATATTGCACATGCAGTGGGAGTTGTGAGCATGTATATGAACAATCCAAGTAAAGAACATTGGGAGACAGTAAAGTGGATTGTCAGGTATTTGAGAGGTACTGCTACTAATGAATTATGTTTTGGAGGTTCAGACACTATTCTATAGGGATATGTTGATTCAAATATCGCAGGTGATAAAGATAGCAGGAGGAGCACCACAGGGTATGTTTTTACTTTGGGATTTCAGGGAGCTCCCAATCCCACCAATTTCCTGTGGCATCCTAAGAGGAAATGTCTGCCAGTTTATTGAAATCTCACTGAGTAAGCCACTCACAAATTTATTTAATTTCTTCAGAATTTTCAAGTGGGGGATGGCCTATGATGCTATAATTCCACATTAAATTTATTTTTCCAATGCCAGGAATTCGATAAAGGTGGATTTGGAAGAATTCTAACCTGATGTGACAAAGATTCCATATCAGTGTTCCTTTAGTGGTATTTTTTGCCTTTAAATTCATCATCGAATTCCCCTGGAGGTATTTTCTCCTTAATATTTGGCTTACTGGGTGTCTGGAGTTTGAGAAGAGCTTCCAAATGATATTTCCACCTAAATTTATATTGGCATGACCAAGATCTCTTACTTGCAAGCCTCCTTCATTGATTGGGCATTTGACAGTTTCCTAGTTAACAAGATGAAATTTCCTTTGGTTTCCCTTTCCTCCTTGCCACATAAAATCTAGGATCAGGTTTGAAACTTGTGCCAGGATTGCCTTTGGAGCCAAGAGGAAGGAATAATGATAGACTGGTAATGAAGAGAATAATGATTTTATAAGGATAAGCTTTCCTGCTATTGTGAGCCACTGTCCTCCCCATGCGATTATTTTGTTCTTGATTTTGCTTATAATTTATGTCCATAGCAAAGATTTGTTGGTTCCCAAAGTTAATGGGAGTTCGAGGTATTTTATTTTTTCCCATGAGGCATAGCCTAAAAACCCCAGGAAATGGGCAATTCATTGAATGGTATGTTGGTCAACATTCCACCCATACATTGCACTCTTCTTTTTGTTGATGAGAGCTCCAAAAAATCTGCAAAAACTTTGGGGAATATTACTAAAGGTATGTGCTATTCGAATGGAGGCTCCACCCAGCAAAAGGGAGTTGTCAACAAATAAAGCGTGATTGATTGGTTCTAGGCCTCTCACCAGCCTAATTTCTGGGACAGTCTCGGCTTTATTTTCAACAGTTAGCTTTCTTCTTAGTGAGTCTTCCATTATGATGTACAGGAAGGGAGAGAGTGGGAATCCTTGCCTTAGTCCCCTTGAGGCTTGAAGAAAATTAGTTGGCCTGCCATTTACTAGCGGGGATATCCATGGCTTCTCTATGAAATATTTGATTAGTTTAACAAATTTTGTATTGAAACCAAAGGGAAGTAGGCCTTTGTAAAGGAATGAGAGTTTTACCTGATCAAATGCGTTTTCCATATCTAGTTTATGAGCATCCCTTTCTTCTTGTGCTGATGGTTGGAATGCATTGCTTCTTGCACCTGTATTACATTGTCCAGAATGTGTCTCCCTTTTACAAAACCACTTTGGGTGGGGGAGATGAGCTTCGATAGCAGAGGCTTAATCCTATTTTCCATAATCTTGGAGAGGATTTTGTACGAGTTGTTGCACAGCGAGCTTGGCCTGAATTTGACAAAGGAGCCAAGGTTTGCTTCTTTGGGGATTAAGGCTAGAAATGTGGAGTTAATGCTACCTCCAACTTTGGATTTTTTTTAGAATTCTTTTATCATTCTTAGTAAATCAATCTTGATTATTTCCTAACAATTTCTATAGAAATTGATTGAGAAGCCATCTGGCCCTGGGGCTTTTTTAGGTTCCATAGACCAAATAACATTGTTGATTTATTCCTCTATAAAAGGCTTCATGAGGTATGCATTATCTTCCTTACTCACCAGGGAGGGTATATGAGAGAGAAATTATGTGGTAACCTCATTGCAATCAGATCCATCTTCGTTATAAATTTTCTGGAAATGAATTTTTGCTGCCTCTTTGAGTTGGGTTGAACCTTTGCAAATCGAGCCATCTGTTGGGGTAATATCCGAAATATGATTTCTAGATATTTGGGCTCTGTATTGCAAGTGGACGAAGGTGGTATTGCAATCTCCATCTCTTAGCCACAAGTTGCGAGATTTTAGTCTCCAATGCTCTTCTTCTTGATGGAAAGCGCGATAGGAATTGAATTGGGAAACTTCTTCCTTCACTAAATATTGGTTGGTAATATATTTGTTCTCCATTTCCATTTGCAGGTCTGTTAACTACTAAAGAATATCTCTCCTGTGGCTTGAGGGGGTGTTATTTGGTTTTTTAATCCAATATTTGAAGGCGTAATTTGTTGTCTTTATTTTCTATTCCCACACATAGATGGGAGATCCTGTTACTGGAGTGGACCAAGATGAGTTAACAGTTTCCAGGAAGCCTTCGTTTTCTATCCAGAGAGGGTTGTATCGGAAAGGTAATGGACCCAGGTTTTCTTCCTCTTCTAGTTGGAGGAGAATGGGCTTATGATCAGATGTCAATTTGGAGAGTATTTTAGATGAGATTATCCTCCTTTCCAACAATAGAGATATTTTGAATAGAAACCGATCCAAGCGAGATGATATGTGATCTGTTCCAACTCTGTTGTTTGTCCAAGTAAAGAGTCCTTTCATGGGCTTAAATTCCAGGAGATCCCACTATTGAGTTAGCTCCTCAACAAAAGGAAGCATTTGATCCCTGCCATAGTTTCCCCCTCTCTTTTATTTTGGTTCAAAGACTAAGTTCAGGTCTCCAACTATAATGATGTTTGTATGGAGTTGATTTTCTAAGAATACTGATACAGTTTGCCAACATTCTTTATTTTCAGCATAAAGGACATGAAGATAAAGTTTAAAGAGGCCGGAGAATGTGATCTTACTTGAGTAGTGATGGATTTTGGTAAATATCCAATGTTGGGTCTCAAAGGAACTGTCAATGTGGAACTTGTCTTCCAACCACAGAGTTGCGAAAAAGCCTGAAGAGGCCCATGTGCTCATGGCTTTCCCTGCATTTTTCTTCCATTTCAATTTTTTGATTTCTAGGAGGGTTTCCCCTTCAATTTTTGTCTCTTGGGGCATGAGGATTTTAGGAGATTCATTTTTTAGAAGGTCTTTGACTACTTCGAATTTTGATGGGTTCCCCAAACCTATGCAATTCCAAGAGACTATACACATTATTTACCTGGATTGGAGTGGGTAGGCCCTCCCTTGGGAGGCCTTGTTCTGGTATTTATTCAAATGGACATCTCAATGGTGGATTGGTTTCCTTGCATTTTTTTCCTCTCTGCTTCTTCTTCTCTTGCTTCTTTGTGAGATTTTCTCCCAGGTATTTTTTAGGGTCTCTCGAAAGACTCTTCCTCTGAATATCCATATTTTTTCAGGGTTTTCTTTTTTGCTATTTCTGCGTAGGAAGGGGAGGAGGAGGTTCTAATTGGGGAGCCAGGAAGAGCTACCTCGCCATTGTTTTTTTCGGCTGTGGTGGGGAGGATTTGTTGATAAAGTTCTTCAACCACTGGATCAGATATTTTTGGAAGGTTGTTGAGGATTTCAAAGGAGTTATTCACAGCCTCTGAAATTGGAGGGGTTGAGCTTCCTTCCCCAGGAGCTTTCCCTAGAATGGGGACGTCAGGGCCTTTTGATGCCCCTTTCCCTTTGGATCTATTATTATTCTATGGCTGAGATTCTTTCTGGACTTGCGTCCATTGTTCACCTTTCGAGATCTCCCCCTCTTCTTCTTTCTTCTTTTTGCAGTACCTGACGAAGTTTCCATATCCATGGCAATAGGTGCATTTGAATGGGAGTTGTTCGTAATCCAGCTCTTGGATGTGAGACCAGTCTACGAACTTTAGTTGAATGGCTTCCAATATCCCCACCTCCAGATATACTTCGATGCATATTCTGACGCCAGAGTACTGGTCCTTTCTATCTGCTTTGTCAATGTATTTTCCAAGAGTGTTCCCAATGGATTCCAGAGACTTAGGATTCCAACAATGCAAGGGGAGATGAGGGAGACACACCCATACCAGAACGACTGACGGAACATATTGTGTCATATCAAAGTCTGGTGACCATTTATTCAGGTATATGCCCCGAGGGCCCATAAATTATGGTCCATTCTAAAATATGATATTTTTTTCCTCTGTGTTATCAAAGACGAAAGCATAAAATCCCCTGCCTACGAGATGGATTTTGAAGCCTTATTTTACTAGGGGGATATTACACATTATTTTTGTCATCCCTATGATCATTAATGATGTAAACCTATATGTTTCCTTCAGAGGGGTCAGTGGCCTAAGTTCCTGAAGAGAGAAGGGAGAAGAACTTTTCCTGAGAAAAGAAGTTGCATTTTCCCTAGTAAAAACCCTGTAAAAAAGGAAGTTCACAGGTTGCTATATAGGCAGGGTGCGAGAATGCCTAATTCTCGCAAGTTGTAGCATGGCTGGGTTGCGAGAGGTTAGTAGGTTTCTCTATAGGCAGGGTGCGAGAATGCCTACACGTGGGAAAAACAAGCGTTTTCTTGAATCTTCTAGAAGGAGAAACTTCCATGTTGAGGTGGCATCCGAATGGTTTGGATCTTACTCGCTTTCATGATTTGGTGGGATCATCCTAACCTCCTCACCTTATCCTCTTCATCTTATAAAAGGAGAGGAGCTCTCATGGAGAAAGTTATCTTTTGAGCTTGTTTCCTAGTTAGTCTAGTTTCCCTTACTTTGATTGCTTGTTTTCTGGTCTCTGAGTCTGTGGGAGATCCATCCAGACTCTCTGGATCTGAAAGTTCACTTAAATTTAGTCCTTTTTCAAATTTTTTCTTGTTTACAGGCATTCTTGCACTGTGCCCTTTAATGGCCTGCGAGAAACAACTGAGTTCGCACCCTGGTGTTAAGTCCAGTGCGAACCCCTCACAGTCAACCTTTGTTCAGCGTACCAGCCTGCGAACTTGTTTGTAAACATTTTTGGATTGGGTCTTGTCATTTTTTGGTGCCTAGTTTTGCTTTGAACAGCTGGATTGAACTTTTGGAGCCTATATTGATCTGTTTACAGTCTTCGTGACATTCTTTGAGTTTCTTTTATCCATCTTTGCTTTGTTTGGTTTTGAAGGATTAGTCTCTTGCTTTGAGTGTCTTTCAATTACAAAGTGTGTGTTTTCTTTAGAATTGTTTAGGGAAAGATCATATTTCTTCTGAATAGTTCGCTTTAAAAGAAAACTTCTAGTTTGAGTTTCTTTGTTTTAAGAAAGTTCATTATTGCTTTTAGTGAAATTTTTGAAACAAAAATATTTAATTTCTTGCTTTATATTAGGTTGGGGGCATCCTTGCATTTGAAGTAGCGAAATTGCATGATTCTTGGCATTTTTTATCCTTGCATTGGTGTACAGTACATTTTCCTCATTTCTTGAGAATATTGATATTGATGAGTTTTAAGATTTTGGGACATTGTGCATCTGGGAATGATAAATGTTTTCTCCTTCTCCTAGCATAGCTTTCATCGAAATGAAAATATTGCATCTTTATTTCTTTGCATAATTTTCGAGTCGGTCAAAATACCATATTGTCCACGCCATTTTCCTTTTGAGTAACAACAATGATAAAATAAAGCGCTTATAAAAATTGATTAGACATTTTTATATTTTCTGGTAGCAAACCTACATTAGATTAGTTGTAGGGATTTGGAATAGGTGTGAAAGATAACTTTCCAAATCTACAAACAAACATAGAATCTTGAGTTAGGGAGCGGTTAAATCCACGTATTACATTTTGTCCTGGGAAGCCCTTCCAACACAAGGGTCAATCACGAGGTCACATTGAGACTGGCAGAGTTACTCACCCCGTTTTGTTGGTCTTGGTGTAGAGATTACGTGTATTATGGGGGTCGCTTGAGAGGTATACCCACAATGATGAGTGGAAGCCTTTCAAGTTGATTTCAGGCTAGATACCCTGCCCTTGAGCATGGATCAGACTGTCGATTGTTTCCCTAGGCATCACTGTAGTAATTGGTAACCTTAGTGGCCTATCTCTCTAGGTTCTTTACATGAGGTGACTGTGGAGGGGCAAGTCTTCACGGTACCTGGAATCGACATTGGCCAAACTCACTCGGGC
>JZKD02S2015494.1:795479-822135 GCA_000966675.3 Picea glauca
CGTTGGATTTCATCACCAACTAGTGCATTCATTGTGAGAAGGTTTTGTTTGCTTGCTTGCTTACTAGATTTTTAGCATGTGCTGTTTGTTTTCCTTAGAGGACTCTAGATTGGATATTTTTTTAATGGTGTCAGTTCCCGGAATGAACAATGAAGGAACCCCTGCTCCAGGGGAACCTTTTATTTTTCCTTCTTATGGAAACATTGGTCCTCCTCATATTGCTACTTTGAGCCTTCCAGGTCTCACAATTGGATTACCGATATGGTTGTTTTCCACTCAGGTAATCATGAATGCAGTTAGTGCTTCAGTCACACGCACTTCCCCCCACGAGAATCAACCTCATGTTGATCCTTCACCTTCTTCACCAGTAAGTTCTTCTTCGCCTTCTTTTCTTGCAAGGTCTCCTTCTGTTTCATCTTCTTCGTCGAGTGAAATTTCTAAAGCTAGTAACCCGGTGAATAAGAAGAAGAAGAAAATTAAGCAAGGATCCAAACTTCCAACCACTGTCAAACATGTTGGCAAACAACCAGTTACTGTTAATCGTGTTGGGAGTGTTGATGATGTCAAGATAACCCAAACAACTCGTAAGCCCAAGTACCCTTGTAGGCTTTGTAAGGGTAGACATCTTCTTAAGGATTTCTCTGGTCTATCCAAGGTTATAGAAGTATGGTCTACGCACCCTCGCCAACCCATATTGTCAGCCTTTGAACAACATGCTGATGATCTCTCATCAACTAGTCACGATACCATTGGGAAGAAGAAAAGTAGATTCAAGTTCCTGTGTATGTTATGAAAAGCGATTCATTTAACTCACCTTTTCCCTCATATGGAAGAAGCCTCAAAATTACTGGAAGACATGACTGTTTCACAGCCTCAACTTCCAGCTGCTTATCACAAGATTTCTCTCAACCCACCTGTAATTGATGGAATGATCAATCTGGTTCCCCTGTCGATTAGTTCGGTTGATCAAGTGGTCAATCTGGTCACGTCCTTAATTGAACCATTTGACAAAGTGGTTGATCCGATACCTTCCTCGATCAATCCCACTCTCCCCTCAGAGAGTGAAACTAAAATGGTCGATCTGATCCCATCCTCGGTCGATCCCACTCTCCCGTTAGAGAGTGTCACCCAAGTGGTCAATCCGTTTCCATCTGTCGACCCCATTCTCTCCTTGGAGAATGAAACTCAAGTGGTCAATCTAATCTCTCCATTGATCAATCCTACTCTCCCGCTAGAGAGTAAACCCGATACTGCCCACGTTTTTCTCGTTGATACAGAATCTCCTGTGCCGAGGGGTATTCCTCCTTCTCCCGTAGGGCCCCCTCCAAGTAATGAGACCATCCATTTTGATTGGGGTGTGCTAACTGGACCTCGTCTTCCCTCTCACATTCCTTTCTAGTTTACAATACAGGTTTGTGGTTGAGACGTTCCTCAGACACTGATAGATGAAGGTGCATCCATTAGTATTTTGTCCTCTTTTGCTTGGAAAGATTTGGGTTATCCTCCACTTGCGCCAGTTACATAGAATCTGTTATCTTTTAATAGAAGAACCAGTCAACCTTTAGTGACCCTTCCCTAGTTTCCTGTAACTTTGGGAGGGAAAACTGTCTTTAATGACGTTATGGTAGTCCAAGACCCCTTGGATTTTTCTTTACTCCTTGGGCGAGATTATGTCTATACCATGAAAGCTATTGTGTCTAATATTTTTCGTGTGATATCTTTCCCTCACGATGGACGAGTTGTGACTGTTGATCAACTTTCATTCATTGACCCTGCCTGGATTGCCTCCATGAATGGTTCTTATATGCAGATGGTATCGCCCCCACCACAGGTCAATTATGTGGCATTGTCGCCCATGGATTCAACTTCTGATGACTTAGATCCAGTAGCTGACATGGTGATCTCTTCAATAGGGTTGTTAGAGCATGATCTCTTTACTTCTATCACGACCCTCGACATGGTGTCCTTCCAGAGTGTGTTTCTTCCTTCTAGTGAAGACCTCTTGGAATCCATGATCAAGAAACCACTTCCAAGGATATTTTTTGCGTCTTTGTGACAACCTCGTTAAAAAATGAAACAGAGGTCTATGACCACGATTTTCTGATTTCAAGCTCATTAAAAAATGAAACCAGACTTGAGCATGGTTTTTTGATTTCAAGCTCGTTAAAAAATGAAACCACTTACGAGGATAGTTTTTGCGTCTCTGAGGCAACCTCGTTAAAAAATGAAACAGAGGTCTATGAGCATAGTTTTCTAATTTCAATCTCGTTAAAAAATGAAAACACTTACAAGGATAGTTTTTTCGTCTCTGTGGCAACCTCGTTAAAAAATGAAACAAAGTTTACGAGCATAATTCTTGTTTCTATGTCAAGATCGTTAAAAAATTAAATAGTTTTCCCCCTCTCTATTTGAGTCAAGTCCTTCGTCTAGTATTTGAAGCCTCATTTCATTCTCCTTTGCAGTTGGATGAAATGAAGCTTGGGGGGCATTTGCCTCAGCCTCTGGACTTCATGCTGAAGTTGAATCGCTAGCTTCTTAAACTGGGGGCTAAGTACCAACCATCCCCATGTTCTGTGTTGGGAAGTCCAAGCATAGTTTTATATGGTTCAAGATTGTGTAAAAATGAAACCACTTACCTCAAGCATAGTTTCCTCTGGTTCAAGATTTTGTAAAAATGAAACCAGGTTCAAGCATAGTTTTGTTTAGATTTTAAGCTTTTGTAAAAATTAAAATCTATCCCAAGCATAGTTTGGTTTTGTTTTAAAGCTTGCGTAAAAATGAAAACAATCTCGAGCTTAGTCTTTGTTCTTTATCATGCTTGTAAATACATGAGAATAAGTTACTGAGATTAGTCTTTGTTCTTTTTCATGCTCATAAATAAGTGAGAATGTAACTGAATATACTTTTATCACTTTTTTGGACTCGTAAAGGTTATACGAAAAAGGAACCCCTTGGAGTTCCCTTTAAGCTCTTTTCAGACTCTCTAAACATGAAAAGATTGCCAAGTGATCTTGTTATTTTCACGCTCGCTAAAGTATTTGAAGAAAATGTCTATTGAGCGATAGTTTATCTCTTTTTCGGTCTCATCAGACTACTTTACGAGAAAGGAACTGAGAGAGTTCTCTTTTAAGTGTTTTTCTAGACTCTATAATCATGAAAAACCTTCGAGTTTTCTATCCTTGGACTCGTTAAATAAACATCGAAAGACACGCAATGGGACCGAAACACTCCTTCCTAGGGTTCGTTAAACATACTCTAAGGGACTCGTCCGAAGGATGAGCTTACATTACAAGCATATGTTATCCTCCTCAAGCTTGTGTAAAAATAAAGAGGTACTCACCAGAAATGGTGGGGGAAAATTTGGGAAAGAAATGTATCTAAACCTGTATTCTATGGAAGAGTCTCTGTTGAACATGACACCCTTTCACTCGCCTTGTGTCTAGGTTGGAAAATTTGCTCGTCTCTTGGTCATACTCCTTTATAAGATTACAAATTGGTCTATGATCACTGTTGTTGAGTCAGTGTTTCCAAGATAGTTGTCGTGTCGTCAATATGTTCAAAGAAATGTCCAACCCGAAAAGCCTTCTATTGCATCAGCCATTTCTGCAGTCCTTAAGCCTTCTATTGTGTTGGCCATCCCTGAGTCAGTCCTAAATCACTTGTTACTCTGACCTACATCAAATCTTGTTACCCGTTTCATGTCATTGATGGAGGATACATTAAGGCCTTCCTGTGACAAGTCTTTTCTTGTCGACTTCAACTCATTATCCAGGAATCAGACCTAGAAAATAATTGGTACCTTGGAACTTGCATGCCTCAATGGTAAGTTTCCTCGCTTTTGATAGTTGGTTTTCATTATTGACCTCTGATCGGGAGATTCCGTCGAGTGTTCGACTTCAACTCATTTATTCACATTCGCTGGATTGTACCAGAGTACCTTGGGAGTCATTGACATTAATGGTGATTTCCCTCGCGCTTGTTAATGGTATACACTAACGACCGGTAATCAAGTGGTTTCTACCATGTTCAACTTCAACAAATGTATTCACATGGTTAGATTCGTACTATAGAGTGGTGGACATGAAGACCTTGGATATTTTTTGATAGATCCAGGTTGCGTTGGAGTATATTCAGTGTACTGTTACATAAATCCACATTGTATGTCTCATGGCTATGTTCAAATTTGAGTCTTTAACACATAGATCCATAGTGTATTTTTTGTGGCTATGTTCAGATTTGAGTCATATCGACATGGATCCACAGTGTATGTTTGGTGGCCATGACCTGTCTTACTTGACATGGATCTTCGCATGTCAGCATTTATGATTTGAGTCATTTGTATTCTGAGTATGGGAATTCCTACCTCAGTGATGATGTATTATTGTACTGTATTTCCTTGTTTGTTGGCAGGTTTTCGACTGACTGTTCCTTGTTCTCTACACATACTTGACAAAGTATTTCAGCTATCACTCTGTTCTAACTTCATACTTTGGGGGGCTCTCTGTTACAGATTATTTTCATCATCCCTATGATCGTTAATTATGTAAACCTATTTGTTTCCTTTAGAGGGGTGAGTGGCCTAAGTTCCTGAAGAGAGAAGGGAGAAGAACTTTTCTTGAGAAAAGAAGTTGCATTTTCCCTAGTAAAAACCCTGTAAAAAAGGAAGTTCGCAGGTTGCTATATAGGCAGGGTGCGAGAATGCCTGATTCTCGTAGGTTGCACCATGGCTGGGTTGCGAAAGGTTTGCAGGTTGCTCTATAGGCGGGGTGCGAGAATGCCTACACATGGGAAAAACAAGCATTTTCTCGAATCTTCTAGAAGGAGAAACTTCCATGGTGAGGTGGCATCCGAATGGTTTGGATCTTACTCGCTTTCATGATTTGGTGGGATCATCCTAACCTCCTCACCTTATCCTCTTCATCTTATAAAAGGAGAGGAGCTCTCATGGAGAAAGTTAGCTTTTGAGCTTGGAGCTTTTGGGATTGGCTAAGTTGGATTTGGCTTGGAATTATTAGCTTGGTTAGAGTGGTTTTGAGTTTTTCCTTTGTCAAGATAGATTGTGAATAGTATCAGATGTATGCTCTCAGAATTCTTGGAGTGGAAGTTTGTGGGGAATGAAGTACAGTTAGAAGGGACCTTACAACATCAAGGCCATGGTTGTAATATCTCTTTCACATTTAATATGATACAGTAATATGATTCTTTCCTATAAAGCTTGTTGTGTTTTATTGTATGATTCCTTGATCACATACATAGGTTTATATTGAGTTTTTGCTATTACTATCACTTTGGTTGGTTGTGTTCTTTTGCAGGATCATCATTGTATGAGCGTTGGAACAGAGACCCAAGGAAGCGATACAAAGGTATGTTATTTGTTCCTCCTTACTAGCTAATTCAATGTTCATAACTTAGGGAAAGAGTCATGTCCTGTCCTATTTTGTTCTAGATCCAGGTGGATCTAGGGAGATCTATTAGTGTCCACACCTACTGATTAGTCCGATAATAGGGGCTCTAGATTCTCTATACCCATGCACCTACAAATTTTGGAGATGGCCATATACTTGTGAACTGGCTGATGATTCCCCGTTTGGCAAGATTCAGAGCAGATCTGCATGCTTCTTCTGCTGGGAGGTCAACTAAGGGAATACTATCCAATTTTTTGACAAATTTTTGTTGCGTCTCTGTGGCTGTTCCTTTACCGTTGGCTGCAACTAGTTTCCTGAAAGCTGCTATCTCCAGAGGTATAGGCAGTGGGGGAGCCTCAAGGCCCCCTCCTAGGGCCATGACGTAGGGGAAAGAGAGAGGAAACACCAGGTGCGCACGTGGGCAGCCTCCTGGGCATTAGCATGACCAAAACCTATTGGATTTTAAGTACCTAAAACCACAATAAAAATATCCATTGCAAAGTAACTATAAATAACTTGATTAAGTAAGTGTTGGGGTTCTACAAAATATCATACCATGTTTGCACTTGGGATCTTTTGACCCTTATTCGTTCCAAGTCTCAGTTCATTATGTCTCCGCTATGCCTTATTTCTTGCACCATTTATGCTTGCAAGTCCTGTAATATTTGTATGGGAAATTTTGATATGATGATATTAAGTTGTCCCAACACCTGTATTTGTTCCTGTAATTCACCGACTGGAAACTCTAGTGCATCTACCACAATCTGTATGGTTCTATGTTCCCATGTTAGTTGTTTTAGGGCTAGTTGCACACTGTCCTCTTTTGTCCTTGGTCTTGTGGATGGTCCTTCCCCTGATATGTGGTCTTTCACGACACATGTTGTTTCTAGAAGTTGTTTAAGTATTCCCAGTTGATCCTGCACCTTCTTTTGTTGGTTGTCGTTCTTATTTTTTTCTTCCTCCCAGAGTCTATCTGTGGAATACCGTATCTAGTAACCAATACTATCCATATCATCATTGATTAAGATATAAAATGGGGTCTTCCTCTATTCCTTAGCTTTGTTTTGTGCCCCTCATGTTTGTTCTATCCCCTTATCCTTTCTTTTGAGTCCTGCATCAGGGACTATAGATTGCCTAGGAAGATTTCCTCTGTCATTCATCTGATCCTATTCTTGCTCACTTTTGTCTTGGTCTTTGTCTTCTTATGATGGCCTCAGATTGTCTGTTGGGCTCTTTCAATCATCCTCCTAGTTAGTGATTATTATGTTCACGTATTATATTGTCAATTGGTAACTGGTTGGAAAACATTGTTGTGCAGGATCCTTTTTGGCTTCCACATATAGAAGGTGCATGCTGAATCTGAATCATGTGATATCCTTGTATGAGATGACTTCTTCCTCATATATGTGCGGTGTGGTATCCAGTACAGTAGTAATGATCTATAAATAGGTATCAAAAGTGATGTTGTTTTCATTATGTCAACTCTTGATTGTTGTGTGCCACAAGTTGGAATACCTAGCAGCCAATGGGATGCAACATGAAGTACACATGCGCTGGTAATATACGAGCTCTTTCCACCCGACCTTCACAATGAGGATGAGAAACCATGTGTAGTGAAATTCATTTCCCTTCTCCTGGGCCTCCATGCAATCTTGTAAAAATTGGTTGACTAAAAATGTAGCCCACTCCATCCGAACTCCTTCCTTACATTTCTCTACTGTTGAAATTACTGTTAATGGAAATTCATATCTGCGACATTTACGCAACATTTTGTAGGCCAAAACCTTTGTCTCAAAACTGATATCCTTTTTGTTGATTCTCTTCACATCTAGACCCCTCTTTCCGCTGAATGTGTCAATTTTTTGTTTCATGGCTTCAGAGAGGGCTCGCTCTCCCATTTTGTGGAACAATAATTTGGGGTCTTCTCTTGATTTAACCAAACCTGTGATACACAAAATTATCATAGTATCAATCAATAATGGGGGATCAAGCCAGAGTGTCCCCCGTGAAATAAGTTGAGTAACACTTTTACACATGAATTAATTTTTGTACTTCGTCTGAAATGTGAAATTTTGAATAAGTTTAGTATCCTTGCTTTCTCCAATACTGATGTCCATTCCTATGGATCTACTAGAATTGCTCCTATACCTAGGGTAGTCTTCATGCATAAATACTAATCCCTATCCAACTCAGAGAATTTTTGTGTATCGGTGATATCGTGGTCCATAAACTTCAGGTTGGAAACCTTCTCGAGCATGTCTTCTTCGCTACCGATGCCGACTGGAACTGGTGCTATTGGAAATGGGTACTTTTCATTCACTGGTACAGTTAATGGTGGTGTGTCATCCTTCCTTGGGGGTAAATAGTCTCTGTGAAAAATTTTTGGTTGCGCCGAAGTCGAAGTTCCGGCTACCTCCTCGACCTTGACATCTACTACTGGTCATTTCGGTTGTTTCTTTGTTGCGATGGATGACCCTCCAACTATCGGTGGTGCCATTCTACCTGTATGATGGACTCTTGGAATAACTCTATGTGTCTGGGTAGGTCACTTTAGTGCAGCTCTAGTATTTCATCTTTGTTCTCTCTTGCTTGCATGTAACAATGAATTAGAGTTTACTGACCTCTTGTTGTTTTTGTGATTTTGTACCAAGTATACATATCTCATCCTGCCTTAACTGCCTTGTCCAAATTGTCATCATAGTTGGTGATTTGGTAACTAAATGATCCTTTATTTATAAATCCATCTTATTATTCTCCTCTCATATTGGTTTTTTGTTCGTGATTTCCAATGGATTTTCCTATTTAAGACTTATACATTGCTATTATGACCTGTCATGCCTGTCGCCTAACTGTCGTTTCCATGCCTTACTGATTTTAACGGTCTTGTCATTGCCAACCTGCACATTGGTTCTTTGTTATTTTAGTTTTATACTTCACAGTCAGTCTCATTCGTGTCTTGTTTTTTAACTTGGCATAGTGTTGTTTTCATGTGTGATGATCAATCCAACTACGCAAGTTTTTATACCTTGGTACTCAACCACTCTTTTTATTTTTCCTATATCTACTTTTTTTTTTCTTTCCTTTTTATACTTTTTATTTGGTTCTTCTTGTTTTTCTTGTTACTATGATACAATTACTGTAATACAAGGGTTCTGGCGCAACCTAGATTACTGCACGGATTGTCGAATATCTCTATAGAGTTTCATCCCACTCCCATTCACCATTCCTTCTAGGATTTTTCCATCCAAGGTTTCCAACCTACCAACACTTTTCTCGGTTATTTGATGGGTCACATAGGGTCCCAACCAGTGCATATGAAACTTCCATAGATTCTACATATAATTTATGTTGTAGAGTAGTGCCAAATCATCGAATTGAAATTGCTTTGTTTTAATGTGTCGATCATGCCAAGCCTTCTCTTTTGCTTTCTGAACTTGCTGATGGAATCCTGCAATAAAACAATCCTCCCCAAGTTGTACTAATTGCGCCAATATCTCCTCTATTGCACCAATAATCAAGAGCTCAGTGATTGTTGCAATGCATAGGATAGGTAGAATGAACTCCATTGGCATCACTGCTTCCTATCCATAGACCAACCAGAAATGTGTTTATCCTGTCAACTTCTTACTTGTAGTTCTGTAAGCCTATAGTAATGTAGGGATTTGTTGGTTGTGGAGCCTAATTATCTTCCTGATTCATAGGTCTTTGTTTTCAACCATGTTTATACTCCATGAATATTGTACATCCCTCCACCTGGTGGGGATTCGGGGGCGAAGCCCCCGAAGGAAAAATTTCCTTGTAAATATATATTGTAATTTCACAGTCAATCTTAATCACTCATCATTAAGTCACATATTTGACGGTATAGATTATGTTTGGGATTTTTTCCCTAGAAGGAAACCTTCTTTTGTATGATACCATTTGTATTGTGGTTGAGTATTGTATTGTATGTATTTTGTGGTTGAGTATTGTATTTTGTATGTATTTTTAGAAAAAGGAGAGAAGGTAGGTACATTGTATTTATGTACTGTTAATATTGAATCTTCTATCTCTGTAGCTTCTACAAGAGTGGAAACGAAACTGTGGAATCATAGGCTTGGAAACATGAGTGATAAGTGGATGCAAATACTTCACAAAATAAAAAAATTTCCAAATATTAAACAAATTGATTTGGATTTCTGTGAGCACTATGTTTATGGAAAATAGAAGAGATTCAGATTTCTTAGATTTGGAAAGGTAAAGAAGAATGAAAAGTTAGAGCTTGTGCAAACAGATGTATGGGTACCAACACAGGTATCATCTCTTGTTGTCTCTCATTATTATGTTACTTTTATTAATGATGCAACTAGAAAAACTTGGGTTTATTGCATTCGACAAAAATATGATGTTTTTGATACTTTTAAGAAATGTAAAGATTTGGTTGAGAATGAGACAAGAAAAAGGTTGAAGTGTCTCAGATCAGACAATGGAGGTGAATACTGTAGCAAGTAATTTAATGATTATTTTTCATACCATGGGATTCATAGAGAGAAGACAGTTCCAGGAACACCACAAGAAAATGGTGTGTTAGAAAGGATGAACAGGACAATCATGGAGCGTGCAAGGAGTATGAGATTGCATGCATGGTTGCTCTTACATTTTTGGGCAGATGTTGTAGATATTGGTATTTACTTGATAAACAAAGGACCTTCAAGTTCTTTGGATGGTGGCATTCTAGAGGATGCATGTATAGGTGAAAAGGTAAATTATTTATTTATGAAGACTTTCGGTTGTGAAGAATTTGTTCATATTTATAAAGAAAGTAGAACAAATTTTGAAGCAAAATCCAAGAAGTGTACCTTTATTGGATATGGTGTTAATGATTTTGGTTATCGGTTATGGGATTATGAAAATCACAAAATCGTTAGGAGTAGAGATTTCATATTCAATGAGAAGGAAAAATATAGAGATCAGTTTTAGGAAAGGAAACAAGAAGAAGAAAAAACAAAATACACAATGGTTGATGAGATCACTGAAAAAGAAAATCCAAAGGTACCCGAAAATCAAAATGTACAACAACAGGAGAAACATGTACCTCAAACTCCTGTAAGTGTTGTTAGAATATCTACCAGGTTAAGTAGACCCCTTGAATGATACTCTTCTTCATTGTATTATTTATTGTTGACTGATTCTGGTGAACCAGAAAGTTATGAAGATGCAATGCAGGTAGACACTAAAAGGAAGTGGGAGCAAGGCTTGAAAGAGGAAATGGATTACCTGGTAAATAATGAAACTTGGGACTTGATTCAGATGCATGTGGGAAAAAAAGAATTGCAGAATAAATGGGTTTACACATTGAAGGAAGACGATGGAGGCAAAAAGAGGTACAAGGCTAGACTTGTTGTAAAGGGGTTTGGACAAAAGAAAGGTATAGATTTTGATGAAATATTTTATCTTGTTGTTAAAATGAATTCAATTTTGTGAAAATGACTTCAATTAGGACTATTTTAAGTCTTGTGGTAGTAGAAGATTTGCATCTTAAATAGTTATATGTAAAAAAAAAGAATCTCCATGGGGATTTTGATGAAGAGATTTATGTGCAACAATCACAGGGGTATGAGGTCAAAGGGAAGGAAAATTTGGTATGCAGGTTGAATAAGAGCTTGTATGACCTAAAGCAAGCTCCAAGGCAATGGTATTTGAAGTTTAGGAGGTTTATGACAAAATAAGGTTATAGTAGATGTCATTCTGATCATTGTGTTTATTTTAAAAGGACAGAAAATGGAAGCTATATTATCTTTCTATTGTATGTAGATGAAATGCTTGTTGTAGGGTATGATATGTAAGATATAAATGTGCTCAAGAAGAAATTAGCTAATTAATTTGTGATAAAGGATTTGGGTGCTGCAAAAAAAAATCATTGGTATGAGAATAACAAGAGACAGGAAAAATCACAAATTGACATTGTCTCATGGTGAGTACATAGAGAAGGTGTTTGAGAGGTTTAGAATGCAAAATGAAAAAACAATTAGTACACCTTTGGCCATCCATTTCAAATTAACCAAGGAAATGTGTCCCAAGACATAGGAGGATATAAAATACATGTCTAGGGTCCCTTATTCATCAACAATTGGTAGCTTGAGGTATGTGATGGTTTGCACAAGACCAGATATTGCACATGCAATGGGAGTTGTGAGCAGGTATATGAACAATCCAAGTAAAGAACATTGGGAGGCAATAAAGTGGATTCTCAAGTATTTGAGAAGTACTGCTACTAATGAATTATGTTTTGGAGGTTCAGACACTATTCTATAGGGATATGTTGATTCAAATATGGCAGGTGATAAATATAGAAGGAGGAGCACCACAGGGCATGTTTTTACTTTAGGTGGAATATAAGTAAGTTGGATTTAAAAACCACAAAATATTGTTTCACTTTCAGCAATGGAAGCAGGTGATAAAGATAGAAGGAGGAGCACCACAGGGCATGTTTTTACTTTAGGTGGAATATAAGTAAGTTGGATTTAAAAACCACAAAAGATTGTTTCACTTTCAGCAATGGAAGCAGAGTATGTTGTTGCTACAAAGGCTAGTAAAGAGATGATTTGGTTATACAGCTTTATGGAGGAATTGGGAATGAAGCAGGAGAATAAGAGGTTGAACTATGAAAGTGAGAGTTCCATTCATCTTGTAAATAAGTCACCCTTCCATTTGAATACTAAGAATAAACAAATCAGGTACCATTTCATACGATCCGTGTTGGAAGATGGACATTTGAAGTTGGAAAAGATACATACTAGCCAAAATCTTGCAGACATGTTAACAAAGTTAGTAACCAAAGAGAATTTGAGTTCTGGCTCAATTTCAGTTGGCCTTCATGTATGAAGGAGGAGATGATAAATTTTCCAGGTCCAAGAAGAATCATAGTCCAGCAGATACAACAACGGTGGAGTAGTTGTGGTCAATCTCCAAGTGGGAGATTGTTGGTTGTGGAGCCTGATTATCTTCTTGATTCAGAGGTCATTTTTTTCAGCTATGTTTATACCCCATGAAGGATGTAAACCCCAGAATATTGTACACCCATCCACGCAGGGAAGTTGTAGGGGGGGATTTCCCCCTTGCGGAGGTTTGAGGGCGAGGCCCCCAAAGGAAAAATTGCCTTGTAAATGTATATTGTAATTTCATAGTCAATATTGATCGTTCGTCATTAAGTCACATATATGACGATAGAGATTATGTTAAGGAATGTTTCCCTAGAAGGAAACCCTCTTTTGGATGAGGCCATTTGTATTGCGACTAAGTATTGCATTGTATGTATTCTGAGAGAGGAGACTGTGAGAGAAAGAAGAGGAAGTTAGAGCGGGTGTGATGTAGGTTGTATCCCTTCACTTTGTTGGATAATAAAAAGGAAGGACCTAGAATTTTATCTAGTGGACGTAGCCCACACTAGGTGAACCACATATATCTATGTGTCTATTGTATTCTGTATCTTCTGTGTTTTATTTCTGTATTTGTTTTATTTTATTGCTCTGTGATCCTATTTTTCTAACAGGATTTGTAAGTCCCAATCATCTCTCCCTGCATTGCATATCTTTGTCAAAGCATTCTCCAAGATCTTATTAAAATCTTCCACTGTGCCATTGTCCTGCGGGTGATATGGTGTATTATTTTGATGATAAATCTGAAACTCCTCAATAAATGGTGCAATAGTTTTCTTCAGAAACTGTGTACCTTGATCACTAAGTAATATGTGTGGACATACAAACCTCATGACTACATTATCGAACAGAAACAATGCAACATTCTTTGCATTACGATTGGTAACTGGTGATGCTTCCGCCAACCTAGTCAAGTACTATGTCGCAGTGATGATGTATCTTGCCCCTAGTCTTCTTGTTTATGGATTGACCAGTCCTACAAAGTCATTGGACCACTTATCAAATATGTGCAACGTAACCTATGGATTTAACAATATTTCATCTCTCCTAGATGGTTTTCCCACTCTTTGACATACATCGCAAGATTGACAATATTCTTTCCTATCTTTGTGAAGTGTAGGCCACCAAAGCTCTATGCATAAAATATTTTTTCTCGTTTCTCTTCCTTTGTAGTGTCCTCTAGAAACTCCATCATGCGCTTATTTAGGTATAATCATCCTTTCAAG
Source organism: Picea glauca (assembly GCA_000966675.3). NCBI lineage: Eukaryota > Viridiplantae > Streptophyta > Pinopsida > Pinales > Pinaceae > Picea > Picea glauca. The sequence goes on from JZKD02S2015494.1 coordinate 809,028, forward strand.
TTCTAGTACACAACATCTCAATATTCCATATGCACCTAGCTTATATAAGTTCCATGCAATCAACTGATAATATGTTTCTTTCACTACCAATTGTTTCTTCTATGCAACTGCATCCTCTCCTATCAATATGTGTGAGAAACAATCTAGTCTTGCATTCAAATTCCTTGGTTTTACAATGACCTCAAAGTCATATTCCTGAAATAATAAAAACCATCTGCATATTCTTCCTCCTAAGACGGTATTGTTGACTAAATACTTTAATGCAGAATGGTATGTATACATCTCTAAGTGGGACCCGAGTAAGTAGTGCCCAAACATTTGTATTGAATATACCATTGCCAATGCTTCCCATTCTGTAGTGGTGTAATTAGTTTCGGATATAGAAAACGTCCTACTTGAGAACATGATTAGATTATTGATGTCCCCTTCTCCTGGTTGTGACAACACTGCGTCCAATGCTATGGATGATTCATCTACATGTACATGGAACTCCTTGTTCCACTCCAGAAAGATCACAATTGGTGCAGTTACCAGTTTTTGTTTCAACGTGTCCAACCCCTTCTGTAAGTCCTCATTCCATTGAAACTTAGCTTCCTTATTCAATAACTTTTCCATGGGTGTTGTAATATGCACATATCCTTTGACAAATTTCCTGTAATAATCTGTATGACCCAACGTTTCCCTTAGTTGTTTAACTGATGTCGGATATTCCAACTCCAAAATTACTGCAATATTGTTTGGATCAACCAATAGTCCTTGTTTGCATACTATATGTCCTAGTAGAATTCCAAACGGTGTGCAAAAGATACACTTCTTTACGTTCAATGAAATCTGACAATTTCTGCATCGATCTAACATGAGTTGAAGAAATTTTATAGGATCCTGTAGTAGACTGAACACCATCCAATCATCCAAGTAAACTTCCAGGTAGTTATGGGTGAACTCCTTGAATGATTCCACTACTACTCTAGAAAACACCACAGGGGAATTCTTCAATCAAAATGGCATAATCGTATACTAATAACTACCCTTTTCCATCGCAAAAGTGGTTTTGTGTCTATCCTCCTACATGATTCTTATTTGATGGTACCCAGAGAATCCATTTGTAAAAAAATAAGTTTATTGAACTCCTACATTTTCCAATACTTCATCTGTGAATGGTATTGGGAATGGATCATGTAACCATATGTCATTCAATTTCCTTAGATCCACGCAGATCCTAATTCTCCCTATCTTCTTAACTTGCACCACCATTGGGATAATCCACTTAGATTCTTCTACTAGTTCAATGATTCTTGTGTTGATCATCCTATCTATTTCATCCTTGAACTTCTCCTTGTACCTCGGGTTTAAACTATAATGTCTCTTTCTTATTGGCTTAGCTCCAGGTTTCAAGGGAATCTTCATCTTGCCTAAGTATCCTGCTATCCCCTTCATCTCTAATAATGTTGTTGGGAATAAATCTTGATATTCCTGCAATAAGTTTGCAACCTTCTCAATTTTCTCACCGTTCCAATAATCTCCTATCTATGCAAACTTAGGATTCTTCATTGTCCCAATGTTGACCTTCTTCGTCTTTATAGGTTGTGTGTATGTGATGGATGTAAGCTTTGGTACTTCTACTGCTCATGCTCCTTCTGTCTCATGTATTCGTACATTCATGGGATCCTCTTCCTCGTACTCTTCCTTCTTTACATGATAGAATTCTAATAGCTTATGGACAATCATCTTGGCTTTATGCACACTGCATACGGGTACTACTTCCATCGTCTCTACCTCTAAGAAGATATTTGTTTGAATTTCCTATAGTGTTTCATATATAGATGGAGATTTATGTTCAAGTGTGAATGCCATTTTGAATCTATCGACCAATTCTCCCCATCTTGTAGTTTCCCTGTACATCTCTAATTCTAAATATCAATTCTTCAGGATTTTTTCCAAAGTGCGTATAAATCCACGCATCCACTTGATTTCCAATACTAAGAACCATAAATCCATACATTTTTCCACGTGACCTGCTGGGTCGATCTTTCCTGTGTATTTATGCACAATTTCTTATTCCTCGGGCCCAAAGCGTATCTACATTATTCTATTGCACTGTGACCAGTATTTCATTCCCTCTCTATGTGAAGCCCACCATCTAGCTGGAGTTGCCTCTAAGACGACATCTAGTGCCAACAACCTATGTTATTCGGGTACATGTAACTCAAATACTTTTATAAACATGTTAATATTAGTTAGTCCATCGAACCTCGGTGGGTCACATAGCTTTGTCCCAATCCAACACAAGGATTGGTTTATACGTGCACATTTTCTAATTGACACTTCATGCATCCTCTGCTACCAATTCTCTAGACCGGATTTTGAATCTAATTCACATGAACTTATACTTCTCCAACTCAACGCATCATCTATTGTTGGGTAGACATAATCCTCCATATGTGCATTCATATCGTATAAGTTGTCAATGTCATCCCCTCTTGTTGGCTCCGTGTATCTCTTTCTTTCTGATGGGTCCAAAGGTGCATTAACTTGCATATCCCCAACCTCAAATATCATATCCCTCATTTTCAAGTTAATGATTTCATGGTTATCAAAGGCCCATTCCATTCCCATCAATGTTGGATATGGTTGAATATTATATACTATATCAATAACTTCAAAGTCTTCCCTGCTATGCACCCCATCTATGTTCACAGGTACCCCTGTCAGTCGTCTAATCGGGACTATCTTATGTTGATTCACGAGCCTTAACTGGACAGGGGAACATACTAGCTCAGGTTCACCCATCATCTCCCATGTATGCTTAGGTAGCACATTCACATCAAAACCTAAGTCCAGGATAACATTAGCCACATCATACTCTCCAATCTGCGCATTGAACTTAAATTCTCCATTGGTTCTCTTCCTGCGTACCTGGTTTACCATTCTTTGCACGACATAGGTTTCTATTCCTTTTGTACAATGATAAATGATGTCATATAATGTACTTAGCATATTTATACCTTTCATTAGTTCTACACAACTCCTTAAGAATTATGTTAATGTACTTACCTACACCATTGGCTTCTTTGGCATAGCGTGATCTTCTATTCGAGGAAACGATGATGTTGATGCTCCCCCATATTCTGCAAGTATTTCTTTTCCATCTCTCTGGCCTATTGAATTCTTTACCCACTATTCAAGCTACTTTCCTTGATTTGTCATATCAATCCTTGTTCTATCTCCTCCGCACGTAACAACTGTTTCTATTGGTCCTTCATTACATCTTTCGGTTGATATCATCTGCACATTTTGATTTGAATTATGGTTTGGTTTTCCTATGGCTTACCACTTCACAACTAGTTGGGGATAGTCTTTTGTCAAGTGATCCAGTTCTCTGCAATATGTGCACGTTATACCTGGATTCTAGCAATAGCGGGCTAAGTGTCCAAGTTGATTACAGTTATAACAGATAATCGATACTCGTCCTCCTCTACCAAAAGTCCCTCTACCTCGGCCTCTACAAAATTTCCTCTGTTCCCCTGATTGAAACCTCTATGACTATTATATTGTGAAGTACCCCCCTCTGCAGAGACATTCTCTTCTTGGATGTTATACATATCTGATGTGCGCTCCCTTAGTAGGTTGAACACGTGACAATCCTTCTTTTCATGCCCTATCAACTTGCAAAAATTGAAAAACAAGTTCTTTGGTGTACTCCGATACTTCTATAGTAAGGGACACTCAGTGGGATGATGGCCCCATTTCTTACATATCTCGTATTATCCCCCCTGGTAGTGGATTCAATGATCCAGGTGCCAAGTACTACATGAATGTTGGGCATTTGTCCTTGTCATGGCCCTCCATCCTACACTTGGTACACCATAATTGTTCCCGTTTCTCCCTTCCTTTGGTAAGATCAGACAGCTGAATTATCAATGCATGCATCTTAGTCTAAACTTGTGCCATTCCTATAGTATATCCTGCCAATGATGGCTCCATTTTCATTGCAATTTCCAAATCCTTTCGTTGCGACGTAACCTTCTATTGTCTGCAATAAACCAATTTTGATGTTGTTGATATGGAATTTGGAGAATCAATCTCCCCATCACATCCTTAAATTGTTGATCGAAATCCCATAATGATTCTATTTGTACCTATTTGATCTCTTTCAGTTCGGTGATGTACTGCAATTCTAAATTTGGATTTGTGAACTCCTTTAGTAGCGTTTGTTTTATCTCTGCCAAATTCTTATCCTGTCCTTTAGGTGTAATACTTTGTAATTTCATATACCATATTAGCATACGACCTCTAAATGTTGTTGCTAACTAGGAAATATTCACAACCTTGTCCTGTATGTTCTTAGCCGCCCAAAATGTTTCACAGACAAACAAGTGTTTTTTTGGATCCTCTAACTCCACTCCCTTGAATTCATGAAGTCTAAGAGTATTATTTATCCCGCCGTGTTGGTTTGTGTAGCCCCTCCTCTTGGTGATGTTGGTGGACTCTGATTCTGATTTTGACTCGGTGCACTACTCCCACTATTATGACTTCTACTGTTATGTCCTCCTTGACTAACTATGATGGATTTTGACAAGTCTTAAATGTTATCTCTGATTGTCATGATGCACACAGGGTCTTGGATTCAATGTAGGATCCTGTCTAAGTAGGAATTACTAGCTCCTCTATTACTGGATTGGATTAAACCTCATCTTCTTCTCCTCCTATATATGGTGTCTCCATGATTCAGACTAGTGTGCAAGGTTATCATTCCCCTGGCTCATTGTGTGACTCTTCTCTCCCATCCCTAGTCTTTTTCCTCTTGTACTTCCTTCCTTCGCCCAACTCTCCAAACTTTTACTCTTCCTCTAGTGTACTTCCTTATTGTGTCCTCAGTCCCTTCCTTCCTTTTTCATTGCTCTCTTCATTCTCTCAGACAATCCTCCTGTCATCCACCAGCTCCCCCTACGTGCACAAGGGCCTTTTATCCATCGAAATTCATTATAATCATGTATTTTTCACATAACAACATTTTTATCCACATATTTAACGATTTCAAGAACCTCCCATGTAGACCTTTGAAAAAATATCTTTCTGCAACATTGTATGATTGAATGCAATATATTGCAAATTTTGTAACATATTCCCCTAGTACACTATCCAACCAAAAATCAATTGTTCGAGTAGTTGGGTTACTTATCGAATTCATTTTTCTAACCAATTTAGGCGTCCAATTCTTGGGTGCTGCAACACTAAACCTTCCCATTTTTTCTACTAACCTTTCTAGCCACTCGGTCAGAATTTTTGGAAATTCGCCAAAGAAAATTTCATGTAGATCCATGAACACATACCTTTCCATCCATTGCTTGTCACTCATCCGAGGTTTCTTGTTCTATTTTCATGAAAAATCTAGTTCTTTTCATTCTAACAATTCTGTGATCTCCTTCTTAGTCGGCCCTCAAAACATTCCCTTAATCACAATTTCCCGGTCCCGGCAATTGAACCATTTGTTGGATTTATTGTTCTGCAAACGGGTTGTAATACCCAAGGTTCAGTTTACCTATGAACAACAAACCCACTAGAAACCAACCCTTTCAGAATCACCTGCTTGCACAAATGAAGTCTCACCCGAGGTATCTATTGGGACTATAAGAACCAGGCTTCTGTAGTAGTAAGGGAAAGGGAGAAAGACAATTGATTCATTCTTTCTTTTTAGACTTATGCGGGTGATTCAAATCTAGTTAGTATTACTTTATATGATTCAGATTCCTCTGCTTAGCATATTCCTTATGATTACATAGATTCTTCACAATCACACTCATGAATATTACTCCATAATTAATCCATAAACTAAGTCTAGTCTACGAAGCATAACAACATAATTCATAAGAACACATAGACAAGTAGATACCACAAGACACAATTTCATCTCTAAACTCTCTCCTTATTCATGTTTCATCTTACCAACTGACTATTACATTCATGAATCATGCATAATCTTTCATCCTTCTTCTTATCTCCCAACCCATTACATATTTATACCCCAAAATCTAGGGCTTAAAACCCTAGTATATTTATCTGAAAAATAGCCCATTACAATGCATGGTTAGATCAGTTAAGTGATTGTTTGACTTCTTTCTTCTGTGTTTCACTCTTCATGTTTCTTTTCTATTGTTATTTTATTTCTAGAATGTCATGTTGTCATCCTTATTTCATGCTTTATTCTCTCACTCTCTTTCTTTATTCTTTTGTCTTTGCATTGTCTTCCTTATGCACACTTTATTCCTTCTATGCACATTCCTATGGAATGTGTCTTAGTTGCGCACTACTTTCCTTCCTCTGTGCACTTTCCTTATACTTAATTTTTTCTCCCAACATTGCATCCAAAATAGATTGTCCAACATGGGGGAACTGAACTATTTCCTCAACCTTCAAAGGATCAACCATGATCCCCTTGTTGGAAATGATGAATCCTAACAAAGGCCTCAAAATGACATAAAATATGCACTTTTTTAGGTTTAAACAAATGATATAGTACCGACATCTTTCGAAAATAATCTTAATATGAGATGGATGATCTTCTCTCTTACGAGAAAGAGCAATGAGATCATCAAGACATGCCTCAATGATATGCTTTAAGTCATGAAAAGCGAACAACACAACTTGTTGGAAGATAGCCCCGATATTTTTAAGGCCATAAGGGATATTCATGTATGAAATTCCCCCAAGAACATATAAATGCAATCTTAAGTTGATCCATGAGACGTATTTGAATATGATTGTAACTAGAAAATCCATCCATAAATGGAAATATTTCACTTCCTGCACACTCGTCGATAATCTAATCGATAAATGGTGTGGGGAAGTTGTCTTTTGGACATTCCTTGTTCAGATAATAGAAATACATACAAACGTGAATGGATCCCTACTTCTTATCTACAGGAATGAGATTTAGCACCCATTCAGAGAGAGGAACTAGATAAATGAAACTATCCTTAAACAATATCTCTACCTCTACCTTGATTGTTTCTACCTTCCTTGTATTCACAAGTCATAAATTTTTTCGAATAGGCTTAGCGTTTTCATACGTTTGAATTTCATGCTTGACAATATGAGTTCAATTCTTGGCATTTCTTTGTAGGACAAGGAAAAAACATAATGAAAATATTAAAAAAAAAGGTGTACATGTGGATCTCTTAAGGAGAATAGTCTACATCGTTAAACACATTTTCCATGAAACTAGGGGTCTTGGATATGTAAATCAAAATATTTTTTGATATTTTGACCATGTTCCCCTCAGCATAGACACCATGATTTTCCAATGGGTTCATGAGATGATCAACACCTCTGCTCAAATTTAATTGAAATTATCCTTTTTCAACTTGATCAAGTTCTAGGAGAAAATAAGATCGATGATGTAGATCCTCCCATGGTCGTTCTGGCCCTATCATTGCCTCAAGAATAGATTCTTGAGAAGAAAATATGGTGTCAAGAAAATTGAGTAAATTTTGATAATTCATGGCTTATATGGGATCTGGAAACTGATTCATTTCTTTTGTCCATGAAGGAGTGGGATCATAATCTGGAACATCCTGTTAGATTGATCGATAAGCTTTAGTTGTATACAATAGCATGGCCATCCCATCATGCACAAGAACTTCAATCGATTCGCACGATGAGGGTAACACCCATGGATCCTTTAAATATGTGGTTCATAACAAACTCACTTGTGTGACGATGATCAGGGGATTGATTTTTGGTAGCCAACAAGGGCAGAATGAATATACAAAGTAGGCAACGAGAAGTTAAACATTCCCATTAACGAAGGATACATTTTGACATCAATTCTCTTAGTTGATGTCTAAGAGTTTTCAATCAATGGGACCATAGATCTCAGATTCAAAGCAAAGTTAGAGTGGGTAAATGACATTTGGTCTATCGCGATGATTTTCCCATCATGAGGGAAGAAAAAAACTTTGAAGACCAAAGACATGACCATCATCATCACATATATAAAACTCCTTCCTAGAAACAAGTTCTATTCGTGTGGAGCATCTACCACTTCCACCTATACAGAAATGGACTTCCCCCCCAATTAGAAAAGGAAGGATTAAATGAGCTTGTGTGGCCTAAATGAATGTCCATCAAAAGTGGTTAATAGCGTGGGAGATGGATCCAAATTAGGAGAGCCAATGGCTTTCCAACAAGACGAAAACATTACACATTTTGAACCACCTTCGTCAATGACATTCCTCCTAATATTGTTTTTTGAATACAGGACATTAATTTTGAAGGAGACATGATAAGGAAGACAAGGCTTCACATATGTAGTATTGAACTTGATAACTTGCAGGCTCAAGGAGTCAATAGATCCTATTGCATATAAAAATGCACTTTGTTGCATGGGGAAACTTTGAAGCACCTCTAGGGTTGAGATCGCACATGGTGTCTAATATAAGTCCTCAACAATGGAATAGTTGGGGGTGGCTCGAGAATTTGGGTTGTGCGACGAACTCTTGTACACACCTTTCAGTATGAACGACATTTTTTTCCCATAGGCTTCTCTATGTGAAGAGAATTATTAGGATCATAAGTTTCCTTTCCTTTGTATGTCAACTTAGGATTACCATAATCTGAGGTCTTGGTTGACACATTAATCTCTAGTTTCAAATTCACCATACTGATGAACGACATTGTTCCATTCGACAAGGTTACATTTTGGGTGCTCCCTTCCGAATTTCCACTGGTAGAGCCCGTCGTCATATTTTGTCCCAGTGGGAATGGTTTATTTAGAACAACAGGTTGTTGTTGTGCCAACAGTCATTGATCATCTTCCATATTGGGGAATTGATTGGTAAGGTGATCGTCTTTACAAATCTTGCACGAAAAATTCACCCTTTTCTTCTCCTTTTTATCCCCCCAACATTTGCATTAGATATAATGTTATTATTATTTTTTCCACCTAGCTTATTATCTTTACTCTTTTTCTTCCCTCCAGGTTTTTGTTTACCCTTTGGGTTCGTCGACTGCATGACATGTACATTCGACGATTGGATGGCGGAAACGATCAAATTTGTAGCTTGACCAACTGCAGTTGGATGAATTTTCATCTATTTCATCTGGTTGGAAACTAGGTTTGTGATAAGACCTACAATGCCATCAACGTGTGGTCCATAATTCACTTTCAATGGTTCAGTACCCAGTCGTGGTGCAATATGGAAGTATCTCATAAAGGATCACATATTGTGAATAGATCAAATCTAACTATTGGGCCTTGAAAATAGCCTCCTCCTTAGAGGATACCCCTAACATAGAAACATCCTTGGAGATGTAAGGAAATAAAGACTTTAAAAACTATTCCATTAGGAACTCAATAGGGATCGTAGCTTTGAAGTGATATCCATAATGAACCCACCTAACATGGCAATTGTCAGTGTTATCCGACTCAAAATTTGGAAGGAAAAAAATAAAATGATCATTTGATACAGTCAATGGAGGGTTAAAGGGTCTAATGAAGCCTTTGGCCTCTAGATATGATATACTCATAACCTTCGACACAAATGTTTTTGGTTCTGTGGTCTCTATCTCAATAATGTCAATAGGACTAGTTGATAAAAAAGTGTTGGTTTGATTGAGTTGATGCCTCAGGGGAGGCGAGAGAGAATTTAATTCAACAGGTGGAAGTCCCTGAACTATCTGAGATCGACGAAGCAGTTGATCAACCACTTTAAATCAGAGACTCAAGTTGGTAACCAACACACTTACTAAGGTCGTCTACACACAAAGAGCACACCACTATAAAAATTCCTAGGGAAAAACAAAAGAAAAGAACTTCGTTGATACTCCATCTCGTGTGGATTAGGTACCGAGACCATAGTAGCAACAAAGTTAGGAAAAGGCCCTTTTGGAAGAAAACATAGGTGGATGAAGTCTCGTGAACCAAAGAACAAAGGGGTGAGAGGAAGTTACCTCAATCTCCACTAACCAACCTTGACCGATGCAAGTACCCTCACTTCACAGGGAACCTTGCAGGGGTATTGAATAGTGTGATATGATGTCTACCCCAGGTACCATGGGAAATCCTTGACAATCATCTCTAAGAAACATATGAAAGGAAACTAAGGATACCAAATTGCATTCAGTGTCTAGGGGGTATAATCAACAGTTAGGATCAAACGTATGGGAAGGGTAACAGATCCCTATGCTCCAAAAGCATTGCCTCTCAAGGAGGTATCAGTACTAGCAAAACATTCATATAAAATCTCTCTGCAATGCTTGGTCAAGCCTCGGAGGGGTTATCTCCTTGAATATTCCTCACATGAGCTCATGTTTATATCTTATGTTAGAGGAGGATCCCAACTACACTTATAACAAAGTTGGGTTTTTACTCTCACTATATCAGACTCCTAAGTTGTTTAATGGCCTTGGAGAGTTATCTCTTCAATTCTAGTCCAAGGCCCTACACCTAGACTAGTTTGTTCACCATACAAACTAAAAGTATAATTAATTTAAATTTAGGTGTTCATTTTAAGAGTCGTTTTTTACTCAAAATTCATTGGATGTGAAACTTAGTGGTGTTTCAGAGACTCAAAAAAAAATGAAAACACTTTTAAGAACATTGTTATGCAGTAAACTTATTCTTCAACGAAAGTAGTGTTAAAAAATGCTTCAGAGAACTGAAAAATCTTTTTTATTTTAATGACATGCAAGAAATGGATATTTCCATTTAGATGCAATGCAATACTAATGCAAATTTCCTGAATGCAATGCAACTATTTGGAAATGAGTAAAACTACAATATCATTTTCATTGAAACTTGTAACTACCACATGCAAAAACAAATCTTTTTAAGAATGCAAAGAGTATTCTGAAATAAATAAGAACTAAGAAAATAAATCCTACTCCACAAAGAGATTTTATTTTTCAATGAAAAAAAACGAAGGTAAAGACTGAAAAGAGAAGTACAAAGAACACCTTCTATAATGTTTTTGTTTTTCTTGTTTTAAGAGCAAAAGAGAAAATGAAAAACTTAACCAAATTTATATTTTCAAAGAAAACAAGAAAGAAACAAAATGAGAAGTGAAGATAAGTAATCAGACTTATCAAACCTTGTAAGGACAACAAATAGAACTATTCCAAACAAGAAAGACCTGAGACAAAACTTTCCAAACCACTTCTACAACTTGAAAATGAAAAGAAAAGAAATCAAATATTTTTGTATTTCTTTATAAAATGCCTAACATATTAAATTTTAAACTTAATAGTCGGGAAACCAGAGTCACGGAACCTCAGAAATATTCCTAGCACTAAGCCCAAAACCCCAACAATAAAAAAGGACTATGAAAAACCTTTCTTGTAGAGATGTACGCAACTGTATTCAATGCATATCATCTATGTATGAAACTTTCTTAAAGGAAACACACACGTATATACGTGGCTATTATAAAGGAACATTGCATATATGAGCCAAAAAATTCCAAAAATAATTGAAATAGGAAATCAACAAGACAGATAAAGCATGAAAAGACTCAAGAAATTAAAAACTACTCAGCTAAGTACCAAAAAAGATTAAAAACAAAGAAAACAAAAAAAAACCTATAGACTAACCCACTAAGGAGAGTCCCTAGTATGTTCACCAGTCATTTTGCATGGAAATTTCCCTATGGTTGTGGGTATACCATAAAAAATTAGTGACCTCTTAAATATCAACAAATTACAAGAAAATCAAACATAAAAGTCTGTAACTACTTTGATCAAAATAACTAAATATTGGAAAAGAAAGAGAGAAAACTTACCCGATCTAGCGGTAGATGTAGATCCCAAGGTTGGACGCTTTTACGTTCCTTGCAAATTTCTCCTTCCTGAACCTACAAGAGTTGCAAACAAAAAACTACAAAGGAAGGTAGTTATCTTATAACCAACTCTAGTCAATTTGATAAAAAATAGAAATATTTGCAATAACTAGTGTTCTAGACAAATAGATATTAAAAAATCATGAATCATACATAAATAACAATAGGATTAGAAGGAATCATTATTTTTGTTATTAAAACAATAGACTAAGGTGTATTTGTTACCTTCTCTATCACGACATTTCTCCTCAAATAGACTCTAGGTCCCTCCACCCAGGCTACTACACATATGGTAAATCTCTGACTCTAATGCATGAATGGACCCAAAGAAAAACCAAGAAGTTTTCTTGGTCATATAGAAGAGAGCATAGAAAGGGTTGGAAGCAAGGGCTTCTAGGTTTGAGGACCAAAGAAGAAACAAGAATTATAGGGGCTTGCAAACGAGGCGAGATGCAACCATCATTACTTTACTTGAGGATCCATTCATTCATTACCTTTCTCCTCATGTTTAATTCTCTATTTAAATAATATCCAAGCAATTGGATACGGTTTTGTATGGTAAAAAGTAGTTAGGAAACTAACCAAACCCATAACTCAACTTGAAATTATGCAAAACACAAAATTGAGCATTTAATGGCATGTATGCAACTTTCCTTTGAGAAACATGCATATACACATGTTGTATAACTATTAGGCCACATACAAGTTCCAAAATATTGTTTTTTATATAATCCAGAGGAGGTATGGGGAAATGGTGTATGCAAGCAGGATAGGGACAAGGCCAACAAAGTCATCAATGCTTTACTGGTGGCAATTGATGCTATAACAAGCATAACAGGTTACAATTATATGAATTGTTTTTGCACCCTCTCTCTTCTCTTCCAAAGAATACCTTATCCATTTTTGCGCCTGTTGGGGTCCTATAATTATAGGCAACTCGATTCTTCGACTGTGGATTTGGCGTTTCTCTCGTGATGACGAAATTCTGACTCGGTTGATCTCGTTTTCTTCCCTCCATTCTTTCTGCTCGATCCACCATCACCCTGTTGCATCCTTCATCCATGCTGCGCCCTTATTTCCTTGTCCTGTTGCCCCCATTGACTACCTCTCGCCCGTCGCCCATCCATGAATAATCAGACTTAGGATAAACAAAAATAAAAATAAAGTTAGTTAGATTAAATAAGTAATGTTAGTATAGTTAGGATAGGTTAAACTAATTAATAAATAACTAGTTAATAATTAATTAATTATTAATTAAGTTAAAAATCTAGGTT
>JZKD02S2015494.1:825481-845026 GCA_000966675.3 Picea glauca
AAAAATCAAGGAACATGTCATTTCTACCTTGATCCTGTAGCTACCTATATGGAGAATTTTTTCACTGTAGAGCCTCAATCTTTCTCTGGCAGTACTTTTTTTTTTCAAGATTGTCAAGGTCTCTATGGTAAATATCAATCACTTTTTCAGCAGTGGCCTTTTCACTTTGCAGTTTTTAGTCGATGGGCAAAAGGTCACACTGCTCTTTTCACTGTGCTAACAAGCATTCAAACATCCCTCTGGTCTCAACAACTACTTGATTGGCTGCATTGTCATTATTGCATCATTTAGAACAATGAAATCGCCAGTAGTGTAGGGTAGGTAGCAGTTATGAATAAGCTCAGCATTATGAGCATCTCTTTTTTAGCAGTGTTTATTTCAATTTGGTTTCAGTTGTAAGATCAAAACAGGTACAGGTTGCAGAATAAGATTTTGGGATCAGCCCAGTGGATATAGCACCGGTCTGCATGATTCATAGGTCTGTGGTTCTTGACACCTCTTGAAAGAAGCTGCCATCCCCAGGTGGAGCCTATGTTGGGGTCCTATAATTATAGGCAACTCGATTCTTCGACTGTTGATTTGGCATTTCTCTCGTGATGACGAAAGTCTGGCTCGGTTGATCTCGTTTTCTTCCCTCCATTCTTTCCGCTTGATCCCCCATCACCCTGCTGCATCCTTCATCCATGCTGTGCCCTTATTTCCTTGTCCTGTTGCCCCCATTGACTACCTCTCGCTTGTCACCCATCCATGAATAATCAGACTTAGGATAAACAAAAATAACAATAAAGTTAGTTAGATTAAATAAGTAATGTTAGTATAGTTAGGATAGGTAAAACTAATTAATAAATAACTAGTTAATAATTAATTAATTATTAATTAAGTTAAAAATCTAGATTAGTAACTAGTTAGTATTTAGATTAATTAACACAAATTAATAAAATAAAGTACAAAACCAATATAAAATATTAAATAATATAAAAACAAATTATATAAAAAAAAATATTAAAAAAACAAAACAAACATTAAATATAATACAAAACAATTAAAACATAATATAAAAACCAAAACATATAAAAAATAAAAAACAAAATTAAAAAACATTGAATGACACATATGAAACAAAAAACATAAAATAATATTTAAAAAACAAAAAAAACAAAAAACATAAATCCTACACTATCCAAAGTCTACCCCACCCTCATACCTTGCTCCCGCTCACATCTACCTCCACGCACCTTACACCTCACGCCCCCCATCCATTTCACATTTAATAAAACAAACGGTCCATAAAAATTCCGGACCCCCCCCCCTCACCATTCGAACTTTAACGAGAGGGGGGGGTTCGGAATTGTAGTTTTCAAATACCACCCCCCCTCCACATGTCATGATCATATTCCAGTGGACCCCCCCCACCCAAAACCGCTTACCACCTCAGGGGGGTCCGGAATACCGCTTTCCCGAAATTAAAACCACTTTTCCCATTTTTCACAATTTTTTGCTTATTCATCATGTGTTCGTCCGAGGAATTTTATGGGAAAAATAAGATGGATTTTAAAAATACGAGAGAGGTTTTTTCTCAGTACAGTCTAAAGAACAAAAACCTCTCTCATTTTTTGTAACGGAGCTACGAGCAGGGAGAATCAAATCCATCTTTGAGGCCCTTTTTTCCAGATTTCCACTTTTCTGTTACAGTCCCGATCTTGCAGGAGCTATTACGGCCAGCTGGGGATGAATTTGGCGAAACCAAAGGATTTTTTTTTCCAGCACATGTCCATCTCCAATAACCTCCTTCAGTTTTTTCCCATGTGTTATCATTGAAGAGAAAATGATGTCTGTTCGGACCCCTTTTTCGCAAAAATTAGGCCCATCTTTTATGGCAGGCAGTTCTGGATTTTCGGAGATTCATGGCTATTTTTGGCCGAGGCGGTTAAACCGACTTCCGAAACTTATTGGGATGGTCTATTCTATTTATTCAAAGGATTTTAATGTAAAAGGGTTCGACCTGTGTAAATATTTTGGCCCTTTTTTTGGCTAGACTGTGGGCCTCGCTACTGCAGGAGCTTTTTTGTCTGTAATTTTTGAATGGATAAACAATAACAGAGAAGATGTTTTACAGGATTCTTGTGTAGCAGCGTTGGTGGTGTGTTCCTTATCTGTTTTTAATTATCTTTCTGCTACCATTCAAGCCATTTCATTTCTTGTTATTGAAAGAGAGTAATGGAGAGGAATTTATGCATGCATACTCTTTGGCCAATTTTTCAATAACCTTTATGTTATTCATCTGAAGCTTTACACATGAATTCTTAGCTTCTCCTCTATTCAGTGGATCTCCCCCTTTTCACCTTATTCATATGCACTAAACCTAAGATGATCCAACATCTGTTACTACCTTGCCCTGTGGAGACATTTACCTCTAGATCTGACTTGATCATTATCTAATAAACAGACCCCATAGCCCAATGGTGATCTGAGAAACTCGTCAACCACATCCTCATCTAAATATTTCAAAAACCCCAACCCCATACTTGCATAACTAGCCTAATATCTATTAAAACAAAGTTATATCAGACAGAGAGATCCCTCTCTGAGTCTTGGAGGGATAGATCCAAGACTCGAAGTGGTTTTGATGTTGCCT
Source organism: Picea glauca (assembly GCA_000966675.3). Classification (NCBI taxonomy): domain Eukaryota; kingdom Viridiplantae; phylum Streptophyta; class Pinopsida; order Pinales; family Pinaceae; genus Picea; species Picea glauca. Next base: position 828,117 of record JZKD02S2015494.1, read on the forward strand.
CTGTGACTGCCTCTTCAGCCTTGGGCAAATTATAGAGTGCTAACAACGCAAAATTTTATAGGTAGAGCTAGCTTACTAGGATCCAATAGAAAGCCAAGTGTCCCAATCGCTTTAACTCCAAAAATATAGTTCTCTTCCTCTCCCTTTATCTTTTTCTAGAAATGTTCCAATCAAGGTTCCTTTTATTTGCATATTTTGTTTAATTTTTAAATTTTAGTGTTTAAAATGGAAAAATGACACTTTTTAGGTGAGTGGTAGCTGGTTTAACTCATTGGGCCCTTCACATTGTCAACTGCATCCTCTAACCTCATCATCAACTTCTATAGTAAAAAATTCTAGTTTTATCAAGTTTTTTTCATTAAGATGAGACAAAACCATTCAATGTTTTGTTGCAGATCTATCTTATTTTGATTGGGGACATCATACCTATTACAAAAGAAACATTAGGGCATTAATAGTAATATGTTTTCTAACCATTGAACACAATTTCCACTTTAAGGAGTTTATTGCATATTTTGCACATGATTTTTATTTCATTTGTTTCATGCTCATCATTAGCAACATCAAAGATACATTAAACAAAAACAAAAAAATGTAACGACAATGTTGACTACTTGTAGGTTCAAAGATAATGTTTCATGCTAGCATGATTCAAATTATTTTCACTCTAGTTAAAATCTACCACATTTGTAACACATTAACACCTTTCCCAAAAGCATTTTCAATTCCTTCCACTTTCTTGTTCAATAATTCTTCAATTTTCTAAAATTATATAACTATGCCTCCCACAAAAGATCATAATTGCCACAGTTGGTCATATAGACAAACACTCACATTCTAGGTAGGCTATGACCAAAACAATGTTTGCAATTCCAGCTTCAAAGAAATTGAATTGCCACACTCTATCACTACACTTTACACATGCATGGAAGACAATCTATTTGAGGTGGTGTCTTGGTTCTAGACAACCCTTGTTGCATTAAGAATGTCAATTCACCTTCAAATATAGAATTGGTGCATGCTAACCTCATCAATATGAATTGATAGAGAGCAATAGCTATCAATGTTGGAAACATACTAATACCCTGCTTCATTCAATATTTGACACTCTAGATGATTGTGAAAATAAAATCTTTGGACTTCAACCCATGAGCACATTTGATTGACATGATTCAGAACATTGTATAGTGTTGAACCCAAACAACAATACTAAGCATATTACCCATGTTTAGACTGAGTTCATACTTGTACTTAACATCAACATATCTGACCTCATTGCATTAAACTACGCATACCTTAGTGGATCCATTGGGGCCATTGTCATAATATGCCATTAAAATAATAGTTAATGTGAAATGCATCTAAAATATGAACAACTTGACAATAGAGAAATAACAATATGTCTAGTTTTTTTAAAAAAAACTTGGCTTCTTTTAGTGATCGTTGTTCACTATTGACCTTTTCAAGGATAACCTATATGCCATCTTCCATTCTATGCAAATAATTGTTTACATGTTGAACTGTTGATGTAAAGACTTCTACTTTCAAGTACAAGAAGAATTAGCATATGTAGCCCTAAGGGTTATGTATATTGGCATATTCCCTTGTGAAAATTTTTATATATATCTTAGGATCAAATCTCATTAATTCCCTTGGGCTTACCTACTAGTAGTTACTACCATCATTCATCCAAATAACTAGGGAAGAAGGGGGAATCCATGGGGTAATAGAAAGGTACCAACATCCTCACTTGTAACACCAATACACAAGCAAGTGAGGAAGTATATTTATCTAGAGAAAATAAAAATAATTAGCATCCAGGGGTACTCTAATGTAATTGTTCAAGAATGTCATCCCCAACATCCCAAAGGGAAGTGAGAACTTGCTAACCAACCTTTCAAATTTCATTGAGTTGTTAAATGACCATATGAAAAAAAAATGTTAGAGTCTTTTTCCAACACCATCATTCAAGAACCAATCATCTTCCCATTGATACCATTTTCAAGTTCACTTCACAACCTATAATATACCATTGTATACTTGATTCTCAAACACAATTTTCCATACTTGAAATTGTTTCCATATGTAGATTGAAGGTATTCTCAAAGAAAAAGAAATGTGTTTCCCCCCTTTGAGCCATTTTGTAACAGTTGCAAGCATCTAGTCAAAGTGTATTTCCTTCTATCATTAGGCCCAACTCATTTTTCCCATTGCCAAGGAAATAGATTGTATGCTTACAATTTTAGATTGGAGTACACAATTGTGAAATAAAATACAGAAATTAGTTGCACATTATGCAAGTCACTATCACAAGAAATCTTTCTAAGTTTATCAAAAATATTTTATGAGTAATATGAAAATGATGTACATATGGTTTTCGCTAAGCTGCACCTATTTCATCTTCGAGGGTGATTCACATTATCAGTGGACACCATCATAGTTGGATTAAAAAAACTTAACACCCTGCCTCACTTTTAATCATGTAAATAGAGCAATAAATTGTAGACAATGTCCACCTTGTTTTTGAAAAAGTGCTTCATTTATTAAGAACTATAGCCAAGATGTTTTATGGCATATTGTTTTTCTGGAAAATTAAATCTTTTGCTTCCAAATATTTCAATTATTGAAAATGCATATTACCTTTTATATAATTTAGTACCATTTAATCCATCATACATATTTACTATGATTTTAATAATATAACTAGTAAAGCCTTCAAAATAAACTCTACAATGCAAACAATGCCTTTGTCATGTTGTTCCTTTTTCTTTTTTATAGTATCTCAAACTCTTTTCCTATCAAATTCATTGAGCATTCTCAACATATTGTGTTAACAATGCAAATATTTCCTTTATTATGTTGTTCCTTTCTTCTTTCTTGTATCTCAAACTCTTTTCCTATCAAATTCATTGAGCATTCTCAACATATTGTGTCAACAATGCAAATATTGCCTTTGTCATGTTGTTCCTTTCTTCTTTCTTCTCAAACTCTTTTCCTATCAAATTCATTGAGAAATCTCAACATATTGTGTCAACAAAACTATCATATACAACACTTTGGCATGATGTTGTTTCCAACCTGGATGGTTATGATTTTGGGTTTATCATTATTATTTTGTGTTAGTAGAATTTGTTATTGAAATTTAAAAATCGTTTTATTGTAATTTGAAATCGTTATTAATTACATATTGTTTTCTTCCTCTAGAAAAAAAAATCAAGAACTTTTCCACTCAATACCCATGTTCATTTTGATATTAATAATGACCTTATTTATTAATATGTGTATATTATTTATTGAATTGGAATAAAGAATCTTTGTAATTTTTTCACAATGTCTTTAATAAAGCCATTGGTATTGAAATTTGAAAAAGATTTTATTGTAATTCAAAAACGTTATTAATCACACTACTACGACAATTAAAAAAATATACCTAACTTCTACCACTATAACCTCCAGGTGTGCCCACGCTGCCCCAACGCTACACACTAGATTAGTCGGGAGGAGTTGAACTTGAGACCTCTTTGAAACTTCATTTTCATGGCACTTGCCAATTGAGCTGCCCCTTAGAGATTAATTTTTCCTAATTTTTATTTTACCTTATAATACCAATTTAATTATACTTTTTACTTTATAAATTTTTTTATTTTTCTTTTATTAAAATAATAAAAAAATAACTAAAATAAATATATGAATAAGTATTAAGTTAAAATATATATAGCAATACATAATCTCCTAACATCTTAAAAAAACCTTAGAAAGTCGTCCAACTATGATTGAACCCTGTCCATCACCAAGTCAATTGCGAGAGACCACAAAGGAATGTAATAGAATGCAATTGAGAAGTGAATTGAGAATGCAATAAAATAAACTATGTGCTGAAAATACTTATCATATTGTTTATTATGCATTGTTATTCATAGTGTTATGAATGTATTTTGCATTGTTGATATTATATATCTCAAAATTTATTTATTTAGTATAATAATTGTTTGTTTATTTTGATGCTTTTGTTAAATATTAATGACAAACATATCATTAGAAAATCCGATATAATAATTATTTATTTATTTTAATGTTTTTGTTAAATATTAGTGTTCATGAAACATATTAACATATTACTGAACATCTTTTGCTAAATATTAATCACAATGAAACATATCATTTGAAAATCCAATATAATAATTATTTGTTTATTTTAATGTTTTTGCTAGACATTAGTGACCATGAAGCATATCACTGAAAATCTTTTATGCACAAGATTTTGAAAGGGTAAATCATTATTATAAATAAATCATGTGAAAATCATACATATCTTAATACTCCAAATGCCCATACTTTAAGACCTTGGATATATCAAGATACTATTAATGAATTCAAACATAAGCTTGGGTTAATTAATACGAATTCAAACATAGGCCTTCGTTATTTTTAAAATCTATATTTATTTATTCTTTATCTATTTGTAATATAGAATTTTATATAACAAAAGTAGTGGTTTCCATGCATTGACAATTATCCATATAGAAAACCTTCTTTGACCATCTTGAAGAAAACCTTCTTTGGATTTCAAAGAACATGTGAATGTGCTTTCATTTGAGAATGCATAAGTTGTCATCAATATAAGAATATACAATTATAGGTCTCAACCTCATATGATAGTTTTGGATAAGAAGAGAAAGAATGGAGAGACTATAAGTGACTTTTAATTTTTTTATTATATAGTCTAATTTTATATTAATTTTTTAATATAAAATATACACATGGTAAGTTTATCTTAATTTATAACATAGAAATAAAAGATTAAAAATTTCACAAAATAATACATGCAAGTTTCTCAAATATTCATTAAAATATTCTCTACATGTCATTAGACAATACTTTACCACCACATACTTTATTTGTTATATAGATTTTATCCACATACTTTATTCCTCCATATAATTTACTCATAAATCAAATTTCAATTTTCTGACAATATTTAACCACCACATACTTTATTCTTCCATATACTTTACAAATAAATCAAATTGAAGATCTCTTATAAATAAATAATCAAATTGAAGATCTCTTATAAATAAATCAAATTGAAGATCTCTTATAAATAAATTTTATCTTTCACATATTTTATTCATAAAGAAATAAAATCTTATAAAAAATCTGGTCTCATACACTCAATTTTAATCTTATTAAGTTAACGCTTCACCCAAGTGCAATCTAAAAAACAAATATTAAAAAATGAGGCCAACAATCCACATATAGGAACACTTTGAAGTATACTTTAATTACCTATAATCAACATTGATATAAAAATGAGATTGCGGATATCAAAATTTATATGATAAATAGATGAAATGGTGGAATCTGCCATAATGCAAAATAAAAATGTGATTTGTTTTTTGTTTGCTAGTTTGTTTCTGACATGCAGGACTAACCTGTGGCTTGAGAAACCGTGATTTAAGGGCATCTAAGTCGTCAAAACCACCTGGGGATCACACTCAGCCTAAGCCAGACCAACCCTTAACATGGTTGGATTTTTTTTCCCCGCAGGTATCAAACCAGTGACTTTAACATCAGGCAGTGCCTTAACAACACACTCCGTCACCGACTATTTTACACCTTGGGGACAAATAAAAATATTATTTGATATCCACCTGATGTTTAAGAAAACTAGATTTTTAGCAATTGGTTTAAAATAAATTTTCTTTTGATTTGGTGAAAAGAAACCATTGTCAAATCATATCAAAGCATTATCGAAGAGAGTAATAAAACATGTCATTCTACGATTCCTGTGATAGATATGGGATTGATGTTCATTGTCAATGGATTTATTATGTTAGAATTGTTTATTTTTCATAAGAGATGATATTGTATATGAATATCTTATTACAATGATGAGTGTTCATATATAAAGAACATATGGTGACCAACCATGAAATGATGCGTCCCTTGAATAATAAATAACTACTTATTATATATATATATATATATATATATGGAAGAATGTCTTCTCGATGTTGTCCAAACATCAACACTCTCTCTCAACGAGGGAGACATTCTTCATCATGCCAAAGCTTGTCTATGAAGTATACACACTTTACTCTAGACTCATGACATTCGTCAGTCTTGGAAGATGTCTCTCTCCCACCTAAACCGAGGGGAAATGCCTGTTGTGGCTCTCCCTCTGAGCTAATTGACTCTCTCTAAGATCAAGCTCACTGTAGGTCCACATGTGATAGCATCTAACATCTTTAAGAATTTTATCATTCCAAGTCAAATCACCATAATTAAGGGAAAATAGCACACCAAGCCCATTTACCACAAGTACACCCCTATGAGTGAATGTTATCCCAATACTATTTGATACATGGAAAGCACCTCGAGTCCATATCACTCCTTGTCATGATCAAGGAAGGACTATGCTTGGGCCCATTTATCACAAGTACACCCTTGTGATAAATGTATCTTATCTCCATTGGTCTATAGACCAATATAGGAAAAGGTCTGTCTGATGCTTACTAGGGCCATCCACCTATGTTTATACATATCATGTAGTTGGTATCCATAAGACTTGAGCTAGCTCATCCTACAAGGGGTGGCCAGTCCCTTGGGGATGATCAAGCTAAGTCATCTTGGACCATACTTGACATATTGAGGTTCCCTCGTGAAACCAATGTCTCAGCTCACTCATGAATTGTGTCCATACTAAACATTTTGTTGTTCCATCTTCGAACACATGTCTAAGACATATCAAGGTTCCCTCATGGAAACAATGTATTCTCTAGAACACATCAAAGAGTCCTCATGGAACTGATGTCCTCTAAGACATATCAATGTTTCCTCGTGAAACCCATGTCTCGGTTCCTTCATTTGACCATCTGAGGAATGTCAGGATGAATTCCACATTCCCCCCTACTATTCCACACAAGACCCTCTAGAGAGAATGTCTCTCGCTTGTTGCCTCAAACATCAATGGTCCCTCTTAACTAGGAATGTATCTTTACACGATGTCTTCATCTAGTAGTCCACCGAATATTCTATAATCAACTAGTACACATAGCTACTACCATACCATCGATAGCTCAAATCATCTGTTACAGTCTCTGTGATCAAGCAGTAGCACACAATTACTTCCAAGCGATCTGGTAGTCTCCATGACAATCAGCTAGTATCACACAACTACTACAATGCCATCCAAAAGAACATGACTATGCTGATCCAAAGTAGTACACAACTATTGTCCAGTGGTACACAACCACTACTAGTAGCACACAACTATTGTCCAGTGACACACAATCGCTACCAGTGGTACACAACCACTATATTAGCACACAACTACTATCCAAAGACACACAGTCTCCACTAATGGTACACAACCACTGTAGTATCACACAACTACTATCTAATGACACACAGTCACTGTCAGTGGTACACACCCACTGTAGTAGCACACAACTACTGTCCAGAGACACACAGTCTCCACTAGTGGTACACAACCATTGTAGTAGCACACAACTACTATCCAGAGATACACAGTCTCTTTCATAGTTTCATGACTAGGCATGTGTCCCGCAATTGTCACACACTCAACAGAGTGTCATGTGACTACAATGACCATTCTTCCTGATTAGATCGCCATCTATGCTACAGGTAGGGCCGACTTTTACAAGTTCACATATTATTTTCTAGAATATTATTTTTCGAATATATACATTATTAAGACCGACCATAGTTACAATTTCAACACTCCCTCTTAACTAAGGAGGTATTATTAACAACCAGCTAAATGTATTCAAGTTGACCAATTTTATCTAATGGAAAGTTACATCATATATATCATGACATATCATCAACTGCATCATATCTGATCCATAAATCATCTAGCATGGTGCACATCAAGTCATATCATCCATTGGATCATCTCTAAGTCATACTAGCATGATGTGAATGCATCATATCTAAGTTTTATTGGCATGATGTGGAGTATCATCTACATCATCTTTAAGTTGTACTTAGCATGATCCTTCTGCATCATATCTAAGTTGTACTAGCATGATGTAGATCAGTGCCTCTGCATCATCTCTAAGTTGTACCAGCATGATGCTACTACATCATATCTAAGTTGTAATAGTATGATGCGAGTTAGGGAACTGCACCATCTCTAAGATGTATTAGCATGATGCTAATGCATCATATCTAAGTTGTACTAGAATGATGCGAGTCAGGCACTGCACCATATATAAGTTGTACTAGCATGATGTGACTCCGAACATCTGTATCATCTCTAAGTTGTACTAGCATGATGAAAAAGCATCATATCTAAGTTGTACTAGCATGATACATATCAACACTCCCTCTCAACCAAGGGAGAAATCTCCCCAAGTCCAAACTTTCCCCTGAAGTATGAAAACTTCCCTTTGGACAAGGGTTTCGTCATAATATTTTCTATCTACTCATTGGTGGAGATATATTGGAGTCTTTACTTCTCCCTTCTAGACTTGATCATGGATATAATGATACTTGATATCAATGTGATTTGACATGTATGGAACACAAGGTTCTCTGAAAGCTTCACACAACTTTAATTGTCATAGTATATCATGATCAATTCCAACACTTGATCAAACAGTCAAGAAACCATCTTACGAAGCCATACTGCTCAGGCATCACAAGCTGAAATATATTTTTCCTCTGCAGTATTGAGTACGAAAGACTTTTGTTTCCTGCTAATCCAAGAGATCATAGTAGAGCCCAAACTGAAACATACACTAGAAGTACTCTTTCTGTCACTTGCACTCTCTATCCAATCGGAATCCATATATCCCTGTAGTTGTACATCATTATTTGAGACATATATCAAACCATAATTTAGCATGCCACACAATTATCTCAAAATGTTATTTGTAGCTATCCAATGCTTATATCTCAGTTCCACCTCACATTTTCACAATGAATCAAATGTCGAACCTGGTATTAACCAAATACATCAATTAGCCAATCAACCATTGGGTCACGCTTACCATCAATATCATCGTATCTATCGAATAAACTTAGGGGATCGTTCGATTATATAGGCATCAATCACTATACAACCTTATACCAAACATACACTCCTACTCGTACCCCTGATAACACACAAAACGACAGATCGAGCCCCAAATCGCTCACAACATACAACCAGCCAGATACACAATTACACGTAGCTCAATATTGAATTGATTGACTGACTAAAGGCTGACAAAACTAGTATATAAACTATATGAAAGTTCTCAATTTGAGTTTAATTTCTCAATTTGAGTTGGGATAAATTTCTGAAAGTTCTATATGCATATAAACTAGTATTTTGATTGAGTTATAAACATAGAAATTATCAATAGTATAGAACGTTGTTATTTTTTCACTAAGTTCTAGTATATAAACTATAAACTATATGAAAGTTCTCAACTAGGTTGAATTTCTCAATTTGAGTTGAGATAAATTTATAAAAGTTCTATATGCATATAAACTAGTATCTTGATTGAGTTATAAACATAGAAATTATCAATAGTATAGAACGTTGTTATTTTTTCACTAAGTTATAAACACAAAAATTAGAGTTGTCATTTTTATTTTTTTTAATTTTATATTATATTTGATAAATCTATACATATTTGTATCCATAGATACCTTATTTATGCTAAATAGGGAAAACTTTAAATGGAAACTAAACAATCTAACACATCCTCAAAACTCCAAATGGAAGCTAAACAATCAACACAACAAGATTTTTACACGTAACACCTTGTCACTTGAAAAAATTATTCCATTTGACACCTCTTGTAAATCCATTAAATGCTCTAAGAATGTCTACTTCACGAGTTTCATCGCTTCCTTCCATGTGTCCTCCCACGCATGGAAGCATATATATGTCCCTTAAGTCACACATGGTATTCATCTATTTGTCCCTTAAATCACACACTCACCCTCTACTACCACAATATGGTCATCTCATGGCTGAAGTAGCAAATAGTTGCCTGGTCCTCAAGCTGGAATATTTAGACCTAAGAGGAAATAAGATATTTGGACCCATTCTTTCTGAATTGAACCTTAGAAGGTTCAAGGAATTGCATCTCTCTGAAAACCATTTCTCAAGTGAGCTCTCATTTATGTTTCCAAACATTGTTTCTGATAGTTTATCGGTCATTCCAACAACATTTTCACGGGTATGATTCCTTCTGACACAACCCAAATATCATTCTTAGAATCCATTTTTTTCAGTGGGAATTCCATTTCGAAGATTTTAGGCTCCTTACAATCTCTAGTGGTCCTCCATCTTCATGGAAATTTTCTATAAGGGGGGCTCCCTCCAACATTAGTTGATGATGGAAACAAGATGGATGTATCAAACAATTTCTTGGTGGGGAGAATTCCTCCATTTACAAAGGTCAAAACTATCAGTTTTTTTAATGTTTCAAACAATTATATAGAGGGTCCCATTTCATAGGGAGCTTGGTTCAAGTATGAAGCTGATCCTAATGCTTTTGTGGGAAATGTCAGGCTATGCAGGTGGCCACTTAAATCTTGTTCAATGAAAAAAACCATAGGACATTATTACGAGAGATGCTAGAGATACTATATTGTTGGTGGGTCTCTCACGAATGTGCTCATGCCTAATTTGGTAATCATCCTAGGTAGATCATGGAAGACACTAAAACCATTTGGAATGATGGGAAGGTCCATCCTTCTTGTGGGAATTCTAATAAATTGTAAAGGTTGAGCCATTTTATATTGAGTTCGACAATTCTAAATAGAATTTGAATGAACTAGAAATCCCTATAAAAATTAATTCTAAACCCCAATCCAAAGTCCATTCCCAGTTTGATCATTATTCACATCATAGTACAATGAATTTGTCGAGTGAAAAAAGTGGGTAAGGAGATATTTTTTATCTTTGGGAATCAAGTATTCAACAACTATAGGGAAAATACCAAGATACCCAACAATCATTGGTTACAAAGGATGTTGTCATGTTGCCAATTCAATGAGTACCTATTTCACTAAGATGAACCCTTTATATATGGTACACTTGTAAAAGAAACTGAATTCTTATTGTTAAGAAATAAATCACAGAGAAATTAAAATTAAAGAAGAGTACAATACACAAGATACAAAACATATACGTGGTTCACCCAATGTGTACTATGTCCATGGAGAAATTGTTATTCCTTCTTTTGTTCCTTTCAACAAAGTAAATGGATATAATCTACAACACATATTTTGTAACTTCCTCTTCACTCCTTTTTACAATCTCTCCCCCCCTTTTTACCATGCTCTCTCATAATACATGCAGAGGATAATGAAGTATGCTAAGCCTTTTAAAGGCTTCATTATATGTAATCCATGAGCACAATACTATAGACTACCAAAACCATGGGACACAAATACCATTGTTCACCAATACAATCGGTCTAGAACCTCTTGTTTACCTAAAATAAATTTGAATTTTTTACCAAGTCAAGTTTATCCTAAAATTTCTCCATTTAAAATTGACTTGTGGTTTCCCTTGATTAAATATGACCAAAGTGGCCAAAGGAGTCTTCATCGCTCACCTCCAGGCTCTACCTCCCTCAAAGTCTATAACTAAGATGTCTGGGAATCCCACATGCTCCCGTTTTTTTTCACCTAGGTATACATCTAGACTTTACCAATAATTTAACTAAGGTCACATGCCTAACCAAGGCTTATAGTTGTATGCCTAACTAAGGTCACATGCCTAACCAAGTCTTACATGAAATATATATATTTTTTAACAGTCCATTGAATTAAGAAGATAATCAGGCTCCATAACCAACAATCTCCCACTTGGAGACTAAGTATAGCAACTCCACCGCTACTACACCTACTGGACTATGCTCCAATTTTGGACTTGACAAGTTTCTCATCTTCGCCATCATGCTTGAAGACCTACCAAAACTAAGAAGGACATCAGTTTCTCCCTAGTTACTACCTTTATTAACATGTCTACAGAATTTTGGCTAGTGTGAATATTTTTCAGCTTAAATTGTCCATCTTCCAAAACTGATTGTATGAAATGGTACTTGAGTTGTATATGTTTTGTCTTAGAATGCAAGGATGAGTTATTTGCAAGATGAAAGGCATTCTGGTTGTCACTATGCAACTTGTTATTCTCTTTCTTCTTTCCCAATTCCTCCATAAATCTCTGTAACCAAATCATCTCTTTACTAGCCTATGTATTAGCAACATACTCTACTTCCGTTGTTGAAAGTGCAACAACCTTCTACAATTTTGAAATCCAACTTATGATTGTTCCACCTACAGTAAAAAACATACCCTGTGGTGCTCCTCCCACTATCTATATCACCTACCATATATGAATCAACATATCCCTGTAGAATAGTGTTTGAACCTCAAAAACATAATTCCTGAGTAGTGGTATGTCTCAAATACCTTAGAATCCACTTTACCATCTTCCAATTCTATTTACCTAGATTGTTCATATACCTTCTCACAACACCCATTGCATGTGTAATATCCATCCTTTTGCACACCATCACATGCATCAAGTTGCCAATTGTCGATGAGTATGGAACCTTGGATATGTAGTCTATCTCCTTCTGTGTCTTGGGACACATCTCCTTAGTCAGTTTGAAATGGTTGGAAAAACGTTTACTAACTAGTTTTACATCCTGTATTTTAAAACTTTTGTATGTACTCTCTATGAGACAATGCTAATTTGTGATTTTTCCTATCTCTTGTTATTCTCATACCAAGGATTTTCTTTGTAACACCCAAATCTTTCATCGCAAAGGAATTGACTAATTTTCTTTTAAGCACATTTGTTTCCTACATGTTAGAAACTACAACACGAATGTCAGCTACATACAATAACACGATAATATAGATGTTATTATGTAGTTTCTTAAAATAAACACAGTGGTTAGAGTGACATATATTATAACCTTGTTCTATCATAAACCTATCAAATTTCAAATACCACTTCCTTGGAGTTTGATTTAGGCCATACAAGCTCTTCTTTAACCTACATACTAATTTTTCATTTCCTTTAACCTAATACTATGTGACTATTGCATATAAATCTCTTCCTCCAAATCCCCATGGAAAAAATTTCTTTTTACATCTAATTGTTCAAGGTGCAAATATTCTACTTCCATTAGACTTAAAATTGTTCTAATTGAAGTCATTTTAACAATAGGAGAAAATATTTCATTAAAATATATACCGTTCTTCTATGCAAACCCCTTTACAACAAGTTTGGCCTTGTACCTCTTTTTTCCTCCATCTACTTCCTTCAACCTGTAAACCCATTTATTTTTCAATGTTCTTTTACCTAAAAGAAACTAAACTAAGTCCCAAGTTTTTTTATGTACCAAAGAGTCCATATCCTATTTCATGCCTTTCTCCTACTTCTTTCTTGTTTCTACGTGCATTGCTTCTTCATATCTTTCTAGTTTTCTAGAATCAATCAACAATAAATAATACATTAAAGGAGAATATCATTGAATGGGTTTACTTATCTTGGAAGATCTTTTAACAACACGTGTAGGAGTTTGATGTTCTTGTTGTTATTGTTGTTCTTGAACATTTTGATTTTCTAGCATTTCTGGGATTTCATTTTTTGTAATTTCATCAAGCACCGTGTATTTTGTGTTTTCCTTTTCCTATTCATTTTCCTACAAAATATATTTGTACATGACCTTCTCATTGAATACCACATCTATGCTCCTAATGATTTTGTGATTTTCATAATCCCATAAGTGATAGCCAAAATCATTAACTCCATATCCAATAAAGGTACACTTCATGGATTTTCCCTCAATCTTGTTCTATTTTCTCTATCAATATGGACAAATGCTTCACAGTTGAAAGTATTCAAAAATGAGTAATTTACCTTTTTACCTATCCATGCCTCCTCTATAATACCACCATCCAAGTAATTTGAGGCCCCTCTATTTATTAAGTAAATAGCAGTATCCACGGCTTTTACCCAAAAATGTAAGGGAAATCCTACATGTAATCTTATACTCTTTGCACTCTCCATGATCGTCATGTTCATCTTTTCTGACACACCATTTCCTTGTGGTGTTCTTGGAACTATCTTCTCTCTACAAATCCCATGGTGCGAACAGTAACTACCAAACTCCTTGCTTCAATATTCACCTCCATAGATAATTTTAGAGGGAAATTAGGGGGTTTTTAATTTTAGGTGGGGAAATTATTTGCAAAGAGGGGTTTGATTATAAATATCCCCATATTTGTTTTTAAAAAATTATATGTAAAACCCTTAGCCCATGGAAATTTTTGAACTCAAAGCACTAAAATCCATTTCACCTCCTAAAATTCGAACTAACTCCTCCCATTCGCCCTGTTTTCTTGGTAATGATAATTATTTAGATATAATTCACCCCAATTTTATGGGAATGACAGTCACTTTGAGTTATTTATCCTTGTGGAAATATATTCTTGTTTCTCTGGCATACATTTCACCCAGATTTGTTGAATTAATGATTTTCAGTATACACAATTGTATATATAACACACCATTTTGTTTTTGTGGTTGCCAAATTAATATATTTATTTTGAAGGCCAACGACACTGAGAATGATAAAGAAGAAGGAAGAAATTGAGGTCAAGAAGCAAATCCATTTAGGGTTAGGGTTAGATTTAGTTTCAGGGTTAGGCTTTAGTTCTACTTTTTATTCAACAGGGATAGGTTCTATTTCCCACAACGCAATCCAGTGTTCCAATATTGGATTTTAGGTAATTTATTATAGTTCTAGATCTATTTTATGTTGTAATTTATATAACTTGAATTTTTCAATTTGATGGATGAAATTTCTAGAATTGAGAATCGAAAGTTGAATCAGTTTTTATTATTTCTAGTTACTGAAAAAAATGTGGGTGGAAAGAAGGTATAGGATTGGGAGTCGCAGAGAAGGTATGGGTTCCGAACACTAATGCATTATTTGGGTTACAATGCATTTCTTTTATGAACAAATAAATCTAGTTGAATTCTAGAGTAATTGGAGATTATTATTGTACAACTTAAACATCGATTTATTTTATAGGAAGAATTGATAAATAATTTTATGACAAGAGAATAAGCACACATTCACGGGACAAGCCATTAGGGAAACATTATATCAGCTTCAACAGCTATGAAAATAGATTTTTGCGCACATGTACTTTGTTTCCATATAATTCATATATGCTTACTATCCATCTCAACAACCTATTAACTTTTAGAGATCTTGACTCACTGTCTATAGCTAGAAAAATATGTGAAAATAATTTCAAAAGATTCTTGACCACAAGTTCATGATGACTAGTTGTACATCAATAGACTTTATCTTAAATAATTAAGTTGAGCTTTTCGTACCCTATATTTTTATGCACAATTCTATCCCACTATGGGGGGATAAGGAAAATGTAACCCTTTTGATTATGTAGGTACTCTTTGGATTTCATTGTTCTATAAATATTTCCACATGTAGTGGCTTCTTCCGACACTCTTTTTACTTTGAACAAATGACATTTCATAATTTGGTATATGTCCACATATATTTCCCATTTCTTGAAGCATATGCTTGTTGTTTCTACAATTCAAATCAACATGGATAGGGATTTTTGGAGCCATTTGATACAAGAATATGCAAGAGATTTAGCTGGCTTTGAACCATGAGGAGTCTACATAGTGTAAAGGTTCTCAAACTTGGAAGTTCTGCAGCCACAACATCTCTCCCAAGATTAATTGATGATGTTGTGAAGGTATATACTTTAAAAGATCAAAATATAGAAATCCTCAAATATTCTCTATCCACTACCATTGTTGTATCCACCTACAAAAATGTTGCGTTTTTTGTATAAATCATACCATAAGCTATGAATTCCTTCACCACCACACTAAGATTTTGAACTACTAATGATTGTTCCTTGGAGTAGGTGCATCACCCTTGTAGAAATTGGTGACATTGTTGATCATTTAATCCTTGCTACTTTTGTGAAAAGTACAATTAATATTACAATTGTGCTATCAATGAAACATGAGTTTGTTGAGAAGCCAATGATGTTGGCCTACATGGGCCCTATGGTACAAATAAAACTATTGTTACATTCATAGTCCCCAGCTCAATTAAATAGGTTGTGGAAGTGGAGTCTGTGGTGTGACTGAGATAGTTGGAAAAAATAATTGCACCACTAGAATAGATTGTGTAATTGAACTTGATAGTTTCACTGGAGTTGGTTGGCACCCTTGGTTTGTTAATGCCATATAATCCCCAATACCAATAGACACTTATAAAGCATACTAAAAAATTTCTAATAGAGATGAGGTAATCACACACATGGGGTCTGCCCAAAAAAAAATCCTTATCCAACTTTTGGACAATCAAAGTCTCATTTAGAAATCGTAATTTCTAATACATAAAACAATAACCCCGATCAAGTGACAATATATCCAAAAAATAACCCCAAAAGAAAGTGCAATGGGCACATTAACAACTTGAAGTACATTGTTACAAAGTTAGAATCACCATATTCAAGCTTCTAGTTAAATAGAATACTACCTAATTATAAAAGATGGAGAGAAACCAACTTAACTACTACAACTTGCATCTCCATTGCAAGTGACCATTAGGTATAGTTTTCTTTTATATCCCACAATGTGTTTTTTATATTCAAAAATTTGAGTTACGAGATATAGTGTTTCCTAAAATTAAAAGTTCAAACCAAAGAAGGGAAAAAAATTAGGTTCCTAAAATTAAAAGTTCAAACCAAAGGGAAAAAATTAGGTATACTGAAATAATAGAATGTTTTGTTTAGGGGATTGAAGAATAGTCAGAGAAATTTAGAATCACCATATTCAAGATTCTAGTTAAAAAGAATACTACCTAATT
>JZKD02S2015494.1:855249-872913 GCA_000966675.3 Picea glauca
ATATATATATATATATATATATATATATATATATATATATATGGAAGAATGTCTTCCCGATGTTTTCCAAACATCAACACTCCCTCTCAACGAGGGAGACATTCTTCATCATGTCAAATCTTGTCTCTGAAGTATACAAACTTCACTCTAGACTCATGACACCTGTTAGTCTTGGGATATGTCTCTCTCCCACCTAAACTAAGGGGAAACTCCTTATGTGACTCTCCCTCTGAGCCAATTGACTCTCTTTGAGATCAGGCTCACTCTGGGTCTACATGTGATAGCATCTAACATCTTTAAGTATTTTATCATTCCAAGTCAAATCACCATAACTAAGGAAAAACATCACACTAAGGCCATTTACCACAGGTACACCCCTGTGAGTGAATGTTATCCCAATATTATTTGATACATGGAAAGCACCTCGAGTCCATATCATTCATTGTCATGATCAATGAAGGACTATGCTTGGGGCCATTTATCACAAGTACACCCTTGTGATAAATGTATCCTATCTCCATTAGTCTGCAACCCAATCTAGGAGAAGGTCTGCCCGATGCTTACTAGGACCATCCACCTGTGTTTATACACGTCATGTAGTTTGTATCCACAAGACTTGAGCTAGCTCATCCTACAAGGGGTGTCCAGTCTCTTGGGGATGATCAAGCTAAGTCATCTTGGACCATACTTGACATATTGAGGTTCCCTCGTGAAACCAATGTCTTGGCTCACTCATGAACTGTGTCCATACTAGACATTTTGTGGTTCCATCCTGGAACACATGTCTAAGCAATTTTCTACATAAATATGTCATTGGACAATATTTAACCACCACATACTTTATTCTTCCATATACATTACACATAAATCAAATTGAATATCTCTTAAAAATAAAATTTATCTTTCACATATTTTATTCATAAAGAAATAAAATCTTATAAAAATATCTTCTCTCATACACTCAATTTTAATCTTATTCAATTAAAGATTCACTCCGGTGCAATCTAAAAAACAAATATTAAAAAAATGAGGCCAACAATCCACATATAGGGACACTTTTAAGTATGCTTTTCATTACCTATGATCAACATTTATATAAAAATGAGATTGTAGATATCAACATTTATACAATAAATAGATGAAATGGTGGAATCTCCCATAACGCAAAATAAAAATGTGATTTGATATCCACCTCATGTTTAAGAAAACTAGATTTTTATCAATTGCTTTATAATGTTTCTTTTTTTATTTGGTGAAAAGAAAGCGTTGTCATATCAGATCAAAGCATTATCTAAGAGACTAATAAAACATGTTATTCTACGATTCCTATGATAGATATGGGATTGACGTCCATTGTCAATGGATTTATTATGTTAGAATTGTTGAATTTTCATAAGAGATGATATTGTATATGAATATCTTATTACAATGATGAGTGTTCCATATATAGAGAACATATGGTGACCAACCATGAAAGGATGTGTCCCTTGAATAATAAATAACTACTTATTTATTATATATATATATATTTATACTTTATATTATATATGGAAGAATGTCTTCCCGATATTGTCCAAACATCAACACTCCCTCTCAACGAGGGAGACATTCTTCATCATGCCAAAGCTTGTCTCTGAAGTATACAAACTTCACTCTAGACTCATGACACCTGTTAGTCTTGGGAGATGTCTCTCTCCCACCTAAACCAAGGGGAAAATCCTTATGTGGCTCTCCCTCTGAGCCAATTGACTCCCTCTGAGATTAGGCTCACTCTGGGTCCACATGTGATAGCATCTAACATCTTTAAGTATTTTATCCTTCCAAGTCAAATCACCATAACTAAGGAAAAAGATCACACCAAAGAAATTTACCAAAGGTACACCCCTGTGAGTGAATGTTATCCCAATTCTATTAGATACATGGAAAGCACCTCGAGTCCATATCAATCCTTGTCATGATCAAGGAAGGACTAAGCTTGGGCCCATTTATCACAAGTACACCCTTGTGATAAATGTATCCTATCTCCATTGGTCTACAGCCCAATCTAGGAGAAGGTCTGCCCGATTCTTACTAGGGCCATCCACTTGTGTTTATACACGTCATATAGTTGGTATCCACAAGACTTGAGCTAGCTCATCCTACAAGGGGTGACCAGTCCCTTGGCGATGATCAAGCTAAGTCATCTTGGACCATACTTGACATATTGAGGTTCCCTAATGAAACCAATGTCTCAGCTCACTCATGAACTGTGTCCATACTAGACATTTTGTGGTTCCATAATGGAACACGTGTCTAAGACATATCAAGGTTCCCTTCTGGAAATAATGTCTTGTCTAGGACACATTGAAGTTCCCTCATGGAACTGATGTCCCCTAAGACATATCGAGGTTTCCTCATGAAACCAATATCTTGGTTCCTTCATCTGACCATCTGAGGCATGTCAGGATGAAGTCCACATTCCCCCCTACTAGTCTACACACGACCCTCTAGGGAGAATGTATCTTGCTTGTTGCCTCAAACATCAATGCTCCCTCTTAACTAGGAAGGTATCTATCCATGATGTGTTCATTTAGTAGTCCACTGACTACTCTACAATCAACTAGTAGCACATAGCTACTACCATACCATCGATAACTCAAATCATCTGTTACAGTCTTTGTGATCAAGCATTAGCACACAACTACTTCCAAGCGATCTAATAGTCTCCATGAGAATCAACTAGTAGCACACAACTACTAAAATGCCATCCAATAGAACACGACTGTGTTTATCCATAGCAGTACACAATTATTGTCCAATGGTACACAACCACTGCTAGTAGCACACAACTATTGTCCAGTGACACATAATCACTACCAGTGGTACACAACCACTATAGTAGCACACAATTACTATCCAAAGACACACAGTCTCTGCCAATGGTACACAACCACTGTAGTATCACACAACTACTGTCTAATGACACACAATCAATGCCAATGGTACA
This sequence comes from Picea glauca, assembly GCA_000966675.3. NCBI lineage: Eukaryota > Viridiplantae > Streptophyta > Pinopsida > Pinales > Pinaceae > Picea > Picea glauca. The sequence continues at coordinate 858,236 of JZKD02S2015494.1, forward strand.
CACCCACTGTAGTAGCACACAACTACTATCCAGAGCACACAATCTCCACCAATGGTACACAACCACCGTAGTAGCACACAAATATTGTCCAGAGACACACAGTCTCTGCCATAGTCTCACGACTAGGCATGTGTCCCACAATTGTCACACACTCAACAGAGTGTCACGTGACTACAAGAACCATTCTTCCTGATCAGGTCACCATCTGTGCCATGGGTAGGGTCGAATTTTACAAGTACACATATTCTTTTCTAGAATATTCATTTTTGAATATATACATTATGAAGACTGAGCATAGTTACAATTTCAACACTCCCTCTTAACTAGGGAGGTATTCATAACAACCAGCTAAATGTATTCAAGTTGACCAATTTTATCTAATGGAAAGTTACATCAAATATATCATGACATATCATCAACTACATCATATCTGAGCCATAATTTATCTGGCATGGTGCACATCAAGTCATATCATCCATTGTATCACCTCTAAGTCGTACTAGCATGATGTGACTGCATCATATCTAAGATGTATTAGCATGATGTGGAGTATCATCTACATCATCTCTAAGTTGTACTTAGCATGATGCTTCTACATCATATCTAAGTTGTACAAGCATGATGTAATCAGTGCCTCTGCATCATCTCTAAGTTGTACTAGCATGATGCAACACCGGGCATCTGTATCATATCTAAGTTGTACTGAAACATACACTAGAAGTACTCTTTCTGTCACTTGCACTCTCTATCCAATCAGAATCCATATATCCTTGTAGTTGTACATCATTATTTGAGACATATATTAAACCATAATTTAGCATGCCACACAATTATCTCAAAATGTTATTTGCATCTATCCAATTCTCATATCTCGGTTCCACCTCACGTGTTCACAATGAAGCAAATGTCGAACCTGGTATTAACCAAATACATCAATTAGCCAATCAACGATTGGTTATATTGTTCTTTATTTTCATCCTAACTAATGGACTCTTAACTTGTATGCTACTCAAATATCACTACTGATAACAAAGGCCCTACTGATAACGAAGACCAATCATATTTCTTTTTAATTGTTCAAATTTGTATAGGATTTGCAGGTTCTTAGATCTAATTGTTTTTGGAGATTATCCCCGAGAAATGCGTGAGCAAGTAGGGTCATGCTTACCATCAATATCTTCGTATCTATCGACTAAAATTAGGGTATCGTTCGATTATATAGGCATCAATCACTATACAACCTTATACCAAACATACACTCCTACCCGTACCCCTGATAACATGCAAAACCTATATCCACAACAGATCGAGCCCCAAATCACTCTCAACATATAACCATCCAGATACACAATTATGAACAGCTCGATATTGGCTTGATCGACTAACTGAAGGCTGACAAAACAACTAAGTAAATAATAAACCAGAACTTGGTTGAAATAATCTCCCACAAAATACAAGCTATCTTTCTCATTTTCTTGGGCCCTCTCGTGAGAGAGTCAATCTCAGTTGTGCATAGCATGTTGATTTTTTATAAGAGAGATGATATTGTATATGAATATCTTATTACAATGATGAGTGTTCCATATATAGAGAACATATGGTGACCATCCATGAAAGGATGCGTCCCTTGAATAATAAATAACTACTTATTTATTATATATATATATAGAAGAATGTCTTCCCGATGTTGTCCAAACATCAACAAGAATGGATCTATTTTTACTAGATTTATTATCAATTTGAGTTGAGATAAATTTATGAAAGTTCTATATGCATATAAACTAGTATTTTGATATTCTTTTATATTTTGATTGATTTATAAACATAGAAATTATCAATAGTATAGCACGTTGTTATTTTTTCACTAAGGTATAAACACAAAAATTAGAGTTGTTATTTTTTTTTTATTATTATATTTGATGAATCTATACATATTTGTATCCATAGATACCTTATTTCTTCTAAATAGGGAAAACTCTAAATGGAAACTAAAAAATATAACACATCGTCAAAACTCCAAATGGAAGCTAAACGATCAACACAACAAGATTTTTACAAGTAACACCTTGTCACTTGAAAACATTATTCCATTTGACACCTCTCGTAAACCCATTAAATATTGTGAGAATGTTTACTTCATGAGAGTTATCGCTTCCTCCCATGTGTTCTCCCACGCCTGGAAGCATCTATCTGTTCCTTAAGTCACATATGGTATTCATCTATTTGTCCCTTAAATCACACATGGTATTTATGTGGCGAGAGCTCGTTCTTCTCGCCCTCTACTACCACAATATGGTCGTCTCATGGATGAAGTAGCAAATAGTTGCCTGGTCTTCAAGCTGGAATATTTAGAACTAAGAGGAAACAATCTATTTGGACCCATTCCTTCTAAATTGAACCTTAGAAGGCTCAAGGAATTGCATCTCTCCGAAAACCATTTCTCAAGTGAGCTCTCATTTCTGTTTCCAAACATTGTTTCTGATAGATTATCGATCAGTCCAACAACATTTTCATGGGCATGATTCCTTCTGACATAGCCCAAATATCCGCCTTAGAATCCATTTTGTTCAGTGGGAAGTCCATTCCTAATATTTTAGGCTCCTTACAATCTCTAGTGGTCCTCCATCTTCATGGCAATTTTCTACAAGTGAGGCTCCCTTCAGCATTAGTTGATGATGGAAACAAGATGCAGTTCTTGGATGTAGCAAACAATTTCTTGGTGGGGAGAATTCCTCCATTTACAAAGGTCAAAACTCTCAGGTTTTTTAATGTTTCAAACAATTATCTAGAGGGTCCCATTTCACAAGGAGGTTGGTTCAAGTATGAAGTTGATCCTAATGCTTTTGTGGCAAATGTCATGCTATGCAGGTGGCCACTTAAATCTTGTTCAATGAAAACAACCTTATGACATTAGTACGAGAGATGCTAGAGATACTAGATTGTTGGTGGGTATCTCACGAATGTGCTCGTGCCTAATTTGGTATTCATCCTAGGTAGATCATGGAAGACACTAAAACCATTTGGAATGATGGGCAGGGCCATCCTTCTTGTGGGAATTGTGATAAATTGTAAAGGTTGGGCCATTTTATATTGAGTTCGACAATTCTAAATAGAATTTGAATGAACCAGAAACCTCTACAAAGAGTAATTCTAAACCGAAATACAAATTCCATTCCCATTTTTATGATTATTCACATCCTAGTACAATGAATTTGTTGAGTGGAAAAAGTGGGTAAGGAGATCTTCTTTAGCTCTGGGAATTAAATATTCAACAACTACGGGGAAAATACCAAGATACCCAAAAATCACTGGTTACAAAGGTTTTTGTCATATCTCTAATTCAGTGAGTACCTATTTCACTAAGCTGGACCGTTTATATATGGTACACTTGTAAAAGAAACTGAATTCTTGTTGTTAAGAAATAAATCACAGAGTAATTAAAATTAAATAAGAGTACAATACACAAGACACAAAACATATACGTGGTTCACCCAATGTGGACTATGTCCATGGAGAAATTGGCATTCCTTCTTTTATTCCTTTCAACAAAGTAAATGGATACAATCTATAACACATTTTTTGTGACTTCCTCTTCACTCATTTTTACAACCTCTACCCCCCTTTTTAGCATGCTCTCTCATAATACACGCAGAGTATAATGAATTATCATAAGCATTTTAAAGGCTTCATTACATGTAATCCATGAGCATAATACTATAGAATACCAAAACCATGGGACACAAATACCATGGTTCATCGATACCATCGATCTAGAAACCTCTTGTTTACCTAAAATAATTTTGACTTTTTTACCAAGTCAAGTTTATCCTAACATTTATCCCTTTAAAATTGAGTTGTGTTTTTCCTTGACTAAATCTTACCAAAGTGGACAAAGGAGCCTTCACCGCTCACCTCCAGGCTCTACCTCCCTCAAAGTCTACAACCAAGATGTCTGTGAATCTTGCATGTTCCCCTTTTTTTTCACCTAGGTATACATCTAGACTTTACTGGTAATTTAACTAGGGTCACATGCCTAACCAAGGATTACAGTCGTATGCCCATTTTCATGCAAGAAAAAAAATTTGTTTAACAATCCATTGAATCAAGAAGATAATTAGACTCCATAACCAACAATATCCCACTTGGAGACTAATTATAGCAACTCCACTATACTACACCTACTAGACTATACTCCAACTTTGGACTTTACAATTTTATCATCTTCGCCATCATGATTGAAGACCTACCAAAACTAACAAGAAACTCAGTTTCTCCCTAGTTACTACCTTTATTAACATGTTTGCAGAATTTTGGCTAGTGTGAATAATTTCCAGCTTAAATTGTCCATCTTCCAAAAATGATTTTATAAAATGGTACTTGATATGTATATGTTTTGTCTTATAATGGAAGGATGAGTTCTTTGCAAGATGAATGGCATTTTGGTTGTCACTATAAAACCTATTATTGTCTTGCTTCTTTCCCAAATCCTCCATAAACCTCTGTAACCAAATCATCTCTTTACTATCCTCTGTATTAGTAACATACTCTGTTTCTGTTGTTGAAAGTGAAACAACCTTATGCAATTTTGAAATCCAACTTATGATTCTTCCACCTACAATAAAAAAGCATACCCTGTGGTGCTCCTTATTTTACCTATATCAGCTACCATATTTTGAATCAACATATCCTTGTAGAATAGTGTTTGAACCTCAAAAACATAATTCCTAAGTAGTGGTACCTCTCAAATACCTTAGAATCCACTTTACTATCTTCCAATTCTCTTTACCTAGATTGTTCATATACCTTCTCACCATGCCCATTGCATGTGAAATATCCAACCTTGTGCACACCATCGCATGCATCAAGCTGCCAATTGTCGATGAGTATGGAACCTTGGACATGTAGTCTATATCCTCTTGTGTCTTGGGACACATCTCCTTAGTCAGTTTGAAATGGTTGGAAAAATTTTTACTAACTAGTTTTACATCCTGTATTTTAAACCTTCTCTATGTACTCTCTATGAGACAATGCTAATTTGCGATTTTTCTCGTCTTTTGTTATTCTCATACCAAGGATTTTCTTTGTAACACCCAAATCCTTCATCGCAAATGAATTATCTAATTTTCTTTTAAGCACATTTGTTTCCTATATGTTAGAAACTACAACATGAATGTCATCTACATACAATAACGAGATGATATAGATGTTATTGTGTAGTCTCTTAAAATAAACACAGTGGTTAGACTGACATATATTATAACCTTGTTCTATCATAAACCTATCAAATTTGAAATACCACTTCCTTGGAGTTTGATTTAGGCCATACAATATCTTCTTTAACCTACATACTAATTTTTCATTTCCTTTAACCTAATACCCCTGTGACTATTGCATATAAATCTCTTCCTCCAAATCTGCATCGAGAAAAGTTGTCTTTACATCTAACTGTTCAAGATACAAATATTCTACTTCCACTAGACTTGAAATTGTTCTAATTGAAAGCATTTTAACAATAGAAGAAAGTATTTCATTAAAATATATACCTGTCTTCTATGCAAACCCCTTTACAACAAGTTTGTCCTTGTACCTATTTTTTCCTCCATCTACTTCCTTCAACCTGTAAACCCATTTATTTTGCAATGTTGTTTTACCTACAGGAAACTAAACTAAGTCCCAAGTTTGGTTATGTACCAAAGAGTCCATATCTTATTTCATGCCTTTCTCCTACTTCTTTCTTGTTTCTACGTGCATTGCTTCTTCATATCTTTTTGGTTCATTAGAATCAATCAAAAATAAATAATACATTAAAGGAGAATATCATTGAGTGGGTTTACTTATCCTAGTAGATCTTTTAACAACACTCGTAGGAGTTTGATTTTCTTGTTGTTATTGTTGTTCTTGAACATTTTTATTTTTTGGCATCTCTGGGATTTTATTTTTTGTGATTCCATCAAGCACTGTGTATTTTGTGTTTTCCTTTTCCTATTCATTTTCCTACAAAGGATCTTTGTACATGACTTTCTCATTGAATACCACATCTATCCTCCTAATGATTTTGTGATTTTCATAATCCCATAAGTGATAACCAAAATCATTAACTCCATATCAAATAAAGGTACACTTCTTGTATTTTGCCTCAAGCTTGTTCTATTTTTTCTATCAATATGGAAAAATGATTCACAATCAAAAGTCTTCAGAAATGAGTAGTTTACCTTTTTACCTATCCATGCCTCCTCTAGAATGCCACCATCCAAGTAATTTGAGGCCTCTCTATTTATTAAGTAAATAGAAGTATCCACATCTTCTATCCAAAAATGTAAGGGCACTCCTACATGCAATATTATACTCCTTGCACGCTCCATGATCATCTTGTTCATATTTTCTAACACACCATTTCCTCGTGGTGTTCCTGGAACTATATTCTCTCTAAAAATCCCATGGTGCGAACAGTAACTACCAAACTCCATGCTTCAGTATTCACCTCCATAGATAATTTTAGGGGCAAAATTAGGGGGTTTGTAATTTTAGGTGGAAAAATTATTTGCAAAGAGGGGTTTGATTATAAATATCCCCATATTTATTTTTAAAAAATTATATGTAAAACCCTTAGCCCATGGAAATTTGTGAACTGAAAGCACTAAAATCCATTTCACCTCCTAAAATTTGAACCAACTCCTCCCATTCTCCCCATTTTCTTGGTAATAATAATTATTTAGATATAATTCACCCCAATTTTATGGGAATGACAGTCACTTGGAGGTATTTATCCTTGTGGTAATATATTCTTATTTCTCTGGTATATATTTCACCTAGATTTGTTGAATTAACGATTTGCGGTATACACAATTGTATATATAACACACCATTTTGTTTTTGTGGTCGCCAAATTACTATATTTTGTTTTAAGGCTAGCAAAACTAAGACTGGGCAAGAAGAAGGAAGATATTGAGGGCAAGAAGAAGGAATAAATCAAGGGAAAGAAGCAAATCCATCTAGGGTTAGGGTTAGATTCAGTTTCAGGGTCAGACGTTAGTTCTACTTTTTATTCAACAGGGACAAGTTCTATTTTCCACAACGCAATCCAGTGTTCCAATATAGGATTTTAGGTAATTTATTATAGTTCTAGATCTATTTTATGTTGTAATTTACATAACTTGAATTTTTTAATTTGATGGATGAAATTTCTAGAATTGAGAATCAAAAGTCGAATTAGTTTTTATTGTTTCCAGTTACTGAAAAAAAATGTGGGTGGAAAGAAGGTATAGGATTGGGAGTCACATAGCAGGTATGGGTTCTGAACAGTAATGCATTATTTGGGTTACAATGCATTTATTTTATAAGCAAAGCAATCTAGTTGAATTCTAGAGTAATTGGAGATTAGTATTATACAACTTAAACATCGATTTGATTTATAGGAAGAATTGATAAATAATTTTATGACAAGAGAATAAGCATAGGTTCATGGGACAAGCCAGTAGGGAAACATTATATTAGCTTCAACAACTATGGAAATAGATTGTTGCTCACATGTACTTTGTTTCCATATAATTCATAGATGATTACTATCCATATAAACAACCTATTAACTTTTAGAGATCTTGACTCACTGTCTATAGCTAGAAAAATAAGTGAAAATAATTTCTAAAGATTCTTGACCACTAGTTTCATGATGAGTAGTTGTACATCAATAGATTGTATCTTAAAAAATTAAGTTGAGATTTTCGTACCCTACATTTTTTTTTCACGATTCTATCCCACCATGGGGGGATAAGGAAAATGTAACCCTTTTGATTATGTAGGTACTCTTTGGATTTCATTGTTCTATAAATATTTCCACATGCACCAGATTCTTGTTGCACTATTTCTACTTTGAACAAATGACATTTCATAATTTGGTATATGTCCACATATATTTCCCATTTCTTGAAGCATATGCTTGTTGTTGCTACAATTCAGATCAACATGGATAGGGATTTTTGGAGCTATTTGATACAAGAAGTTACAAGAGATTTAGTTGGTTTTGAACCATGAGGAGTCTACATAGTGTAAAGGTTCTCAAACTTAGAAATTTTGCAGCCACAACATCCCTCCCAAGATCAATTGATGATGTTGTGGAGGTATATACTTTAGAAGATCAAAATATATAAATCCTCAAATATTCTCTATCCACTACCATTGTTGTCTCCACTTGCAAAAATGTTGCATTTTTTGTAGATATCGTACCAGAAGTTGTGAATTCATTCACCACCACACCAAGATTTTGAACTAGTAATGATTTCTCCTTGGAGTAGGTGCATCACCCTTGTAGCAATTGGTGACATGGTTGATCATTTAATCCCTGCTACTTTTGTGAAAAGTGCAATTAATATTTCAATTTTGATATCAATGAAACATGAGCTTGTTGAGCAGCCAATGATGTTGGCCTACATGGGCCCCATGGTACAACTAAAACTATTGTTACAATCACAGTCCTCATCTCAATTAAATAGGTTTTGGAAGTGGAGTCTGTGGTGTGACTGAGATAGTTGGAAAAAATAATTGCACCACTAGAAGATATTGTGTAATTGAACTTGATAGTTTCACTGGAGCTGGTTGGCACCCTTGGTTTGTTAATTCCATATAATCCCCAATACCAAAACACACTTATAAAGCATACTAAAAACCTGCTAATAGAGATGAGGTGAACACACACATGGGTTCTGCCCCAAAAAAGGCCTTATCCAACTTTGGGACAATCAAAGTCTCATTGAGAAATCGTAATTTCCAATACATAAAAAATAGCCATAATCAAGTGACAATATATCCAAAAAACAACCCTAAAAGAAAGTGCAATTGGCACATTGACAACTTGAAGTAGATTGTTACAAAGTTAGAATCACCATATTCAAGCTTCTAGTTAAATATAATACTACCTAATTATAAAAGGTGGAGAGAAACCAACTTAACTACTATAGCTTGCATCTCCATTGCAAGTTACCATTAGGTATCTGTTTCTTTTATATCCCACACTGCATTTTTTATATTCAAAAATTTGAGTTACGAGATGCTTTATTTCCTACAATTAAAAGTTCAAACCAAAGAAGGGAAAAAATCAGGTTCCCAAAATTAAAAGTTCAAACCAAAGGGAAAAAAATATGTTTAGTGAAAGAAGAGAATGTTTTGTTTAGGGGAGTGAAGAATAGTCAAAGAAATTTAGAATCACGATATTCAAGCTTCTAGTTAAAAATAATACTACGTAATTATAAAAGGTGGAGAGAAACCAACTTAACTACTACAACTTGCATCTCCATTGCAAGTGACCATTAGGTATCTATTGCTTTTATAACCCACAATGTATTTTTGATATTCAAAAATTTGAGTTACGAGATACAATATTTCCTAAAATTAAAAGTTCAAACCAAAGAAGGGAAAAAATTAGGTTCCTAAAATTAAAAGTTCAAACCAAAGGGGAAAAATTAGGTCTACTGAAATAAGAGAATGTTTTGTTTAGGGGAGTGAAGAATAGTTAGAGAAATTTGTCCTTTTAGGGGTGAAGAATATTTATACAAATTTGTCTTTTCAAGAAACAATGAAGTAATTAGTTTGTAAACATTCATTTTCACTCAAATTTAAATGTACAAACCAAATGATGTCTTCAAGTTTTTAATGTTTACTCTAGAGTAAGTCTACACCTATTACCAAATCTAGAAAACCATTGTAACACCCCAGGTTTTGAACCCCATATTAAATAATGTATTTCGTTAATTGCTGAGAGGCCAAAGTGCCCAAACAATTAAAATAGGCCAAAGTTCCTAAGAAATGTAATGGTTTGATCATTATTAATAATAAATACATCCTTTTTTGCTAGACGAACAAGGACTAGAGTTATAGGGGGCTATGATTCCACAAGAGAGGGGGCTTGAGGGGCTAAGCATTTATTTTATATTTTTAAACCACCCATTTTTTTTTAATGGAGGAAATCAGTGATGTGAGCTTCTTGGGGGAAGGCCATGAGGTTCTTGATTCCCAAGAATTACATAAACCCGTCCTTGGTCTATTGGGGGGGTTCTCACTCTCATTCTGGTTCTTCTATTGGTCACCTCACTCATTTACTCACTCATTCATTCATTCACACATTCATTCCATTTATATTTGTTCACATCTTTCATGGAGATCTCACTCCATTCATTTCTTTCACCCACTCATCTTTCCTCATCCATGTCTTATCTTGGGAAAGGGAAACAAAATGCTAAAGAGAAGCCACAATATATTTGACTGTAGATATTGTTGGTGTAATCCATCCATGACTTGAGGCCTACATGTCTGAGATGCTTTGGCCTATGTCCAACTTTGCTCACAGCTTCGAGTCTTGAGAGTCCCAGCATGGAGATTCTGGACTAGCTGCACTGGAGCCCTGGAAGGGGAAGGACAGCCTAAGGGAATTTGTGGTAGAGAAGAGAGAGGGTCCATTCTCTTGGGTTGTGCAGGCTGGGTAGAAGAGAGATGTGTACTTGGATTGTTGTGGGTGTTGGGAAGCATGTGAGAGCTTGAGTGGTAATTGGTTTGGGAAGCCAAGTAACACTCTGGAACTATCCTTGTGGATTCATAGCCTTGGTTCGAGGGTGACATTGTTGTTGAGACTAGGAACAATAGTGTCTACGGTTGGGTGGAACGTCCTGGGTATGCAGCCAGTTGGTGTCTTATTTTATAAAAGATAAGTGCTTTCTGTTATGGTATTATTTACCCGTGTATGATTTATTCTGCTATGTATTTATTAATCGTTGAATTCAATCTTTAGAATATGCATGATTTTTGTTTATTGATGTGCATGTCATTTAGTTCCTTTCTTTTATGCATCCTTATTAATTTGAAAGGTATATGTTAGATAAAGTAGTTCAAGAGTGGGATTTAAGTAGCACATCCCATCCTGTGGGTGGATGGGAATGTTACATATTGGTATTAGAGCTTCTGGTTGAAACATCAGGCTGGTATGGGTTGAGTCTGTTGGTCAGAGTCTCATGGTTGAGATAGATTTATGACATTGAAGTCAAAAATCTTAGGAGGAATGGTGTTGCAGATTCCACACAGAAGCTAGAACGTCAGAGATCCTTTATAAGGGATCGAAGGATTGTGACCGTCCCTTTCGAATTTAGGAGCGATCTCCATTGTGGGGTCAAGAGAGATCTGGATCGTTGGATCGAAGGGAGGGTGAACAAGGTTCATCCGATGAAGGCGAAATAAGAGGTTGGGTAAGATTAAGTCTCAATTGTCAAATCTACGCATGAGCGAATGTGAGCCATAGATCTCACGACAGTTCGAAAGATCGACACTCCAGAAGAAGCGAGTCATCAAGCTGCAAGAAAGGAAATCTCCTGAAGTCCTGAACTCTATAGTTAATTTGGACCATTCATGTTTGAGGACATGTGTCCACATATTAGCAAGAATTCGGGAATTCGATGTTTGGGAGATTTATGGTGTAGTGTGTAGAAGTCTCCCGAAGTCCCGAAGTCCCATCCACCATCTGATCTGATGGGAGGCGCAGAGGGATCTCCATCGTTGATCGTGGTCACATGGCATTGACCGTGTTGGAGCTTCCTTTGTTTTTATCCCGTTTTAAATTTTATATCTCAATGATTGAAGTCGAAAGATGGTTTTTATTTTTTCCTTTTATTTTCTCCCAAAATCTCGGAAATCTCATCACGCAAGCAGTGTCGGTCATCATACTCTCAAGACAAGCTCTGTTTTGTTTAAATGACTTTCCCCTTTCTTACCTCGGGATTTCACAAGCCCGGTTTTATAGATCACAGTTCACAAGTCGAGAGGGACGAAACAACGAAATATCTTCAAAAGTGTTATTCAGGTTAACAGCAAGATTAATTTTTTATTTTTTTTTCTTTTTAACCACGGGTAAGTATCATCAGGATTTCATGTCTCGATGTTTACTAACTCCAAAAGTCTGATCATCATAACCTCGATATTCGAATTTGTGAAACTCTTATTTTGGTAACCCGGGTCAAGATCAAAGAATTTTTTTTTACTCATGGTTGAGTTCTATCGGGGGTTCGCGACTCGGCACGTTGTTCCCTCAAAATATTTACTTTCGAAGCCCGAGTCACGAAGCCGCGATATGTCTTAAACAAGTTAATCAAGCAGTTAACATGGTTTTATCTTCTAATTAAACAGATCTTTTTCATGATCTCCTGATTTCGCAATTCGGCATGCGAACCTCTCAGAAGCAATACCTTCGGCGTTCTGAGTCATGAAGTTGCGATCTCGTGAGTTTGCAACTCGGCATGCAAGCTTCCCGGAAGATATACCTTTAAATTCACGATTCACAAAGTTGCGTTTTTCCTTTAAACATGATTAATTAAAACTCTTAATCCTGATTGCGTCTTTATTAAATGAAACTAATTATCGCAGCCTCGGGTTTTAGAGGCTAGAAGGGTTAGAGTAAAAACGACCGATGAAGCGAATACCGAGAGATTGATTAATGTTACTAAAACCTGATTAATTAAGATAAGCCAGTCTTTCCTGCGTTTCTATTCATGCACAGTTTACGAGGCAAGATTAAATTTTCTTCACGCTAACTTGTAGTACGAGCTGTAAAAATTTATGGCATTAATTAGAAACAAGGCGAATGAACAGGTAAGGAGAAAGTTTTTATTGCTAAATTTATTATTAGGAATGATTTGACCGTTCTGTTCTTGAAAGGTACCGAGTTTTGAATGATTAAATATATAGATCTGTTGTTTGTATTCACAAATTCATTTCCATATCATGCAGAGAAAACTCTCTCGGCGAACTAATTTCTGTATGTATACCTATTTTTATCACAGAAGAGATAAAGTAGAATCTCCTGCCATGGCCCCGCGAAAAGCATCTAAAGCCAATGCTAAGGTTTCAGGACAAGGTCCAGATAATGTCTCTGATACTTCACCTCGAAGTATCGACTCTGTTAAGACCTGGTCGTTTGTTTCTGAGGTTCTGCAGTCTGAATTGGTAATTATTCAGATGATTCCGATGACAATGAAAAAGACGACCTGACCACCAAATATAAGATCGTTGTCTAAGATGGAATGCATAAGGTAGCGGCCAGGCCACGATTGCTCCCTTACTACGACATGGTTTGGTGGGCATTGGACCATGTGAATATACCAACCAGAACCATCATCAACGAGCATAAGGTAACTATCAGGACTTTCAGACCCAAACAGCTACAAGCTATGTACAAGTTGCCAGCCTCATCAAAACTTACATACAATGCTGAATTCCTGGAGACCTTCAAAAAGAAGGAGTGTGAACAATATGACAAGAATATGTCCAGTTTAATCAAAGATTAGGTTTCACACCCTGCGAAGTTCAGGGCAGACATTAATGGCATATACTCAATAGCTTCCCTAGAACCACATTTTAAATATGTGGCTATGATGACCTGCATATTATATAGGACATAAGACACCATGCATTTTTTCCTTCAGTGGGTGCCTTTAATATTTTTAGTCGCTGAAGGCTCTTCCTTCAACTGGGCTAAAATGTTGTCTGATAGCTTGACCAATCGAATTACAGAGTATCGAGCATAGAAGGAGAGCAGGAAAACGGCTTCATTCTTTATGTCTTCATATATCATGGACGTTGTATGTTTTCTGACGCCCTTTCCATTAATGAGTTGGAGTTGGACTCCGTCAGAGCCCGAACCCATTCACGTCTACCACCCTAAACTATGGGAAAACAAAGCAGCAAATTTTGTCTATGAAATTTTTAACTGAGTAATGGTGCCTCTGCATGTCACTATTTTCGACCACTTGCCACCCAGGATATCAGATAGTATAGTGATGAATCTAAGCAGTATAGCTGACTGTTATGTAGAAGCAGAATTCTCATATCTCAAAGTTTTCGGGGCTTATGTTCCCCTGCATGCATTACCATTATTCATACCCAATAAGCTGGTCTGTCGTGAGGTTGCCAGGCAAACTATAATTGGTGGCATGAGTAAGGAGCTTAAGGGATATTCTAAGAAGGTATGGCCATCTTTCCCTATTCATTTAAATTCTTTTTCTTTGTTAGATTTCGGGCATGCTAAAGCTGAGGCAGTGGCCCTGGAAGACTTGGAATTGGTTTACCTCAAATTCAAGAAGCACGATCCACAAAGGGTCGTAAGTAATCACCTAGCCAGTTGTGGGCTTAAAAGGTTCGAACATGAAAATTCACCCTCGGATGACATTTTCCGAGGCGCAAGATCTTATGCCGAGGTTTTGGCTCGGATGGAAGCCCTAGCACCCAAAGAGAGGGCCGATGTTTTGAAATTCCAAGAACATCGGCAGAGTTGTCTTCCCTCAGTATTGTGGGGTGAGAATGAAACAACAACAGAGGTGGGGCAGAAAGAAGCCAAAGGCCCCAAAGATACAGCACCCAGTCAAGAAGAGCACCAAGATGGAGAAGGGAAAACTGGAAACCCAAAAACATAAATAAAAACTCCCGATCCCCCAAAAAAGACTACTCCAGTTGTGTTAAGCCCTAATATTGGCTCATTGGGGCATATTAGATTAGTAATGTTATTTTCTTTATGTCGGCTTTAGGCCATTATTTGTGATTTAGATTAGTAATGTTATTTTATTTATGTCGGCTTTAAGCCATTAAAACCTCCTAGTCTCCTATATATACCAAGGAGACATTTTCATTTTGAATCATCTTGGACTTGA
>JZKD02S2015494.1:892391-953044 GCA_000966675.3 Picea glauca
TTGATTATATGCATTCATGAGACCCTCCATAAGAAATCTCTCCTGCATGTTATTCAATGAATCTTGAATACTACGAAAACTATCATTGAGGCCATCTGTAATGATATTGGTGAGGTTGTCTGTGAGGCCTTGTGCTAACACATCCAATCTAGCATCCACTCGGGCTTTGAAGGATTCAAAAATTTCTTTCAAGGTTTGATATGAACTAGCCATCTGAGCACCCTATGAACTCTTCAGTCCTGTAGCTGTCACGAAAAAATTCAAAAAAATTGACCCAATAAGTTTTGGCAAAAAATCGCGGCTTTTTCTGGAAAAACCCTAAAAAAATGCTGAACTTGAAATGCTCATAACTTCACTTCCCGGACTCCGTTTCGGCTGATTTTTTTTTTGAAATTGGATGAAATTCTGAGAAGAAATCAGATATATAATTTATTTGAGCAAATTCAGCTTCCAAATGCTACAGAAATAAAAACAAATCGCGCCGCTGTCCGCAGAAAAAACCCTGAAGAATTGCAGATTATAAAACCTTAATATCTTGGCCTTCCGAACTCCGTTTCGGACGATTTTTTATTTTAAATTGGGTGTTTTTCTAAGAGGAACTCAGATATACAACCCTTTTCTACAAATTTTTCACAGAAATATACTGAAAATGTTTGGAATGTCGCGGCCCTCTTCTCCGAAAAAAAAAATATATCTGCAAAAATAAAAAGTAGTTGCCCACAACTCTGGCCAAGGAAAGTGCTCTGATACCACTTGTTAAGAACCAAATACCTAAATACAAAATATCACAATAGATCCAAATATATACTTTAGAAATAACCAAGCATAAACCATAAACCATTCACCATAACAATGAACACAAGAAATATCCAAAACCCTTGAGGTAGGGTAACACCATACAATGGATCCTATTATGGAAGGGATCCTTTCCTGTTCACTTGCCTCTTCGAGGGGGTATCCTCCTATTGAGATACTGCTCCAAATACAATACTTCTCTTCATGTCTCATTACATTGCTTGAGCCCCTTTCTATAGTGCTACCATCACCTAAGAACATTCTAGAGGAGGAATCTTCTAAAAGTAGAACCTTCTAAGAAGTCCTCTTACATTTATTATATCTAACTACCATAGTGGGTCTTATTTAATAATATAGTGGACCTTGTCCACCTTTCATTGAATGACCTCCACTATTATCACTATGGGCCCTCTTGGCCTCCCTACTACCTCTCTAGCTACCTTACACCTGTGTTGGTGAGTCCTGACTATCTAAAATATTTTATTATTTTCTCATTTGCCTCCGAACACACGATTGCTGCAGTGCTCCTACAGAAGAACAAAGAAGGTTTGGAACAACCGATCGCCTTTTTCAGCAAGAGCCTTAGAGATGCAGAACTTAAGTATGACATAATATAAAAACAAGCGTACGCCATGGTAAAAACATTAAAGGCATTCAGAACATATGTACTACACTCCAAGATAATTGTGTATGTGCCTACCAGTTCTGTGAAAGATATTTTTGTACAACCAGACAGCGATGGAAAAAGAGGACGATGGCTTGCCAAAATCCAAGAATTTGATCTAGAAATCAAACTGACCAAATTGATAAAAGGACAAGGCCTAGCCAAACTCTTAACTGAGTCGAATTCCAGAGCCCTAGGTATCAATTGCCTGCAGGAAGGTGACGAAGACATGAACATAAACGAACTGGACAAGCAAACAAGCCCAAACAAGATCGAAGAGAACTTCATATCATCAGGCTGGTACAGAGACATCGTATCATACCTGCTGAATTTAAATTGCCCAAGTGAGCTACCACCATCAAAATCCAGGACTTTAAAACTTCATGCGGTCAAATATTGTATCGCCGACAATCAACTATATTGGAAAGATCCACTCGGTTTCTTGTTAGTCTGTTTAGTCGAATCGGAAACTCAATGGGTTATAGACAAATTTCATGAGGGAGTATGTGGGGGGCATCACGCCTGGAGAGATACAGCTTACAAAATTCTTAGGGATGGGTATTACTGGCCAAAACGTTTCTCCGACGTTAACGCCAAAGTTCGAGCTTGCAACCCCTGTCAACTATTTGCAGATAAACAAAAACTGCCAGCACTACCTTTAATTCCAGTCAAAATGGAAGCCCCATTTCAGCAATGGGGTCTAGACTTTATAGGCGATATTAATCCTCCTTCCAGTGCTCAACATAAGTGGATTTTAACCACCACAGATTACTTTACAAAATGGGTGGAAGCCATTCCAACCAAAAGGGCAACAGACTCGGTGGTAATCGATTTCTTAGAAGACAACATTTTTTCTAGATTTGGTTGCCCCCGAAAGATAGTTACAAATAATGCCCAAGCCTTCAAATCTATGGCTATGATCAGCTTCTGTCAAAAGTATAACATCTTTCTGGGCCACTCCACAGCGTATTACCCTCAAGGAAATGGATTGGCCGAGTCATCTAACAAGAGCCTGGTAAACATAATCAAGAAAGTATTGGATGAAAACAAAAGGTCTTGGCATGTACACTTAAAATATGCATTGTGGGAGAATCGCATAAGCACAAAAAGGTCTATAGGAATTTCCCCTTTTCAGATGGTATATGGGACAGATGTTGTGTTACCTATAAATCTAGCACTCCTAGTAATGAAGTTATGGAAAGATCAGAACGAAGAACCCAATCATGTCACCAGGAGGATAAATCAGATGATTGAGGTTCAACAACATAGGGTCGAAGTAGATGAAAAGTTGCAGAAGTACCAAGATGACATGAAGGCATTATTCGACCGTAGGGAAAAGGAAAGAGACTTCATCCCAGGTGATTTGGTATTAAGGTGGGATACAAGGAGGGAAGAAGCTAGCAAACATGGTAAATTTGACCACCTCTGGTATGGACCATTTAGATTCTCGGCTCTTGAAGGAAAAAAATATTTCCTACTGGAAAATCTAGACGATGAAATTCTCAACGCCCCTATCAACGGGCGTTTTCTGAAACATTATATGACATAAGAAATCACCAAAAAGAAGAAGAAGAAGAAGAAAGTGTGTACATTTATAAATAAGATTTTTTCATATATATATAGATGTTTCATTTACGAATTGTTATTTTGATTTTCTTTTTTCCTTTCACCTTTAACAAAGCCTTGATGATTTTCATATTTGCCTTTTTACAGGGTTCCAGCTGCAAACAAAATCAGCAGGAGAAGTAAGCAGAAAATTTTGTAGCGGAAAATAAATTGGTTTTAGACAGGTGACAAAAAAGAGTTTTGATTTTTTGGAAAGAAAGTAAAACGGTAAGGTAAAGGTGGGATTCTCTAAAAGACTTGTTTTGAAGGGCTTTCAAAGAAAACCAAGATAACCTCATAAGATACAACAACATCATCTAAACTAATAAATAAAAGGACGTTTCATGACTAAGCACTTACAAGAGGACAAGACAAAATAAACAAGTCAGTCAAAATAAAATGCCCCCAAAAAAGATTTTCAAAGAGTTAGTTTTGATTTTTGACCCTTGTTTTTCAGTCCATAGATCTCTATCTGTCACGTTTTTTTTTTTTTTGTTTCTGGGTTTACCTTTTGAAAAACCAACATCTTCCCAGTTTTGCGTACATAGGGAGAAGAGATTACGTTTTAACCTCGAGAGATTCAAAGCAAATTGTGAAAACAAAGATGGTCTTCACGACTCCTCATTTACTTACTAAACAAAGTAATGCTTAAGGGGTCCTGACTTTTCTAGGTTTTTCAACAGTTTCAAAAGATTGAGGCTTGCTCAAATAGGAAGTTCCAAAAAATAATTTTTCC
Source organism: Picea glauca (assembly GCA_000966675.3). Taxonomy (NCBI): domain Eukaryota; kingdom Viridiplantae; phylum Streptophyta; class Pinopsida; order Pinales; family Pinaceae; genus Picea; species Picea glauca. The sequence goes on from JZKD02S2015494.1 coordinate 896,192, forward strand.
TTTTCTCCCTGCGAACGAAGGTGTTGTGAAAGTTGAGGAAAGGTTGGTACTGAGTAATCAAAGTAAGTTGACAGACCTATAATGCAAAATACTACACTGATATCAGCCCTCATATAAACTAATTGCCCCCACTTCGCACTCTAAAAAGAAAATTATAAGACATGTGGTGAAAGAAAATTCAGAAATGATTGCCCTCGTCTCAGTATTTAAATGCATAAATATATTTCGAAGTGGTGAAAGGAAATTCAGTAAAAGGGGCTAGATAACTTCACGGGGGTACTGAACAGGCTCGCTGCTAGTGAAGCAATATCTGAGATATCTGTGAGGCTGTTATACATGAATATCACTCTGCTCTGGTAACCAATTCTTTTTCAAAACCCGATCTCCAACCCAAGTTCATACAGGGCTTCCTGATTAAAAACATATAATTCGTTTCTTTTGATGCAAGCCGATAGCCTCAAGATCTGTTGGGACTCCTAGAACTATTTTGATTGTCGTAATACAGACCTAAATTCAGTAACGGGAAGGAGAAAGTCGTGAAAGGGACTACAACTAAGTTTAAAAAAGTATCTGAGTTTGAAAATCTTTTCAAAGGTAAAAAATGAAGTCCGCTTTCCCTTTCGGTATCTTGTCCTAAATTTTTTGCTAGATTAAAGCCATTGACTCCATTTACCCAATATTGGCACCTGGTATACTTTTCTTCCCATCTTACAAGAAAACGAGATCCCTAGTTGGAGCCTATGTTGGAGCCACATTTGTTTTTAGCCCGTTTTAAATTTTATATCTCAATGATTGAACTCGAAAGTTGGTTTTTATTTTTTCCTTTTATTTTCTCCCAAAATCTCGGAAGTCTCATCACGTAAGCAGTGTCGGTCATCATACTCTCAATACAAGCTCTGTTTTGTTTAAATGACTTTCCCCTTTCTTACCTCGGGATTTCGCAAGACGGGTGTTATAGATCACAGTTCACAAGTCGAGAGGGACGAAACAGTGAAATAACTTCAAAAGTGTTATTCAGGTTAACATCAAGATTAATTTTTTTTTATTTTTTTTTTAACCATGGGTAACTATCATCGGGATTTCGTGTCTCGGCGTTTACTAACTCCAAAAGTCTGATCGTCATAAACCTGATATCCGAAGTCACGAAACTCTTATTTTGGTAACCCAGGCCAAGATCAAAGAAAAAATGTTTACTCATGGTTGAGTTCTATTGGGGGTTCCTGACTCGGCACGTTGTTCCCTCAAAAGCTTTACTTTCGAAGCCCGAGTCACGAAGCCGCGATATGTCTTAAATAATTTAATCAAGCAGTTAACCCAGTTTTATCTTCTAATTAAACATAATTTTTTCGTGATCTCGCGATTTCGCAACTCGGCATGCGAACCTCCAGGAAGCAATACCTTTGACGTCTCGAGTCATGAAGTCGCGATCTCATGAGTTCGCAACTCGGCATGCAAGTTTCACAGAAGATATACCTTTAAAGTCACGATTCGCAAAGTTGCGTTTTTCCTTTAAACATGATTAATTAAAACTCTTAATCCTAATTGCATCTTTATTAACTGAAACTAATTATCGCAGTCTCGGGTTTTAGAGGGAGGACGGGTTAGAGTAAAAATGCCCGATGAAGCGAATACCGAAAGATTGATTAACATTACTAAAACCTGATTAATTAAGATAAGCCAGTCTTTCTTGCATTTCGATTCATGCACAGTTTACGAGGCAAGATTAAATTTTATTCACTCTAACTTGTAGTACGAGCTGTCAAAATTTATGGCATTAATTAGAAACAAGGCGAATGGACAGGTAAGGAGAAAGTTTTTATTACTAAATTTATTATTAGGAATGATTTGACCATTCTGTTCTTGAAAGGTACTGAGATTTGAATGATTAAATATATAGATCTGTTGTTTGTATTCACAAATTCATTTCTATATCACGCAGAGAAAACTCTCTCGGCGAACTAATTTCTGTATGTATACCTATTTTTATCGCAGAGAAGCTAAAGCAGAATCTCCTTCCATGGCCCCGCGAAAAGCATCTAAAGCCAACACTGAGGTTTCGGGACAAGGTCCAGATAACGTCTCTGATACTTCACCTAAAAGTATCGACTCTGTTAAGAAGTGGTCGTTTATTTCTGAGGTTCTATAGTCCGACTTGGTAGATTATTCAGATGATTCCAATGACAATGAAAAAGATGACCTGACCACCAAATATAAGATCGTTGTCCAAGCTGGAATGCATAAGGTAGTGGCTAGGCCATGATTTCTCCCTTACTACGATATGGTTCGGTGGGCGTTGGACCATGTGGATATACCAACTAGAACCATCATCAACGAGCATAAGGTAACTATCGGGACTTTTAGACCCGAACAACTACAAGCTATGTACAAGTTTCCAGCCTTGTCAGAACTTACATACAATGCCGAATTCCTAGAGACCTTCAAAAATAAGGAGTGTGAACAATACGACAAGACTATGTCCAGTTTAATCAAAGATTGGGTTTCACACCCTGCGAAGTTCAGGGCAGACAGTAACGGCATATACTCAATAGCTTCTCTAGAACCACATTTTAAATATGTGGCTATGTTGACCTGCATATTATACGAGACAGAGGACACCATGCATTTTTTCCTTCAGTGGGTGCCTCTAATATTTTCAGTCGTCGAAGGCTCTTCCTTCAACTGGGCTAAAATGTTGTCTGATAGCTTGACCAATTGAATGACAGAGTATTGAGCACAGAAGGAGAGCGAGAAAATGACTTCATTCTTTATGTCTGCATATATCATGGATGTTGTATGTTTTCTGACGCCCTTTCCATTAATGAGCTGGAGTTGGACTCCGTCAGAGCCCGAACCCATTCATGTCTACCACTCTAAACTATGGGAAAACAAAGCGGCAAATTTTGTCTATGAAATTTTTAACTGGGTAATGGTGCCTCTGCATGTCACTATTTTCGGCCACCCACCACCCAGGATACTAGACAATATAGTGATGAATCTGAGCAATATAGTTGATTGGTACGTAGAAGCATAATTCTCATATCTCAAAGTTTTCGAGGCTTATGTTCCCCCACATGCATTACCATTATTCATACCCGACAAGCTGGCCTATCGTGAGGTTGCCAGGCAAACTGTAATTGGTGGCATGAGTAAGGAGCTTAAGGGATATTCTAAGAAAGTATGGCCATCATTCCCTATTCATTTAAATTCTTATTTTTTGTTAGATTTTGGGCATGCTAAAGTTGAGGCAGCGGCCCTGGAAGACTTGGAATCGGTTCACCTAGAATTCAAGAAGCACGATCCACAAAGGGTCGTAAGTAATCACTTGGCCAATTGTGGGCTTAAAAGGTTTGAACATGAAAATTCACCCTCGGATGACATTTTCTAAGGCGCAAGATCTTATGCTGAGGTTTTGGCTCGGATGCAAGCCCTAGCAACCGAAGAGAGGGCCAATGTTTTGAAATTCCAAGAACATCGACGGAGTTGTCTTCCCTCAGTATTGTGGGGTGATAATGAAACAACAACAGAGGTGGGGTAGAAATAAGCCGAAGGCCCCAAAGATACAACACCCAGTCAAGAAGAGCACCAAGACAGAGAAGGGAAAACTGGAAACCCGAAAACAGAAATAAAAACTCCCGATCTGCCGAAAAAGACTGCTCCAGTTGCCACCCCGGGACAATAAACGAAGCAAATTGGAGACCCTATGACTTCCATTACCCCCTTACAGTCAACTAAAGGGAACATAGATGCAGGGTGGATTTTCAATGAAGAATTGTGACCTGTAAGGATGGAAGAGCTCCCCCGAAATGAATTCTTTTTTGATAAAAAGAGAAAAGATGTGGTAAGAAGAGAATTCTACCAAGAAGCAGAATCAACAGTCAAAAAATTTAAGGTATTGACCAATGGAAAAGATAAGAAGAAAAATGAGTTCGCGACATAAATAGCTGGAACATTAGGGGCATATGGTACAACAAATCAATTCTCAGTCGTGTTGACGGGCGAAATTGACCGTCCATCAACTGAGAGAGTGGAACCAATCCCGGGTTGTCTAATAACCCAAGCCATTTGGGATGAACCACCCTGACGGGCTTAGCGGCTCCGTTAGCCGATCTAAAGTCCTAAGAGAACAAAAGAAAACTAATCTATACTAACTAATCTAACTAAAACTAAATAAAAAATCTAAACTAACTAACAATAAATAAAACTAATCTAATTAAAACTAACTACTAAACAAACTAACTAAAACTAATTATCAAAACAAACTAAACTAATCTAACTATTCTATAAACACAATCTACTAATTACTACTATACTAACTCTAACTGCAATATAACTTATTCACAAAATATACAATATCGACAATTTACAGATTTAAATAAAACCTGAAAAACTCGTTTGCATTCTTCCCTAAGACAGTAAAAGATATTTTTGTTGATTTTATAATTTTTATGAATAGAAATAGAACAGAAAAATAACTAAACTAAATTACTAATCTAAACTACAAATATATTACTAACTAAACTACTTGAATTATGCTAAACAAATTAAAGACAATAATCACAAACTAACCTGGAGATACGTTCCAGATTTGCCCTATGTACGATGGTTGTACTTAGCAGGTCGGAGGATGGAAACTCACACCGAATAATCCAGAAGCTTCTCGTAAACGATACGATGCAATGCTCTTTAAGTTTGTTTACAGGACAAACAAGACATAAAAATCATAACAATTATATGATTTATAAATCTCTACAATTAGGTAAACCTATTATGTAAAGACTTATACTCTATAATTAAATTGACGAAGAAGAGAATTATGTCATTCATAAACTGAATCAAGTAATTGCTATGTTTTTAAATACTGGAAGAAATCAGATATGGATCATATTAATTAAATCATATCACTTTGCAAAAGACTAAGATAGCTAAAGTAGTCATTAATCAAATGCAACTTGATAAACATAAACATGAAACAAAAGATTGATATTATGAAAGCTAAAGTTGTAGCAGAACATCAATTTATGTCTCAGTCTCTTTGTATTATAAATCCATATCCTTGTTCTCCCATGAATGAGGATGATCTTTATTACAAAAATAATAAGTATTTAAAGGTTTTCCACAGGGTAAAACCTCCCTGTGGAAATTATAAAACTGTTTACATCAAATTTGGGAAGATATCCCAAAGTTGTCTAAACTAGGAAATTAAAATGAAACTAAAACATCCAAATATCCTCTAGATTGTTCATCAAATTCCATGCAATTCGAATTCACCTGAAAAGGACAAAAATGAACAAATTAGAAGGATATTTTATTAATAAAATAATAGAAAAACTAATTCTATAGACTAGCTACAGAATCATCTGATTATGTAGCTAGTCTAAATAAAGATACAGAATCAACATTCAAATTAATCGAAAATATTTTAAAGAATCCCATTTAATTGACATCCAATAATTATTTGAGAACGAATCATAAATTGAAAGCGTTATTCCATTAAGATCTCAAACAGGATCCAAATCAATTAAATGACTACAGAGATAGGCATACTCTGTTTTGTTTTTGTTACCACAAAATCGGGTCAACAGAACCATAATCGAACAGTAATGCAATCGTTTCTCAACAAATCGAATCCACTAGTTGTAAAATCGTTTTGATATTCAATTGAAATCAAACAAATCGCAAAGACTTCGTTATACTTGTCTTATCAACAGGAAAAATAATCGAATCGAAAAGAATTATTTTCAAATCAAGATAACTGTATAGAAAATGATTTAGGCTGGGAGCGAATTCAAACCATAAATGACTCGTAACTGTCCACAAACAAAATCATAACAGGATCAATCAAACAGAGTTGGTTACAGATATCGATCGTTTATCATAGCACAGTGAGCAAACAAGATCGATTTTTCTTTACCAAAATCGTTCCGATCAAACGAATTATAACCGGGTTTGACCAATTCGTTTTATAAATTTAAACAGAGCATCAATTACAATTGAAATCCAACTCATCAAATAATCTTGCCAATTCAAGAATAAGAGGGAATTGAACAGAAAGGTTTTAACATAGTCATTACGAATCAAAATCGTTCCATGATTCGGGCGTGCATGCACAGGCTTAAACGAGCATATTGTTTTTATAAAAACAGAGTCATTCTTTTGAATTGAAACCGAACAGAATTGCATTCCTGTTCTTAGAAGTTTACATTACACAACATATCGTAACAATAAAATCGTTTACCAATCATAGCATATGGATCATAATGAAATCAAATCCAGATGAATCGTATTCTAAATTGAGCGTGAAAATCGTCCTGTTGGGAGTGGGCACAAAACGAATTAAATTGAAAATGAACCAACAATTTCGTTAACTCCATCAGGCAGATAACCAAATCAAATCCAAACGAAGACCACTCAAATCCAATAAAAATTTATCGATAGCTATTCTGGGAATGATCAAATCATATATCAAATCAAAATTTCTTTTTATTCAAAGAAAAACTATATATAGGATGCACACACTATAACAGAGCTATCTCAAAATGCAAACAGAGTCATTCGAAAATAGAATTCAAAACAACCTATTCACTCACACAACTAAAACGATATTAAATTTTCATACTTGTACAGTGACGAGACGGCTTGATCATGCCAATTTAGAGTTGATAACTGTTGTAGCCGATTCAACGTTTTTGAAAAGGATCGAGCCTGTTGTCTTATGTTTCTTATCAACTGCTTGGAGTTGGCCTTTTTGACTGGTTAGCACTGCAATATGGTCCTCCAGTGATTGAATCTTTGATTGGAGTATGGGTACATCAATGTAATATCATTCCAACTAGGAATCGCATTGGTCACAGGGTGACTGTGTGGGTTTTGAAAGAGCAGGCAAGGATTTGGTCGAATGGCCGAGGGTTTCACGAGGCAATTTAATACCCGGGTAGCTAGGGTCATTCTTTAGGCAGGGTGGAAGGTTAGATACGAAATCGTAAGGGGGATCGGGACATAAACCCTGTGAGTAGGGGTACTTGCTAGCTAAAAAATGTTCCACTTCCGAATCGGAGTCCTCACTTAGGATGATAGGGTTTGACTTAGTAGGGGATTTTGCCTTGTTCCTTTCCATCCGTGAAATCGAACATCCATTATTTTTACCCTTAGCGTTAGCCGTAGGGTTTGCCTTGGGCTTTTTGCTCACAGGCTTTTTAATAGCCTCGGAATTCTTAGTTACAACATCGGGTAAGTTGATAGGAGGGTCGGTCGAGGGTTTAGGCAGTAGGACATGGAAGGGCACCGGGGGTACAGCCTTGACTTCACTCACCACAGGTTTGTCAACCTGTATAGGGTTTGGATCCTCGAAACCATTCCAAGCAACGAAAATGCTCCAGCTATCCTCATGCAAACTCAAATGATAAACGACGATAAGCTTAATAATCCCATAGTGAAATAGGCTACTGTCAGCCTGGTGCCTTTTGAACTTTTTCGACATTTTAAATAGGCTACGATGAAAATAAAAGGGCATATTCAAAGAGTATCCCATAAAAACCATAAGCAAACGCAGGTGGTGGAGAAACACAAGTCTGTATCGACCTTCACAGGTCACGAACTGTTTGATTACCATCAAAGTATCGTGCCATCGTGGTTTAAGTGCAGATATGGGCATACCTCTGTCACAAGAGGTGACTTTGCGCGAGAGGAACAACAGTGTCCATGGGACCTCCTCGACCTTGCAATTCTTGAACCAACGTTGTCCAGTGGCGGGTAACCCCGTGGCAAGACTGATAAATTTCTCATTAATTTCCAATTGTATGTCGCCCACCTTGGCTCTACAGCCATCGAAGGTCATGGAAAACTGTCGTGCTACACAGAGGTTAAAACCCTCAAATCGTTTCACGAAGGTAAGCCACCCATTGTTCTCCAATTCTTGGCAGGCATTGTCAAACATTAACAGGGCTTGGTTGTCGTTTGGCTCGATCCGCACAACTGGTGCCATGGATCTGAGCACATGGTAAGCCAAGGGTTTGTATCACCAACACACATAGGAGCAGAGCTGCCCGAGCTAACAGAAGCAAACAGGAGTAAGGGATAAGCATAAATGCAAGCATGCGAAGGTGGTAGAGTCTGCAATGCAAAATATTCATTACCCAAGTACAACCGCCGATTTACATAGTTGTTGAATCCATAATAGTAGTTCAACCATCAAGTCATGTGCCCAACTAATGAAATCAAATGTGTATATACCAATGCGCGCAAAAGTTATGCCATAGTGTTTAAACATCTGACATATAAATCAAAACCAAAATGCGCCAATGTATCAGCTCATATAATCAAAAGTTTAACCAAGGTGCCAAACGGTACTCATATAGTCGACAAGCCAAAAGTTATGAAAACAATAACATAAGGATTATATCATCTATATAAAAATTTAATCATAACCCCTATGCATTCTCATAGAATCAATGGTCAGGAAAGTCATATAAAGTGCAAATCCAAATGCTCAATGCCTTACAAACTCAAGAAGACCAAGTTACACAATCAATCGAAGTATAAGTACCGATCAAAGGATCTTGCCAGTTGTATAGTGATAAATAAAAGATAATCGCAATAGGCATATCGAAAAAGAGATAATGACAGTTCAGATAATGATCAAAATATGAATTCGAAAGATGAAGTTTTCATGCTTACAGTCATGAAAACAAAATGAAGACAAATGTGCAGATGTCGCAAAAAATGAAAATGTTGTTTATTGAAAATTGCGACAAAAAAATGATGTTTGCAAAACATAGGTGTAGGCAGCTTATATGATCATAGAAAAGTGTGAATTGGCTACCAACAATGGCGACACACTGGTAGAAGCAGTTATCTCTATTAAAATAAACAAATTCAGATTAGGATAGCAAAGATAATTTCAACTCAAAAATAACAACCAGAAAATCATACAAACATCAGCATTAACCAATTTTTTTCAGCAGTGTTTCAAAAGATGAAAACCAATAACAGTCTTAAGATTAGCAAGTCACAATATCAAAGATAAAATCTCCAATACTGTTGGCATAGCCACTGCTGCCAGCAGGCGTCTATAGCCTCGACAGGGTTGCCATTTAACCCACTCTGACATCTGTATCCTGTTAAGAAGTTCTGGATCAGAATAAAGGACATTAAAGAGGTTTCTTTTTTGCAAATTTTCATATACCCGACATTGCTTCGCTGCCAGCGGGCCTGTTCAGTACCCCGACGAAGTTGTCTTGGCGTCATGCATGCATTTACCCGCTGCCAGCAAACCTGTTCAGCATCCCGACAGGTTTACAAGCACTTCCCACATCTCTTATTAATAATTTTATTTTGTTTTTCATAGGCATATAGCTGAGTGGGGTGACGCTGAAAATATTGATATTTTATCATATTTTTTAGACCTCATCAGAATCTTTTAGAACTGTCCTTTATTAAGATCCAGAAATGCTTTATTTACAAAACAACTTCCTAAGACAGGGAGACATCCTCTAAGTCATTCCTTTACGGAATAGGGACAGCATAAAAAGATAATAGATGATCATGACAAGCTTTTCTCATAGATTGAAATCAGTCAACTTCTTTTAAACAACAGATTTTTTCAACACAGATATAAGTTCCAGAAATATACCATTGATGTTTGCACAAATTTTTCATAAGTTATTTCAGTGAAGGAATTTTTTACCATCTTTGTCTGAATAGATCAGTGTACAGGTATGTGTATTTTTAAAAGACACAAACTGATAAATTTGAATCAAAATCAACATAGAAAGCAAGCGAAAATGCAAACAAAAATAAAATATATACATAATATACAAGGGTAGTTATCAAGGAAAGTATCTCTTCAGGGCTTGGCCATTCACTGGGTAGGTGTCAAGCTGCCCTTCAAGACTCTGCAATCGAAAGGAATTAGGACCCAACTTTTCAGCAATCAAAAACGGTCCAAGCCACAAGTTTTGAAATTTTGTGTGTTCTCCCTTTCCCTCGTGTGGTTTGTCCCACTTTAAGACGAGATCGCCTACTTCAAAATTCCTATCAGAAGCAGAGTTAGAATCGAACCAGCTTTTAACCAATTGTTGATGTTGATCTAACTTACGTTTAGCTTGGGCTCTTACTTCTTCTAGCTTCATCAAAGCATTAATTCGGTTTTCTAAAGGGGGGCAATCTTCTTCTTGGACTTTCTGTGACAATTGAAGCGAAGGAAGAAGAAAGTGAGGTGGCAGAATTGCTTCTCTGCCATAAACGAGAAAAAAGGGGGAGTTACCTATAGCATCTTTTGGCGTTACCCTATCATCCCATAGCGCGTTCAGCAACGCATTGTGCAAATTTTTGTGATTTTCAACCACGATTCTCTTGATAATTTTAATCAAGTTCTTGTTTGTTGATTCTGCTAATCCGTTGCCCTGGGGGTAGTAACTGGCAGAATACTGCATCTTTATTCCTTTTTCCAAAGAAAACTCGCTCATCTCAAGAGAAGAAAAGTATGAAGCGTTATCAAAGACTAAACAGTCAGGGATACCGAAAAATATATATTACTAACTAAACTACTTGAATTATGCTAAACAAATTAAAGACAATAATCACAAACTAACATGGAGATACATTCCAGATTTTCCCTGTGTATGATGGTTGTACTTAGCAGGTCGGAGGAAGGAAACTCGCACAGAATAATCCAGAAGCTTCTCGTAAATGATACACTACAATGCTCTTTAAGTTTGTTTACAGGACAAACAAGACATAAAAATCATAACAATTATATGGTTTATAAATCTCTACAATTAGGTAAACCTGTTTTGTAAAGACTTATACTCTATAAATCAATTGATGAAGAAGAGAAATCTGTCATTCATAAACTGAATCAAGTAATTTCTATGTTTTTAAATACTGGAAGAAATCAGATATGGATCATATTAATTAAATCATATCACTTTGAAAAAGACTAAGATAGCTAAAGTAGTCATTAATCAAATGCAACTTGATAAACATAAACATGAAACAAAATATTGATATTATGAAAGCTAAAGCTGTAGCAGAACATCAATTTTTGTCTCAGTCTCTTTGTATTATAAATCCATATCCTTGTTCTCCCATGAATGAGGATGATCTTTATTACAAAAATAATAAGTATTTAAAGGTTTTCCACAGGGTAAAACCTCCTTGTGGAAATTATAAAACTGTTTACATCAAATCTGGGAAGATATCCCAAAGTTGTCTAAACTAGGAAATTAAAATGAAACTAAAACATCCAAATATCCTCTAGACTGTTCATCAAATCCCATGCAATTCGAATTCACCTGAAAAGGACAAAAATGAACAAATTAGAAGGATCTTTTATTAATAAAATAATAGAAAAACTAATTCTATAGACTAGCTACAGAATCATCTGATTCTGTAGCTAGTCTAAATAAAGATACAGAATCAGCATTCAAATTAATCGAAAATATTTTAAAGAATCCCATTTAATTGACATCCAATAATTATTTGAGAACGAATCATAAATTGAAATCGTTATTCCATTAAGATCTCAAACAGGATCCAAATCAATTAAATGACTACAGAGATAGGCATACTCTGTTTTGTTTTTGTTACCACAAAATCGGGTCAACAGAACCATAATCGAACAACAATGCAATCGTTTCTCAACAAATCGAATCCACCAGTTGTAAAATCATTTTGATATTCAATTGAAATCAAACAAATCACAAATACTTTGTTATACTTGTCTTATCAACGGGAAAAATAATCGAATCAAACAGAATTATTTTCAAATCAAGATAACTGTATAGCAAACGATTTAGGTTGGGAGCGAATTCAAACCATAACTGACTCGTAACTGTCCACAAAAAAAATCGTAATAGGATCAATCAAACAGAGTTGGTTACAGATATCGATCGTTTATCATAGCACAGTGAGCAAACATGATCGATTTTTCTTTACCAAAATCGTTCCGATCAAACGAATTATAACCGGGTTTGACCAATTCATTTTATAAATTTAAACAGATCATCAATTACAATCGAAATCCAACTCATCAAATAATATTTCCAATTCAAGAATAAGAGGGAATCGAACAGAAAGGTTTTAACACAGTCATTACGAATCAAAATCGTTCCATGATTCGAGCGTGCATGCACAGGCTTAAACGAGCATATTGTTTTTATAAAAACAGAGTCATTCTTTTGAATTGAAACTGAATAGAATTGCATTCCTGTTCGTAGAATTTTACATGACACAACATATCGTAACAATAAAATCATTTACCAATCATAGAATATGGATCATAACGAAATCAAATCCAGACGAATCGTATTCTAAATTGAGCGTGAAAATATTCCTGTTGGGAGTGGGCACAAAACGAATTAAATTAAAAATGAACCAACAATTTTGTTAACTCCATAAGGAAGATAACCAAATCAAATCCAAACGAAGACCACTCAAATCCAATAAAAATTTATCGATAGTTATTCTGGGAATGATCAAATCATATATCAAATCGAAATTTCTTTTTATTCAAAGCAAAACTATATATAGGATGCACACACTATAACAGAGCTATTTCAAAATGCAAACAAAGTCATTCAAAAATAGAATTCAAAACAACCTATTCACTCACACAACTAAAACTATATTAAATTTTCATACTTGTACAGCGACGAGACGGCTTGATCATGCCAATTTAGAGTTGATAACTACCGTAGCCAATTCAATGTTTTTGAAAAGGATCGATCCTGTTGTCTTTTGTTTCTTATCAGCTGCTTGGAGTTGGCCTTTTTGGCTGGTTAGCACTGCAATCTGGTCCTCCAGTGATTGAATCTTTGATTGGAGTATGGGTACATTAATGTAATATCGTTCCAACCAGGAATCGCATTGGTCACAGGGTGACTTTGTGGGTTTTGAAAGAGCAGGCGAGGATTTGGTCGAATGGCCGAGGGTTTCACAAGGTAATTTAATACCTGGGTAGCTAGGGTCATTCTTTAGGCAGGGTGGAAGGTTAGATATGAAATCGTAAGGGGGATCGGGACATAAACCCTACGAGTAGGGGTACTCGCTAGCTAAAAAATGTTCCACCTACGAATCAGAGTCCTCACTTAGGACGATAGGGTTTGACTCAGCAGGGGATTTTTCCTTGTTCCTTGCCATCTGTGAAATCAAACGTGCATTCTTTTTACCCTTAGCGTTAGCCGTAGGGTTTGCCTTGGGATTTTTGTTCACAGGCTTTTTAATAGCCCCGTCATTCTTAGTTACAGCATCAGGTAAGTCGATAGGAGGGTCGGTCGAGGGTTTAGGCTGTAGGACATGGAAAGGCACCGGGGGTATAGGCTTGACTTCACTCACCACAGGTTTTTCAACCTGTATAGGGTTCAGATCCTTGAAACCATTACGAGCAATGAAAATGCTCCAACTATCCCCGTGCAAACTCAAATGATAAATGACGATAAGATTAATAAGCTCATAGTGAAACAGGTTATTGTCAGCCTGGTGCCTTTTGAACTTTTTCAACATTTTAAACAGGCTGCGATGAAAATAAAAGGGCATATTCAGAGAGTATCCCATAAAAACCATAAGAAAACGCAGGTGGTGGAGAAACACAAGTCTGTATCGACCTTCACAGGTCACGAACTGTTTGATTACCATCAAAGTATCATGCCATCGTGGTGTAAGTGCAGAGATGGGCATACCTCTGTCACAGGAGGTGAATTTGCGCAAGAGGAACAACAGTGTCCATGGGACCTCCTCGACCTTGCAATTCTTGAACCAACGTTGTCCAGTGGTGGGTAACCCGTGGCAACGCTGATAAATTTCTCATTAATTTCCAATTGTATGTTGCCCACCTTGGCTCTACAGCCATCGAAGGTCATGGAAAACTGTCGTGCTACACAGAGGTTAAAACCCTCAAATCGTTTCATGAAGGTAAGCCACCCATTGTTCTCCAAATCTTGGCAGGCATTGTCAAACATTAACAGGGCTTGGTTGTCATTTGGCTCGATCCGCACAACTGGTGCCATGGATCCAAGCACATGGTAAGCCAAGGGTTTGTATCACCAACACACACAGGAGCAAAGATGCTCGAGCTAACAGAAGCGAACAGGAGTAAGGGATAAGCATAAATGAAAGCATGCGAAGGTGGTGGAGTCTGCCATGCAAAATATTCATTACCCAAGTACAACTGCCAATTTACATAGTTGTTCAATCCATAATAGTAGTTCAACCATCAAGTCATGTGCCCAACTAATGAAATCAAATGTGTATATACCAATGCGCGCAAAAGTTATGCCATAGTGTTTAAACATCCGACATATAAATCAAAACCAAAATGCGCCAATGTATCAGCTCATATAATCAAAAGTTTAACCAAGGTGCCAAATGGTACTCATATAGTCGACAAGCCAAAAGTTATGAAAACAATAACATAAGGATTATATCATCTATATAAAAATTTAATCATAACCCCTATGCATTCTCATAGAATCAATGGTCAGGCAAGTCATATAAAGTGCAAATCCAAATGCTCAATGCCTTATAAACTCAATAATACCAAGTTACACAATCAATCGAAGTATAAGTATCGATCAAAGGATCTTGCCAGTTGTATAGTGATAAATAAAAGATAATCGCAATAGGCATATCGAAAAAGAGATAATGACAGTTCAGATAGTGATCGAAATACGATTTCGAAAGATGAAGTTTTCACACTTACAGTCGTGAAAACAAAACGAAGACAAATGTGCAGATGTCGCAAAAAATGAAAATGTTGTTTATTGAAAATTGCGACGAAAAAATGATGTTTGCAAAACATAGGTGTAGACAGCTTATAGGATCATAGAAAAATGCGAATTGGCTGCCAACAATGGCGACACACTGGTAGAAGCAGTTATCTCTGTTAAAATAAAAAAATTTAGATTAGGACAGCAAAGATAATTTCAACTCAAAAATAACAACCAAAAAATCATACAAACATCAGCATTAACCAATTTTTTTCACCAATGTTTCAAAAGATGAAAACCAATAACAGTCTTAAGATTAGCAAGTCGCGATATTAAAGATAAAATCTCCAATACTGTTGGCATAGCCACTGCTTCCAGTAGGCATCCATAGCCTCGACAGGGTTGCCATTTAACCCACTGTGACATCTGTATCCTATTAAGAAGTTCTGGATCAGAATAAAGAACATTAAAGAGGTTTCTTTTTTGCAAATTTTCATATACCTGACATTGATTCGCTGCCAGCGGGCCTGTTCAGTACCCCGACGAAGTTGTCTTGGCGTCATGCATGCATTTACCCGCTGCCAGCAGACCTGTTCAGCATCCCAGCGGGTTTACAAGAACTTCCCACAGTTCTTATTAATAATTTTATTTTGTTTTTCATAGGTATATAGTTGAGCGGGGTGACGTTGAAAATCTTGATATTTTATCATATTTTTTAGACTTCATCAGAATCTTTTAGAACTGTCCTTTATTAAGATCCAGAAATGTTTTATTTACAAAAAAAATTCCTAAGACAAGGAGACGTCCTCTGAGTCATTCCTTTACGAAATAGGTACAGTGTAAAAATATAATAGATGATCATGACAAGCTTTGCTCAGAGATTGAAATCAGTTAACTTCTTTTAAACAACAGATTTTTTCAATACAGATATAAGTTCCAGAAATATACCATTGATGTTTGTACAAATTTTTCAGAAGTTATTTCAGCGAAGGAATTTTTTATTGTCTTTGTCTGAATAGCTTAGTGTACAGGTATGTGTATTTTTAAAATACACAAACTGATAAATTCGAATCAAAATCAAAATAGAAAGCAAGCGAAAACGCAAACAAAAATAAAATATATACATAATATACAAGGGTAGTTATCAAGCAAAGTATCTATTCAGGGCTTTGCCATTCACCGGGTAGGTTTCAAGCTGCCCTTCAAGACTCTACAATAAAAATGAATTAGGACCCAACTTTTCAGCAATCAAAAAGGGTCCAAGCCACAAGTTTTGAAATTTTGTGTGTTCTCCCTTTCCCTCGTGTGGTTTGTCCCACTTTAAGACGAGATCGCCTACTTCAAAATTCCTATCAGAAGCAGAGTTAGAATCGAACCAGCTTTTAACCAATTGTTGATGTTGATCTAACTTATGTTTATCTTGGGCTCTTACTTCTTCTAGCTTCATCAAAGCGTTAATTTGGTTTTCTAAAGGGGGGCAATCTTCTTCTTGGACTTTCTGTGACAATTGAAGCGAAGGAAGAAGAACGTGAGGTGGCAAAATTGCTTCTCTGCCATAAACGAGAAAAAAGGGGGAGTTACCTATAGCAGCTTTTGGCGTTACCCTATCATCCCATAGCACGTTCAGCAGTGCATTGTGCCAATTTTTGTGATTTTCAACCACGGTTCTCTTGATAATTTTAATCAAGTTCTTGTTTGTTGATTCTACTAATCCATTGCCTTGGGGGTAGTAACTGGCAGAATACTTCAGCTTTATTCCTTTTTCCAAAGCAAACTCACTCATCTCAATATAAGAAAAGTATGAAGTGTTATCAAAGACTAAACAGTCAGGGATACTGAAACAAGTGATTTAGAAAGGCAATTACTTGACTGGTGTTGACTGTTCTTAGTGCAGCAACTTCAGACCATCGAGTAAAGTAATCTGTGGTTGTTACAATATACTTGTGCTATTGTGAGTATGGAGGGTTAATTGGACCTATGATATCAAGGCCCCATTGCTGGAAAGGAGAATCTACTGAAACGGGTTGCAAGGGAAAGGCTGGTTTTTGTAATCACCCTGATGCTTTATAATAGATGATACGTTTACGACACAAGGCATGGGCATCTCTAAAAAGCGTGGGCCAGTAATAACTGGCTCTTAAAACCTTATGAGTAGTGGTGTCACCACCGAAGTGACCACCAGCTTCTCCTGCATGCAACTCTAGCAAGACTTTTTATGCTTTGTCTTTTTCAAGACAGTGCATCAGTATGCCATCAAAATTCTGACGAAACAGTACACCATTAATCAGATGAAAGGAGGTGGAGTTTAACCTCAGCACTCTTCTCTTAGAGGGGTCTAAGTGATGAGGGGATGACCCATGTTCAAGACAGAACCTAATATCGCAGTACCAGGGACTAACAAGATTTTATGCGTAATAGATTAGGCTTTGATCACTTTGTCTTAGGTTTGGCGTATCATTGTCATCTGGTTGTCCTGTTTCTAAATCAACCACCAACTTACATAACCCTTGGCCTCTCACAATCTGAGCTGGGGTGATTTCTAAGTCATAATCCTGCAAGGAGGTGACCCAGTTAGCTCTCTTCTCTCCTAACTCCTTCTGCACTAACAAGTTCCTCACGACTGGGTAAGGGACGATGACTTTCATCCTTGACTTCAAAAGATAGGACCGGAAGTGCTTAACTGCTTTGAAAATAGTGTAGGCTTGCCGATCAACCGCTGGATAGTTAAAATTTCAGTACCTTTGAAAGCAGAGCTCATAAAGACGATGGGTACTTTGTTGTTCTCGGTGTTCTTCTGAGTTAGGACGACGGCATAGGAACGGTCAGAGGCAAAAGTATAGAGTGTAAAATCTTGGGAGAAATCAGGGCTCATGAGAGATGGAGCATCTATTATGGCCTTCTTTATTGCATTGAAAGCTTGATTTTCTATGGGTCCCCAGTGATATTGGGTGTCTTTCTTAATCAAATTCTGTAAAGGCATGAACATTTCGGAGAAACTATGGACGAATCTTCTCACGAAGTTAATCTGGCCTAAGAAAGACTGAATGGATTTTTTGGATGTAGGAGGGGGAAGTTTTGCGATAGCTTGTGTCCTTTCGGGGTCAATAATCATTCCATCACTAGACACAATGAATCCTTAGAGTTTACCATGTTCCACTACAAAAATGGACTTTTTGGGATTCAAGGAGATGTCGTATTTACGACATCGTAGTAGAACAGCTCATAAGTGAGCTAGATGATCGTCTTTGTTTTTAGAATAAATAGTCACATCATCTAAGTAAACTATGATGGACTGATTGATTAATCCTTGGAAAGCAATGTCCATTGCTCTCTGAAAGGTATCCCCAACATTAATCAATCCAAAAGGCATTTTGCAATAATCATAAGTGCCCCACGGGGTACGGAAGTTAGTTTTGAGTTGGTCTGGTGGAGACATTAGGACTTGGTTGTATCTAGAGAAACCATCCAATAAAGATAGCCTCTCGGAACCATATACCTATTTAAGGATCTGTTCCATGGGTGGGATAGGATAGTTATCTTTATCAAACGCTCTATTGAGGTTTCAGAAATCGACGCAATGTCGGATTCCCCATTTTTCTTCTGAACTGGGACAAGGTTGGAAACCCATTGAGTGTGCCTAACAAGAAAAAATATTTTAGCACTTAGGAGTTTATTCAATTCTTTTTGAATGGTCGGTTCTAGTTTAGGGTGCATCTTCCTCAGTTTCTGTTGGAAGGTTAAGGTTTGGGGCTTCATCAGGATGACATGCTATATGATATTAGGGTCGAAAGTTTTAAGATCATCATAAGTCCATGCAAAGCCATCCTTAAATTCTTTAAATAATTTAACAAAATCATCTTTTTCTTGTCTAGAACATCCCAAGCCTAGGTTAATGCACTAAGGATTTTCATTAGTTCCTAAGTTCAATTTTTCATAAGACAACGAGGAACTATTGGTTTTACAATTGACCATATTTTTAAATTTATCTTCAAAATCATAAAACTTCTCTAATCTAACTATAGATTTGGGTATGGAATTTACCATGTACGATAGTGCTTCAGGAGATTTCGAATTAGGTATTACCGTAAAGTCATGCAAATTGTCGTCGTGTGTGCGTTCATCTATCACCGCGCCTTGAAAGGTTTCTTCCATGTGTAGAAAGTTAATGATCTGTTGATCATCGTCAAATACTCTCCAGTTCGTAATATTGTCAGGAACAGATGGTCGAAATAATAGCTCAACGGAGAATGTGTCTGGGGACAAGCCTTCTGTAGGAAGAAGTTTAGAGGCTACATTAGCTAATAGAACTGCTTCAACATTATTTAATCTAGGAATGGAATTTATATTGAAAGAAGAAAATTTATTCATTAAACTCCATACCTCAGACTGGTGGCTCTTGAGATGCGGGGATAAACAGTGGATAGAATCTCTTACCTATCTAAGCACTATTTCAGAGTCGCCAAATACAACCAGGTTTTGAATTTTCATATCCAGAGCTTTTCTGAGACCTTGCAGTAAAGCCTCATATTCTACAGTATTATTAGTGCATTCAAATTCTAGTCTACAAGCCATTAATGTCTTGTTACCTGCCGGATCGATAATGATGTAGCCTGCACCAGCTCCTTCTTTAGACTTTGAACCGTCGAAATATAAAGACCAAATTTTGTTTCCATCGGGCACATGGGACTGTTGTATAGAAGTTGTTGGTTGCATATATGCTACAATCTCGGACTGCTATTCTGGATTGATGATAGGTGAAGTCTCAGCCATGAAATTGCTGAAGAAGGTGTCCATCCCTTGTACTTTAGGTGTATCAGCAGAGGGTGTATATGGTTCATTAGGATCGTTCAAATCTGTGACCGTGAACTTGAGGTAGCGCTCACGATTCACCCTGATCTTGTTAGGCTTACCGTTTTCTGGAAGCCACAGGTGAGACCAATCTATTGTGAGGTAACCATGCAGCTGCTCCGACCAGTCCCTGCTTAAAAACAGACCATGCACTTCTGGAATATCCACAACAATTATATCAATAACCTGATGAACCTTAGGGTTAGACGATAATCTAATCAATACATTTTTTAGTTCGCCTATAACTTTGACATTTGTCCAATCAAGTTGTATTATTTTTAAAGTAGATGGTTCCAATTCAGCGTTAATCTTTTGGCAGACAGACCAAGGCATCACATTGGATGATGCTCCTGAGTCAACCATACAATTATGCATGTTTCTGTTGAAAATTTCGAAAGTTAACAAGAAAGGAGGTACATTTTTGCGAGTACTAAGAGTAGTATCTTGAGGCTTTTTACTCGCAGTTTCTAAATATACTTTATCTACATTATTTACATTATTTACATTACTTACAGGAAGGCTTCCTTTATCTTGAGGATCGATATTATTTTTAGTGGAAGTCTTCTGCGGAACTTTGTTTTGCACAACCTTGTTACCGTTAGAATTACCATTTTTGCCATTCTCAGAAATATTTTGTAACATTTTTTGTAACAAAAATGGAAACTTCAATAACTCATAATTAGAAATGTTAGCCCTTAAATTTTTAAGATCTTCAACAACATCATAATCTAATTTGGGGTTCACATTGCTTTGTTTAGTCTCAACTGACTTTGATTGCTTTGGAGGTGAAGTTGTAGTGTTTTCGGTAGAAGATTTGTTTGTTGTCTTACTCCTAGTATTATAAGGGTGAACTGTCTCGAAATTAGATTGGAAGATGCTATCCAAGAAGTGTCCAAAAATGTTTGGAGAAGACTCTTCTTCTTGAACTGTCTCTTGTTCAACTTCCTCCTCAGGAATCTCAGGAGGCATCAAGTTATCTTGGGCTTCTAGAATTGTTTGAAGGGCACATTGCAAACTTTCTAGATTTAAGACTTCGGAGGTTGGATTAGGTCGGTTGGTAGGAAAAGGCTTTCGGAAAGGGGGTTCGTAGGGTCCTTTACTCGAGGAAGCTTCTTCGGTTGACCTTTTTAAGTCTATAACTTGATTTGACAGTTTTTGAACAACTTTAGTTAAGTTTTCCAAATCATAGTTTTCAGGTTGTGCTTTACTTTGAGTAGGTCTAGGGAGAATTTCAATCTTCTTTTTGGAAGAAGAACTAGTCTCTATTTTGTTGCTAGAAGAGTCTTTAAGACTAAGTATGTCCTTTTCAATCTGGCTGGCCTCCTCGAAGGCCTCTAACAACGTGGCTTTCTTAGATCGTTTAACCCAAATAGCTATTCTTTGATGTAAAGCTTTAGTGTAGTAAGCTATTATAAGACTTTCAGCAGGCATAGAATCTACAGGGATTCAGTTTTTAAGTTTTATGAATCTTTGATTAAAGTCTTTAACTTTTTCTTTTGGGTTCATTCTTAAGCTAGAAAGATCCATAACTAGTACTTCCGGAGGCTTACCGTCTCTGAATTTTTCCAAAAAGCATGACTCAAACTTTTCCCAAGACACGATGGTATGGGGTTGTTTGGCAAAGTACCATGTGGATGCATTACCCTCAAAAGTATAAGGGAACAACCTACAGACAATGTCTTCATGTTCGACATTATGGAGTCTAATGGCTAGCATAAATTTTTTAATGTGATCTTCAACAATCTATTTTGAGTCGGGATCAAACTTGGGAAGCCATTTCTCCAGATGCTTAGGTAAAGGGTGTTGAGCTCCAAGTACAGCTACAACATTCTGATCAAGCCAAGGTCTAGTAGGGTTGTTCTGATTTTCCATTGGGGAAGTAGGTGTGGAAGGATGAGAAGGTGAATTGCCTTCGTCTGATGAGTCTCCTCCAGAAGAAGAAGGAGATGATGGGGGTGGTGAAGGAGGTATCCCAGATCCTCCTGCAGCAGGATTTAAGATTGGATATCTGGGATTCACAGTGAGGTTAGTGTCACCTAATTGTTCTCTGATATCAAAGAAATCTAAAGGTTGACCCCACAGACGGTTTGGTTGCCTAAGACGAGCTAAGGCACTATGTGTTTTAATAAGAGATTGGCATACAATCTCTTGTATGTCACCACCTGTAGGATTAGGGGTTGCTGGTTCGATTGTGATCTGTGGATTGTCAGTTGAAGTAGTTGTTGTTTGAAGAGGGATATTATCATGTGAACAACTTCTAGTCACTATAGGTGAGCGATTAGGGGGTGGAGGAGTCTTGCAACCACCTCATGCCATTAATTAAGTTCAAGCCCTCCTTCTAGCACCATTTGTTGATGGGCAAAATTGACCGTCCGTCAACTGAGAGAGTGGAACTCGTCCGGGGTTGTCTAATAACCTAAGTCGTTTGGGATGAACCACCTTGATGGGTTTAGCGGCTCCGTTAGCCGATCTAAAGTCCTAAGAGAACAAAAGAAAACTAATCTATACTAACTACTCTAAATAAAACTAAATAAAACAAGCTAAACTAACTAACAATAAATAAAACTAATCTAATTAAAACTAACTACTAAATAAACTAACTAAAACTAATTATCAAAACAAACTAAACTAATCTAACTATTCTATAAACACAATCTACTAATTACTACTATACTAACTCTAACTGCAATATAACTTATTCACAAAATATACAATATCGACAATCTACATATTTAAATAAAACCTAAAAAACTCGTTTGCATTCTGCCCTAAGACAGTAAAAAATATTTTTGTTGATTTTATAATTTTTATGAATAGAAATAGAAAAGAAAAATAACTAAACTAAATTACTAATCTAAACTACAAATATATTACTAACTAAACTACTTGAATTATGCTAAACAAATTAAAGACAATAATCACAAACTAACCTGGAGATACGTTCCAAATTTTCCCTGTGTATGATGGTTGTACTTAGCAGGTCGGAGGATCGAAACTCGCACCGAATAATCTAGAAGATTCTCATAAATGATACGCTGCAATGCTCTTTAAGTTTGTTTACAGGACAAACAAGACATAAAAATCATAACAATTATATGATTTATAAATCTCTACAATTGGGTAAACCTGTTATGTAAAGACTTATACTCTATAATTCAATTGATGAAGAAGAGAAATCTGTCATTCATAAACTGAATCAAGTAATTGCTATGCTTTTAAATACTGGAAGAAATCAGATATGGATCATATTAATTAAATCATATCACTTTGCAAAAGACTAAGATAGCTAAAGTAGTCATTAATCAAATGCAACTTGATAAACATAAACATGAAACAAAAGATTGATATTATAAAAGCTAAAGTTGTAGCAGAACATCAATTTCTATCTCAGTTTTTTTGTATTATAAATCCATATACTTGTTCTCCCATGAATGAGGATGATCCTTATTACAAAAATAATAAGTATTTAAAGGTTTTCCACAGGGTAAAACCTCCCTGTGGAAATTATAAAACTGTTTACATCAAATCTGGGAAGATATCCCAAAGTTGTCTAAACTAGGAAATTAAAATGAAACTAAAACATCCAAATATCCTCTAGACTACTCATCAAATCCCATGCAATTCGAATTCACCTGAAAAGGACAAAAATGAACAAATTAGAAGGATCTTTTATTAATAAAATAATAGAAAAACTAATTCTATAGACTAGCTACAGAATTATCTGATTCTGTAGCTAGTCTAAATAAAGATACAGAATCAACATTCAAATTAATTGAAAATCTTTTAAAGAATCCCATTTAATTGACATCCAATAATTATTAGAGAATGAATCATAAATTGAAATCGTTATTCCATTAAGATCTCAAACAGGATCCAAATCAATTAAATGACTACAGAGATAGGCATACTCTATTTTGTTTTTGTTACCACAAAATTGGGTCAACAAAACCATAATCGAACAACAATGCAATCGTTTCTCAACAAATCGAATCCAACAGTTGTAAAATTGTTTTGATATTCAATTGAAATCAAACAAATCGCAAAGACTTCGTTATACTTGTCTTATCAATAGGAAAAATAATCGAATCGAAAAGAATTATTTTCAAATCAATATAACTGTATAGAAAACGATTTAGGCTGGGAGCGAATTCAAACCATAACTGACTTGTAACTGTCCACAAAAAAAATCGTAACAAGATCAATAAAACAGAGTTGGTTACAAATATCGATCATTTATCATAGCACAGTGAGCAAATAGGATCGATTTTCTTTACCAAAATCGTTCTGATCAAATGAATTATAACCGGGTTTGACCAATTCGTTTTATAAATTGAAACAGAGCATCAATTACAATTGAAATCCAACTCATCAAATAATCTTGCCAATTCAAGAATAAGAGGGAATCGAACAGAAAGGTTTTAACACAGTCATTATGAATCAAAATCGTTCCATGATTCAGGCGTGCATGCACAGGCTTAAACGAGCATATTGTTTTTATAAAAAGAGAGTCATTCTTTTGAATTGAAACTGAACAGAATTGCATTCCTGTTCGTAGAAGTTTACATGACACAACATATCGTAACATTAAAATTGTTTACCAATCATAGCATATGGATCATAACAAAATCAAATCCAGACAAATCGTATTCTAAATTGAGCGTGAAAATCTTCCTGTTGGGAGTGGGCACAAAATGAATTAAATTGAAAACGAACCAACAATTTCGTTAACTCCATCAGGTAGATAACCAAATCAAATCCAAACGAAGACCACTCAAATCCAATAAAAATTTATCGATAGCTATTCTGGGAATGATCAAATCATATATCAAATCGAAATTTCTTTTTATTCAAAGCAAAACTATATATAGGATGCACACACTATAACAGAGCTATTTCAAAATGCAAACAGAGTTATTCGAAAATAGAATTCAAATAACCTATTCACTCACACAACTAAAACGATATTAAATTTGCATACCTGTACAGCGACGAGACGGCTTGATCATGCCAATTTAGAGTTGATAACTGCCGTAGCCGATTCAACGTTTTTGAAAAGGATCGAGCATGTTGTCTTCTGTCTCTTATCAGCTGCTTGGAGTTGGCCTTTTTGACTAGTTAGCACTGCAATCTGGTCCTCCAGTGATTGAATCTTTGATTGGAGTATGGGGACATCAATGTAATATCGTTCCAACCAAGAATCGCATTGGTCACAGGGTGACTGTGTGGGTTTTGAAAGAGCAGGTGAGGATTTGGTCGAATGGCTGAGGGTTTCACGAGGCAATTTAATACCCGGGTAGCTAGGCTCGTTCTTTAGGCAGGGTTGAAGGTTAGATACGAAATCGTAAGGGGGCTCGGGACATAAACCCTGCGAGTAGGGGTACTCTCTAGCTAAAAAACGTTCCACTTCCGAATCGGAGTCCTCACTTAGGATGATAGGGTTTGACTCAGCAGGGGATTTTGCCTTGTTCCTTGCCATCCATGAAATCAAACGTGCATTCTTTTACCCTTAGCGTTAGATGTAGGGTTTGCCTTGGGATTTTTTCTCACAAGCTTTTTAATAGCCTCGACATTCTTAGTTATAGCGTCGGGTAAGTCGATAGGAGGGTCGGTAGAGGGTTTAGGCAGTAGGACATGGAAGGGAACTGGGGGTACAACCTTGACTTCACTCACCATAGGTTTGTCAACCTGTATAGGGTTCAGATCCTCGAAACCATTACGAGCAACAAAAATTCTCCAGCTATCCCCGTGCAAACTCAAATGATAAACGACGATAAGCTTAATAAGCCCATAGTGAAACAGGCTACTGTCAGCCTGGTTCCTTTTGAACTTTTTCGACATTTTAAATAGGCTACGATGAAAATAAAAGGGCATATTTAGAGAGTATCCCATAAAAACCATAAGCAAACGCAGGTGGTGGAGAAACACAAGTCCGTATCGACCTTCACAAGTCACGAACTATTTGATTACCATCAAAGTATCATGCCATCGTGGTTTAAGTGCAGATATGGGCATACCTCTGTCACAAGAGGTGACTTTGTGTGAGAGGAACAGCAGTGTCCATGGGACCTCCTCGACCTTTCAATTCTTGAACCAATGTTGTCCAGTGGCAGGTAACCCCATGGCAAGACTGATTAATTTCTCATTAATTTCCAATTGTATGTTGCCCACCTTGGCTCTACAGCCATCGAAGGTCATGGCAAACTTTCATGGTACACAGAGGTTAAAACCCTCAAATCGTTTCATGAAGGTAAGCCACCCATTGTTCTCCAAATCTTGGTGGGCATTGTCAAACATTAACAGGGATTGGTTGTCGTTTGGCTCGATCCGCACAACTGGTGTCATGGATCTGAGCACATGGTAAGCCCAGGGTTTGTATCACCAACACACACAAAAGAAGAGCTGCCTAAGCTAACAGAAGCAAACGGGAATAAGGGATAAGCATAAATGCAAGCATGCGAAGGTGGTGGAGTCTTCCATGCAAAATATTCATTACCCAAGTACAACCGCCGATTTACATAGTTGTTCAATCCATAATAGTAGTTCAACCATCAAGTCATGTGCCCAACTAATGAAATCAAATGTGTATATACCAATGCGCACAAACGTTATGCCATAGTGTTTAAACATCCGACATATAAATCAAAACCAAAATGCACCAATGTATCAGCTCATATAATCAAAAGTTTAACCAAGGTGCCAAATGGTACTCATATAGTCGACAAGCCAAAAGTTATGAAAACAATAACATAAGGATTATATCATCTATATAAAAATTTAATCATAACCCCTATGCATTCTCATAGAATCAATGGTTAGGAAAGTCATATAAAGTGCAAATCCTAATGCTCAATGCCTTACAAACTCAATAAGACCAAGTTACACAATCAATCGAAGTATAAGTACCGATCCAAGGATCTTGCCAGTTGTATAGTGATAAATAAAAGATAATCGCAATAGGCATATCGAAAAAGAGATAATGATAGTTCAAATAATGATCAAAATATGACTTCGAAAGATGAAGTTTTCACGCTTACAGTCGTGATAACAAAACGAAGACAAATGTGAAGATGTCGCAAAAAATGAAAATGTTGTTTACTGAAAATTGCGACAAAAAAATGTTGTTTGCAAAACATAGGTGTAGGCAGCTTATAGGATCATAGAAAAATGTGAATTGGCTGCCAACAAGTCGAGGTTTTGAAAAATCAATTGAAGCGAAAAAATCTCCTCATCAAAACCTTGGAAGCGAAACTGGCCACAGTGGAGGAATCTGCCAAAGACCAGGCAAACACTAGAATAGAACAAGCAACAATGATCGATAAAAAGGAAATCGAGTTTCTCATAGCTAAGATCAAACAAGCATAGCTGGTAGCTCACACCAGTCAGATACAAGTAGGCCAGCCGAAAGACTTGATAGGGAAACTACAGGCTAGAGTGGAAATCGCCGAAAGTAAAGTTATAGACATTGGGATATTCCAGTCCCAGACGATGGAGATTCAGAGGAGAGTTTCTGCATCTCAGAAAAGTTTACTCGCCAAGGTAGAGATAATCTGGGACCACTGCTTACTTGTTAATCAAGTATTAGAAAATTTATCTGACAGAGAGAGAGAAGCTAAAGAAGCTCGGGTCACATATCAAGGAGTTGTAATAGCTACAAATAACAGGGAATCAGGAAGTACTCCCAGGTTTTCCATTTCGGAGCAAACCAGAGGGAATATTTTATTGAAGGAATGGGAGCACAGCATGTCAGAAAGCAGACTGCAAGCCAAGAAGGTAATGAAATATTTTGAAGAGGCCTTTGATGCTATAGATGTTGATCTGTTAGGTATTAATAGTGAGGGAAACGCTGAGGCATTGAGTCAAATGAATATAGCTAAAATCTTGCTTGATATAAACAAGAAAGAAGAAATAGATTCATCTGAAGTCTCGTAGGTAACTCAGGCTGACATAATCCAAATAAATAAATGGATGATTAAACCAAGTGTGCGATTTTGTACTATCGACACCCTGGATCGATAGATGGAAGCAAGGTTGCCACAATTAGTCAGAGATTGTTACATTTTTTAGGCCAATTGTCAAGTGGAACCTTCAAGGTTGATATCTCGTCTAATAGAAAAATGTGTCACGTGTACCGGCCAAGCGAGGGGATAGAGTTCTGGTACCAAATGAAGACAGAGGATGAAGAAATGGAATGATTGGTCTCCTTCTTATTGTAACTGAAAATCTTGTAGCGATTGAAATTCCATCTTATGTAAAACTGTATAAGTATACAATAGAAAGAAAGAAACGAGGATGGACCTTTTTGGGTCGATTGTAATAGAGATTTTTCCCCTTTGAGAGTTAATATAAAGAAAATCTGAAGATTCTCAATTCCGTCATGAATGTGTTATGATTTTGTTTCTTTGTATCTCATATTTCATTTCATTTCATATATTTATCTGATGAATGCTTCGCTATAATTTAGTACAACCTCTACTATAGTGAATGATTTTCAGTTTTCTATATTGTTTACTGTTTTTCCTCTGCACCGTCTATTAGCAAGTATAAGACGAGTGGACACTTTAGATACCTTTATTATTTTATGCTTCGTCAGATTATTCCTTCATCTTTCTTTTCCTCTGTTTACAAGTGAGATTCTCCCTTGATAGGAGCCTTACCCAGTAGATAGCTTACTGTTTTTCTCACACCTCATACACAATTTATTAAATATAACTCAGTTACGGGAAAGGGCCTTTAGTTTGCACCATGTTTTCACTGTTGAGACTATAAATTCTCCTTTATCCGACCTAAATCGAGACAACATCTAAAAATTTGACGTTTTCTTATCATTTTGTTTCTCTATGACTGTCCCAGTGACACGACATCCTAATATAGAACCTGAACTATTAGATCAAACACATATTGCCTTAAACCTTTTTGACACTATTCTTAAAACAACCACCACACAGGTTGAACTTGAGCGTTCATGGGCAACAATAGAAAGGGACATAACTATCCAGGAACAGTTGGAAGCTAGACAACACCAACCCAGAAATCAACCCTAGCTTTCCTTACTGAAGGTTGATATTTCTTCCTTACATACCCCTCACTCACTTTCGGATGCCTAGACACTATACTTCTAAGCCTTAAGTATAGACTCTGGAACAACATCTTTTTGGCACCGTTGCTGGGGAACGAAGTTACGAAATCTTTTTCCTTGGGAAAATGACATTTCCTGTTGAAAGTGTTACCCTTTGATAGTGAACAAAGAGTGCACACCTTTTAAAGGCTTTCCAATCTTTCACTTGGCGACTCCACGATAAATAAGCTAGCATCCAGTAAAAGGAATACTAGACAAAACCTGGATGGTAAGAAGACCACACCCATTATAGATCCCGAGAAGATTCTAAAGGTGAGAGGCTCTCTTAAACCAACCACTACAGTCTATAAGCTTAAACACCCACAACTGAAGACCAAGAGTTCTTCTGAACCTTCAACTTCACGCAATCCTCTTTTTAATACTAAAGATCTAACTTCAAACTGCTCCGAAGTTAGGAGTGATATTCATCTGACAATCCTCTTAGTACACAAAGGAAAGGGCCCTATTGAAATTTCATCAACAGTTGACATACCATATTTTCTTTAGTTAAATTTCCTAACCTCACCTAATCCTGAAGAGTATATTACACACTCAGATTTTACGCCCGTCGGTTCACCCGATTACATCTCTTGCAAATATGAGGAACCAAGCCCTCACGTTCCTTATCATTCATCCTTAGCTTTCTCGCCTCACGAAGAAACTAAAGAACCACTTCTAATTTTCAGTAACCCCCTTTACAACTTTCCACTGATATCAATGGCAGCCGCCAGAGGAGGAGGTGGTGGTGTTGTCGGAGGAGGAGCTGGAGGTCAAGGACCTTCTCCTCCCCCCAGAGTGTTCTCTAAGGTGGCGGCGAGATATGCCCCTCTAGTCTTGCCCGTTCCTCTACACAACCTCCCTGAGAATTATATAAAAAAATTGCCAAAATTTACCGGAGAGGGAGATTTAACCGCAACCGAACACATAAATTTCTTCGATCAATT
This sequence comes from Picea glauca, assembly GCA_000966675.3. NCBI lineage: Eukaryota > Viridiplantae > Streptophyta > Pinopsida > Pinales > Pinaceae > Picea > Picea glauca. Next base: position 925,801 of record JZKD02S2015494.1, read on the forward strand.
CGCAGACATCTTAGGTCTTGAACATGAAGATGTATATTCGAGGATTTTCGTCCAAACCTTTGAAGGTCAGGTGCGAACTTGGTTTCAAAGTCTACCTGTAGGATCTATATTGTCTTATGATGCTTTAGAAGATGTCTTCCTCAGACAATGGGGTGAAAGAAAAGACCACTTGTACTATTTAACCGAATTTGGGTCTTTAAGAAAGAAAAACTCAGAAACAGTTATGGAGTTTATTCAAATATTCAATAAACTCTATAAAAAAATCCCAGCTGAGGTTAAACCGTCCCAACCCACAGCCAAAGTAACCTTCGTGGGAGCTTTCGAACCAGATTTTGCACTTCTTTTAAGGGAAAGAAGGGGTGATACTTTAAACCGAATGCAAGACGACGCTATGGAAATTGAGTCAAATATGATGGCTTCCGGTAAGTTAAAATATAAAATAGAAGAGGGAAATCGAGAAAATAGACATTTTAGAGAACAAGAGGGACCGTCAAGGTCTAATAGATATATAGATGACAAAGTAGATGATATGGCCAGAATAATTAAAGAACTGTCAAATAAAATTTCTAGGATGGAGCTAGAACAGGCCAAAACTGATTCTTCTGCCAAAAAGGATTTTAGGAGGAACCCAAACCCCCCAAATCAACAAAGACAGATTAAAAACGAAGACCAGAAAATACAAACTCCCCTAAAGAATGAAAATTTTATAGGAGTGAATGATCTACAAGATTTCAGAGATTTGGAGGATGATGTCACGAACTTAGGCGATGACTGCACACAACCTTTTCTGACTAAAGAAGATTATGAAAAATCTCTAAACACTCAACAATAATCTATTGAAAGTGAAGAAAGAGATTATACTGACCTTTGCAGCTATCAAGGAGAAACTGATATGATAATGGTTGAAGTCCAACCCAGGTATAACTTAAGATCTAAGAGCAAGCCCATTTCAGATAATCAACCTAAGAAAATTTTCCCAAAAGGGAAAACTTATGAGCCTACCCAAGAAGAAACAATTCTATCCAACAACAATATGAAAGTGGTAAACACACTAGACATGGAAGCAAAGAAGGTTGAAACCCAGACAGAGGGAAATGAAACAGCTAATATGGATACCCATCCAACCAAGACCAAGAGTAATAATTCGATCCAAACAAATACGCTGGAGAGGAAGTGTTCCGAAGTCACATCTAAAGAAACAGACAAGGCTGGAGGAGCTTTCAGTTTCGAGAATTAAATAAATAAAATTAAGATACCAATCTCTCTAGTAGAGCCAGTAAAAAATCCATCTTATTGAAAGCAGATTACTAAAGTGATAGGCGTTTCAGAGCCAGAAAGCCAATCTAATGTTTTGAACCTGGAAGATGATAAGCCCAACATCACCTTTGGTCCACATTTTGAAGGAGCCAAAGACTCTATTGCTCCCTTTTATATCACTTTGAACATGTACGATCAACTGCTACATAATTGCATGCTAGACTCCGGAGCCTCACATAACGTAATGCCTAAACTTATTATGGACAGATTGGGCCTCCAGATCACCAGACCTTACGGAGATCTTTACTCATTTGATTCAAGAAAGGTTAAATTCATGGGAATGATAAAGGACTTAGTAGTTACCCTGGCACAGGTCCTGGTTAAGAGTGTCTTGATGGATGTGGTTGTTGCTAATATTCCCCCCAAGTACGGCTTCTTGTTGTCTAGGTCATGGGGAGCCAAGCTGGGGGGTTCTCTTCAATTGGATATGACGTACGCCACAATTCTTATTTTTGGTGGCCAATTTACTCAGTTGTACAGAGATATGAGATTAGCATATACGGTAAGCGACCTTAAAAATCCTAACAATTTCCCTATTTATATTGCAGACCAAGATTTAGGAAATTGTATCTTATCTTTTGATGACGGTTTAGATGGTTGCATAAACGAAATTGATATAGAGCATGAAGATTCAGGTAACATCACTGGGGGTATTTGTACCACTGGTACCTAGAAAATGTTTTTTGATGGTGCCTCATCATGCGAAGGGGTTGGTGCAAGGATGTTTTTTGTGGCACCTGAAGGAAAGTTCGTCGTCCCTTTTTCTTACAGACTGCAGTGGGATATAGATTATACTAACAGTGTATGTGAATATGAAGCTTTGGTTTTGGGATTAGAAGTTACCAGGAGGACAAAAATAAAAAACCTAGAGGTCTACAGAGATACAGAACTGATAGTCAAACAAGTAAATCGGTAATACCAAGCCAAGCATACCCGGTTAAGATCATACAGAAACTGTGCTTGGGATCTAATGGAAAACTTTTTCTCGTCTGTAAATGTCCACTTCATCCCACGCATAGAAAACTTACAGGCTGATGCATTAGCTAAAGCAGCTTCAACCTTCACTCCTCCCATGACCTTCAAATTGAAGTATCACATAGAGATTAGACATAGACATTCTGTACCGGATAACATCCAGCACTAGGTTTTTGAGGATGATCAACAAATTAAGAAGTTTCTTGAAGCAATAGGTGATTTTTCCGAAACCCACGCAGATCAAGAAAACCAGAATGACAATATATGGATCATGCAAGAAGGGGAAGATCCTCAAATCTTTCAAGACAAAATCACAAATCATCGCATGTTGGTCCTTAAAGACAACCAGATTCCAAAAGGACTCATCCCTCTACAAAGACTGTTTGATCAAAATGACATACCTATAAAATCCACCTTACAACCCCAGTCAGAAGAAGTGGAGGATTGTGATATAGGAACCGAAGGAGAATACAGGATAGTAAAAGTGTCCAAATTCCTCCCTCCCGAAATAAAAACTAAGTATAAATACCTCCTCAGACAATATAAGGATGTTTTTGCCTGGTCTTATGATGAGCTAAGGACATACGACACTTCTGTAATAGATCACAAGATACCTCTAAATCCCTGGGTCAAACCATTTAGGCAAAATCTTAGACAAATCAACCCCATTTTGTTACCTATGATCGAAAAAGAAGTTAAGAAACTTTTAGACGCGAAAATTATAGTACCTCTGAGATATTTCGATTGGGTAGCTAATCTGGTCTCGGTCAGGAAAAAGAATGGGGAAATCAGACTGTGTGTGGATTTCAGAAATCTAAATAATTCATCTCTTAAGGACAACTATCTGCTGCCCAAAATGGACCATGTACTAGAAAAGGTAGTTGGAGCTAACCAAATGTCTATGATTGATGGTTTCTCTGGATATAATCAAATCGCCATGAATGAACAAGATAAAGAAAAAAATGATTTCACAACACCATGGGTTACGTTCATGTATGATAAAATGCCTTTTGATTTGATGAATGTAGGAGCCACATTCCAGCGCGCTATGGACATCGCTTTCATCGGTGAAAGAGATAAGTTCATAGTCATCTATCTTGACAATTTGACGGTTTTCTCTAAAACCAATGAAGAACACTTGATACATCTCAAACAGACATTCAAAAAATGTCGTAGGTTTGGTCTGTCCTTAAATCCAAAGAAGTCACATTTCGCCATGCGGGAAGGTAAACTTTTGGGTCATATCATATCTAGGGATGGAATCAAGATTGATCCTAAGAGGATTGAAGTGATAGACACTATAAATATTCCCAGAAATGTAAAAGAGATTCAATCTTTCTTAGGAAAAATATTTTTTTTACGAAGATTTATTCCGAATTTTGCTGAGATTGTAAAACTGATCACAGGTATGTTGAAAAAGGACAACAAAGTAAAATGGAAAACCAAGGCCAAAGTGTTGTTCACACACATTAAGATTTTCATAAGTGAGGCACCTGTGTTGGTGAGTCCCGACTATCTAAAAGATTTTCTTATTTTCTCATTTGGATTCGAACACACGATTGCTGCAGTGCTCCTACAGAAGAACAAAGAAGGTTTGGAACAACCGATCGCCTTTTTCAGCAAGAGCCTTAGAGACGCAGAACTTAAGTATGACATAATAGAAAAACAAGTGTACACCATGGTAAAAGCATTAAAGGCATTCAAAACATATGTAATACACTCCAAGATAATTGTGTATGTGCCTACCAGTTCTGTGAAAGATATTTTGGTACAACCAGACAGCAATGGAAAAAGAGGATGATGGCTTTGCAAAATCCAAGAATTTGATCTAGAAATCAAACCGACCAAATTGATAAAAGGAAAAGGCCTAGCCAAACTCTTAACTGAGTCGAATTTCAGAGCCCTAGGTATCAATTGCCTGCAGGAAGGCGACGAAGACATGAACATAAATGAACCGGACGAGCAAACAAGCCCGAACAAGATCAAAGAGAAGTTCATATCATCAGGCCGGTACAAAGACATCATATCATACCTGCTGACTTTAAAATGCCCAGGTGAGCTACCACCATCAAAAGCCAGGACTTCAAAACTTCATGTGGTCAAATATTGTATCGACGACAATCAACTATATTAGAAAGATCCACTTGGTTTCTTGTTAGTCTATTTAGTCGAGTCGAAAACTCAGCGGGTTATAGATGAATTTCATGAGGGAGTATACAGGGGGCATCACACCTGGAGAGCTACGGCTTACACAATTATTAGGGATGGGTATTACTGGCTAAAACTTTTCTCCGACGTTAACGCCAAAGTTCGAGCTTGCAACCCATGTCAACTATTTGCAGGTAAATAAAAACTACTAGCACTACCTTTAATTCCAGTCAAAACGGAAGCCCCGTTTCAGCAATGGGGTCTAGACTTTATAGGTGAGATTAATCCTCCTTCCAATGCTCAACATAAGTGGATTTTAACCGCCACTGATTACTTTACAAAATGGGTGGAAGCCATTCCAACCAAAAGGGAAACAAAATCGGTGGTAATCAATTTCTTAGAAGACAACATTTTGTCTAGATTTGGTTGCCCCTGAAAGATAGTTACAGACAATGCCCAAGCCTTCAAATCTATGGCTATGATCATCTTCTGTCAAAATTATAACATCGTTCTAGGCCACTCCGCCGCGTATTACCCTCAAGGAAATGGATTGGCCGAGTCATCTAATGAGAGCCTGGTAAATATAATCAAGAAAGTATTGGATGAAAACAAAAGGTCTTGGCATGTACACTTAAAATATGCATTGTGGGCGAATCGCATAAGCACAAAAAGGTCTATAGGCATTTCCCCTTTTCATATGGTATATGGGACAGATGTTGTGTTACCTATAAATCTAGCACTCCCAGTAATGAAGTTATGGCAAGATCAGAACGAAGAACCCAATCATGTCACCAGGAGGATAAATCAGCTGATTGAGGTTCAACAACATAGGGTCAAAGTAGATGAAAAGTTGCAGAAGTACCAAGATGAGATGAAGGCGTTATTTGACAATAGGGAAAAGGACAGAGACTTCATCCCAGGTGATTTGGTATTAAGATGGGATACAAGGAGGGAAGAAGCTGGAAAACATTGTAAATTTGACCACCTCTGGTATGGACCATTTAGAGTCTCGGCTCTTGAAGGAAAAAATTCTTTCCTACTGGAAAATCTAGAAAGTGAAATTCTCAACACCCCTATCAACGGGCATTTTCTGAAACATTATATGACATAAGCAGTCGCCAAAAAAAAAAAAAGAAGAAGAAGAAGAAAGTGTGTACATTTATAAATAAGATTTCTTCATATATATATATAGATGTTTCATTTACGAATTGTTATTTCGATTTTCTTTTTCCTTTCACCTTTAACAAAGCCTAGATGATTTTCATATTTGCGTTTTTACAGGGTTCCAGATGCAAACAAAATGAGCAGGAGAAGTAAGCAGAAAATTTTGTAGCGGAAAATAAATTGGTTTTAGACAGGTGACAAAAAAGAGTTTTGATTTTTTGGAAAGAAAGTAAAACGGTAAGGTAAAGGTGAGATTCTCTAAAAGACCTATTTTGAAGGGCTTTCAAAGAAAACCAAGATAACCTCATAAGATACAACAACATCATTTGAACTAATAGATAAAAGGATGTTTCATGATTAAGCATTTACAAGAGGACAAGACGAAATAAACAAGTCAGTCAAAATAAAATGCCCCCAAAAAAGATTTTCAAAGAGTTAGTTTTGATTTTTGACCCTTGTTTTTCAGTCCATAGATCTCTATCTGTCATGTTTTTTTTTTTTGTTTCCAGGTTTACCTTTTGAAAAACCAGCATCTTCCCAGTTTTGCGTACGTAGGGAGAAGAGATTATGTTTTAAACTAGAGAACTTCAAAGCAGATTGTGAAAAGAAAGATGGTCTTCACGACTCCTCATTTCCTTACTAAACAAAGTAATTCTTAAGGTGTCCTGACTTTTCTAGGTTTTTCAACAGTTTCAAAAGATTGAGGCTTGCTCAAATAGGAAGTTCCAAAAAATAATTTTTCCTTTTCTCCCTGCGAACAAAGGTGTTGTGAAAGTTGAGGAAAGGTTGGTACCGAGTAATCAAAGTAAGTTGACAGACCTATAATACAAAATATTACACTGATATCAGCCCTCATATAAACTGATTGCCCCTACTTCATGCTCTAAAAAGTAAATTATACAACAGGTGGTGAAAGAAAATTCAGAAATGATTGCCCCCATCTAGTCCAAAGATGATGAAAGGAAATTCAGAAATGATTTCCCTCGTCTCAGCATTTAAATGCATAAATATATTTCGAAGTGGTGAAAGGAAATTCAGTAAAAGGGGCCAGATAACTTCATCGGGGTACTGAACAAGCTCGCTGGCAGTGAAGCAATATCTGAGATATTTGTTAGGCTATTATACATGAATATCACTCTACTCTGGTAACCAATTCTTTTTCAAAACCTGATCTCCATCCCAAGTTCAGACAAGGCTTCCTGATTAAAAACATATAATTCGTTTCTTTTGATGCAAGCCGATAGCCTCAAGATCTGTTGGGACTCCTAGAACTATTTTGATTGTTGTAATGCAGACCTGAATTCCGTAACGAGAAGGAGAAATTCGTGAAAGGGACTACAACTAAGTTTAAAAAAGTATCTGAGTTTGAAAAGCTTTTCAAAGGTAAAAAACGAAGTCTGCTTTCCCTTTCGGTATCTTGTCCTAAACTTTTTGGCTAGATTAAAGCCATTGACTCCATTTACCCAATATTGGCACGTGGTCTATTGTTCTTCCTGTCTTATAAGAAAACAGGATCCCTAGTTGGAGCCTATGTTGGAGTCGCCTTTGTTTTTAGCCCATTTTAAATTTTATATCTCAATGATTGAAGTCGAAAGTTGGTTTTTATTTTTTCCTTTTATTTTCTCCCAAAATATCGTAAGTCTCATCACGCAAGCAGTGTTGGTCATCATACTCTCAAGACAAGCTCCGTTTTATTTAAATGACTTTCCCTTTTCCTACCTCGAGATTTCGCAAGCAGGGTGTTATAGATCACAGTTCACAAGTCGAGAGGGACGAAACATCGAAATAACTTCAAAAGTGTTATTCAGGTTAACAACAAGATTAAATTTTTTTTTTTTTTTTTTTAACCATGGGTAAGTATCATCAGGATTTTGTGTCTCAACGTTTACTAACTTCAAAAGTCTGATCGTCATAACCCTGATATCCGAAGTCGCGAAACTCTTATTTTGGTAACCCGGGTCAAGATCAAAGAAAAAACATTTACTCATGGTGGAGTTCTATCGGGGGTTCGCGACTCGGCACATTGTTCCCTCAAAATCTTTACTTTTGAAACCCGAGTCACGAAGCTGCGATATGTCTTAAACAAGTTAATCAAGCAGTTAACCCGGTTTTATCTTTTAATTAAACAGATCTTTTTCGCGATCTCATGATTTCGCAACTCGGCATGTGAACCTCCTGGAAGCAATACCTTCGATGTCCCAACTCACGAAGTCGCGATCTCGTGAGTTCGCAACTTCGCATGCAAGATTCCTGGAAGATATACCTTTAAATTCATGATTCGCAAAGTTTCATTTTTCCTTTAAACATGATTAATTAAAACTCTTAATCCTGATTGCGTCTTTATTAACTGAAACTAATTATCGCAGTCTCGGCTTTTAGAGGCTGGAAGGGTTAGAGTAAAAATGCTCGATGAAGCGAATACCGAGAGATTTATTAACGTTACTAAAAACTGATTAATTAATATAAGCCATTCTTTCCCATGTTTCGATTCATGCACAGTTTACGTGGCAAGCTTAAATTTTCTTCACGCTAACTTGTAGTACGAGCTGTCAAAATTTATCGCATTAATTAGAAACAAGGCGAATGGACAGGTAAGGAGAAAGTTTTTATTGCTAAATTTATTATTAGGAATGATTTGACCGTTCTGTTCTTGAAAGGTACCGAGTTTTGAATGATTAAATATATAGATCTGTTGTTTGTATTCACAAATTCATTTCCATATCACATAGAGCAAACTCTCTCAACGAACTAATTTATGTATGTATACCTATTTTTATCGCAGAAGAGATAAAGCAGAATCTCCTTCCATGGCCCCACGAAAAGCATCTAAAGCTAACGCTGAGGTTTCAGGACAAGGTCCAGATAACGTCTCTGATACTTCACCTCGAAGTATTGACTCTGTTAAGACCTGGTCGTTTGTTTCTAAGGTTCTACAGTCCGAATTGGTAGATTATTTAGATGATTCTGATGACAATGAAAAAGACGACTTGACCACCAAATATAAGATCATTGTCCAAGCTGGAATGCATAAGGTTGCAGCCAGGCCATAATTGCTCCCTTACTACGATATGGTTCAGTGGGCGTTGGACCATGTGGATATACCAACCAGAACCATCATCAACGAGCATAAGGTAACTATCGGGACTTTCAAACCTGAACAACTACAAGCTATGTACAAGTTACCAGCCTCGTCAGAACTTACATACAATGCCAAATTCCTGGAGACCTTCAAAAAGAAAGAGTGTGAACCATACAACAAGTCTATGTCCAGTTTAATCAAAGATTGGGTTTCACACCCTGCGAAGTTCAGGGCAGACAGTAACGACATATACTCAATAGCTTCCCTAGAACCACATTTTAAATATGTGGCTATGATGACCTACAGATTATACAGGACAAAGGACACCACACATTTTTTCCTTTAGTGGGTGCCTCTAATATTTTCAGTCACCAAAGGCTCTTCCTTCAACTGGGCTAAAATGTTGTCTGATAGCTTGACCAATCGAATTACAGAGTATCAAGCACAGAAGGAGAGCGGGAAAATGGATTCATTCTTTATGTTTGCATATATCATGGACGTTGTATGTTTTCAGATGCCCTTTCCATTAATTAACTGGAGTTGTACTCCGTCAGAGCCCGAACCCATTCATGTCTACCACTCTAAACTATGGGAAAACCAAGCGGCAAATTTTTTCTATGAAATTTTTAACTGGGTAATGGTGCCTCTACATGTCACTATTTTCGGCCACCCACCACCCAGGATATCGGACAGTATAGTGATGAATCTGAGTAGTATAACTGACTGGTATGTAGAAGCAAAATTCTCATATCTCATAGTTTTTGGGGCTTCTGTTCCCTTGCATGCATTACCATTATTCATACCCGACAAGCTGGCCTGTCATGAGGTTGCCAGGCAAACTGTAATTGGTGGCGTGAGTAAGGAGCTTAAGGGATATAATAAGAAGGTATGGCCATATTTCCCTATTCAATTAAATTCTTATTCTTTGTTATATTTCGGGCATGCTAAAGCTGAGGCAGCGGCCCTGGAAGACTTCGAATTGGTTCACCTCGAATTCAAGAAGCACGATCCACAAAGGGTCATAAGTAATCACTTGGCCAGTTGCAGGATTAAAAGGTTTGAACATGAAAATTCACCCTCGGATGACATTTTCCGAGGCGCAAGATCTTATGCCGAGGTTTTGGCTCGGATGCAAGCCCTAGCACCCAAAGAGAGGGCCGATGTTTTGAAATTCCAAGAAAATCGACGGAGTTTTCTTCCCTCAATATTGCGGGGTGAGAATGAAACAATAGCAGAGGTGGGGAAGAAAGAAGCCAAAGGCCCCAAAGATACAACATCCAGTCAAGAAGAGCACCAAGATGGAGAAGGGAAAACTGGAAACCCAAAAATAGAAATAAAAACTCCCGATCCGCCGAAAAAGACTGCTCCAGTTGCCACCTCGGTACAATCAGCGAAGTAAATCAGAGACCCTGTCACTTCCATTACCCCCTTACAGTCAACTAAAGGGAACATAGATGCGGGGTGGATTTTCAATGAAGAATTGCGACCTGTAAGGATGGAAGAGCTCCCCCCAAATGAATTATTTTTTGATAAAAAGATAAAAGCTGTGGTAAAAAAATAATTCTACCAAGAAGCAGAATCAACGGTAAAAAAATTTAAGGTATTGACCGATGGAAAAGATAAGAAGATGAGTTCATGAAATAAATAGTCAGAACATTAGGGCCATATGCTACAGCAAATCAATTCTCAGTCGGGGTTTTGAAAAATCAATTGAAGCGAGAAAATCGCCTCATCAAAACCTTGGAAGCGAAACTGGCCACAGCGGAGGAAGCTGCCAAAGACCAGGCAAACGCTGGAATAGAACAAGCAACAATGGTCGATAAAAAGGAAATCGAGCTGCTCACAGCTAATCTCAAACAAGCAGAGCTGGTAGCACAAACCATTCAAATACAAGTAGGCCAACAGAAAGACTTGATAGGGCAACTATAGGCTAGAGTGGAAATCACCGAAAGTAAAGTTATTGACATCAGGATATTCCAGTCCCAGGCGATGGAGATTCAGAGTAGAGTTTCTGCAGCTCAGAAAAGTTTACTCACCAAGGTAGAGATAAGTCGGGACCACTGCTTACTTGTTATTCAAGTATTAGAAAATTTATCTGACAGAGAGAGAGAATCTGGAGCAGCTTGGGTCGCATATCAAGGAGCTGTAATAGCTACAAATAACAGGGAATCGGGAAGTACTCCCAGGTTTTCCATTTTGGAGCAAACCAGAGGGAATATTTTATTGAAGGAATGGGAGCACAACATATCAAAAAGAAGACTGCAAGCCAAGAAGATAATGAAATCTTTTGAAGAGGCTTTTGATGCTATAGATGGTGATCTGTTAGGTATTATTAACGAGGGAAACGCTGAGGCATTGAGTCAAATGAATATAGCTAAAATCTTGCTTGATATAAACAAGAAAGAAGAAATAGATTCGGTCGAAGTCTCACAGGTAACTCAGGCTGACATAATCCAAATAAATAAATGGATGATTAAACCAAGTGTGCGATTATGTACTATCAACACCCTGGATCGACAGATGGAAGAAAGGTTGCCACAATTAGTCAAATATTGTTACATTTTTTAGGCCAATTGTCAAGAGGAACCTTCAAGGTTGATATCTCGGCTAATAGAAAAATGTGTCACGTGTACCGGGCAAGTGAGGGGAAAGACTTCTGGTACAAAATGAAGACAGAGGATGAAGAAATGGAACGATTGGTCTCCTTCTTATTGTAACTAAAAATCTTGTAGCGATTGAAATTCCATCTTATGTAAAACTGTATAAGTATACAATAGAAAGAAAGAAATGAGGCTGGACCTTTTTGGGTCGATTGTAATAGAGATTTTTCCCCTTTGAGAGTTAATATAAAGAAAATCTGAAGATTCTCAATTCCATCATGACTGTGTTATGAGTTTGTTTCCTTGTATCTCATATTTCATTTCATTTCATATATTTATCTGATGAATGCTTCGCTATAATTTAGTACAACCTCTACTATAGTGAATGATTTTCAGTTTTCTATATTGTTTACTATTTTTCCTCTGCACCAGCTATCAGTAGGTATAAGACCAGTGGACACTTTAGATACCTTTATTATTTTATTCTTCGTCAGATTATTCCTTCATCTTTATTTTCCTCTGTTTACAAGTGATATTCTCCCTTGATAGGAGCCTTACCCAGTAGACAACTTACTGTTTTTCTCACACCTCATACACAATTTATTAAATATAACTCAGTTACGGGAAAAGGCCTTTGGTTTGCACCCTGTTTTCACTGTTGAGACTATAAATTCTCCTTTATTCGACCTAAATCAAGACAACATCTAAAAATTTGAGTTTTTCTTATCATTTTGTTCCTCTATGACTGTCCCAGTGACACGACAACCTAATATAGAACCTGTACTATTAGATCAAATGCATATTGCCTTAAACCTTTTTGACACTATTCTTAAAACAACCACCACACGGGTTGACCTTGAGTGTTTGTGGGCAGCAATAGAAAGAGACATAACTATCCAGGAACAGTTGGAAGCTAGACAACACCAATCCAGAAATCAACCCTAGCTTTCCTTACCGAAGGTTGATATTTCTTCCTTACATACCCCTCACTCACTTTCGGATGCCTAGACACCATATTTCTAAGCCTTAAGTACAGAATCTGGAACAATAGACCGCTTCAGGATTTTTCACTTCAGAATTTTTAAACCTTGATGAACTTCTATAACCCAGAGTCCCGAAGTGTTGGAGTCCCGAAGTCCCGTCAACTGTTAGATGGAGCAGTGGATTTCAGGAGTATTAAGGACCATCATATCTAGCAAGGTTGTAAGGATAGTGAAGCTTCATAGCTTCGGAACCTCACCGCTCTGGATTTCGGTAGTTCGGGAGTATGGGGGTTGTTTTGAGTGAGAAGCCCCAAAGCCTGAAGCCTGGATTTAATTGCATCCGTTGGCTATGGGGTGTGTGTGAGCTGTCTATTTATTTCATCATTTGACTATCTGGGGGGTAGCATGTGTTGGACTCAGGAAACCTTCGAAGCCCAGAGCTCCGGAATCCAAGATTTGGTTGATGATGTGGCTTGTACCATGTGGCAAGGGGTCATGTGGGGAGACATGTCACCCCGATTCAACACCTTTTAGACCCTAATCTCTCTGTTTTTGAGTAACACATGGCACACGTGCCATGGGTCCATGTCACCTTGGGTGATGTCACCATGCTGTTTCATCTCCAAGAGTATGTGACTTCGGGGATTTCCAAGTTTCTACCAAGGAAAAATGTCAAAGCCCGAAGTCGCGAAGGCACACAACCCATCGATCTAGGATTCCTTCAGGACCTTTCTCGACCATTGGATTAAGTAGTGGAGGAGAAGGGTAAATACTTTGGTGGATTGTCAATCTGGGGGAGTTGAGTGGCATGGGAGATGAACGTCCCAGAGCCCCGTAGCGTCGAATTTCCAAATTGGTTGAGAACCATCCATCTCAACACTTGATTAAGACAGAACCATCGATTTCCATTGAAGCCTCCAACTGGGGGGTGAGGTCGTCCATTCAGCAGGAGATCAAGTCTTGACCATCTGATCCTTGTTGGTGGAGTTAGTGAAGACTTTGATGAAGTGTAGCTACGGAAAAAAATGGAAATTGACAACAAAGAACAGTCCTCACGCTGGTCTCATGATAAGGTAAAAAAATCCTGGGAGGTAACCTAGACCTTGGTTATGTGGTTTTCACAAGCCCCCGTGTGAAAGGACATGGAGCGAGGTGCTAAGGAACGACTAAGCCCATGGTTTTGAACCATGGTCACTTGAGACATGGCTTGAGGGAAGCACCTGTACATAATTGATTTCTGTATCAGCTAAAGGATAACAAGGAACTGCTATGTTGTAGAGAATGAGGATATATTATTCATGAATTGAGAAGAAAAAGGACCTGTAGCATTGTTTGGAAAATTTATTTTATATGCATAATTCTAACAAAATGGTGGCTTGAACATTTTTCATAATTAATGGGTTTAAACATATCATCTCAGAATGAATATTTGAGAGATGGAAGAAGGTGAGGGAGCCTCCATCCATGATAAAGAGGCCGAAGGCCAGAACACCAGAGTTGGTAATGCAAAGACATAATCCAATGGACACAAGGGTCGAGGGGAGCTAGAAACATTGATAGAAACTATGAGAAGCCTGAAAATAGAAGTGTAGAGTTACAAAGGAGAAAATGAGAGACTATTGAGAGAACAAAGTCAAATAAATGCCTGAGTGTTGCAGAGCTTAAATAAGTTGCAGAGACAAAAAAAGAATGGCTCAAAGCAAGAGGAAGAAGGCAGGTATCATGAAAGAATATATGATCATGGAAGATCTAGTTATTCAAAAAGTGCTAGCAGAAATAATAGACATCAATCACCTCCTTACTTAGCAAGAAAGTTTTATGGATCTGAAGATTCCATAAGCAGTCCAGAGGTGTCTCCTATTAGGCACCAAAGAAGAAGACATGAAGTGGACAGTTTTCAAGGAGAGTTAAGGAAGATTAGGCCACCATCCTTTGATGGTGAAAGGGAAAGGGAATATGATTTTGAAGAATGGTTGATTGGACTCAGGAGATATTTCCAATTGCATAACTATTCATCAAACCTAGAAGCCAGAATTTCCACCTAACATTTACATGGGAAAGCTGCAATGTGGTGGGATCAACTGAAGAAATTTGAGCATATTAATGAGAATAAGATCACTTGGAAGCAGTTCAAGAAGTATTTCCAGAAGGAGTACCCCTAAAATAATTTCTATGACAAGAAAATGCAGGAGTTCTTTGAACTTAGGCTAGGAAGCATGACCATGGAAGAGTATGAGAAGAAGTTCTTGGTCTTGTTAAAGTATGTAGGGTTTATAAATGATGAGAAGGTGAAATTACAGAGGTTCTTGAGTGGGATGCCATCCTTTTATAAAGAAACGATTCGGTATGATGAGACCAAGACCTTGACTAAGGCCATCAGGAAGGCTAAATACCTATATGAGCAAGGCTAGGGTAGAGAATCCATGTAGAAATATTGGAAGGATAAGAAGAAGGAAAAGTTTGATCAGAGGAGGAAGGTATTAAAGCCTCCTTTTGATAGAAATGAGCGTAATAAAAATCATCAAGAACAATATGCTAAGGGAGAATCCAAGAAAGAAGACTCCTTGGGAAAAAGGGGAAGACCACCAATCCAATGTTGGGGATGCAAAGAAGATCACTTGTACAAGGAATTCCCACATAGAAAGGATAGATTGAAGACCATGCAAAACATCTAAGAGGCTACAACAATCGAAGACATGGGAAGGATTTATGTAGCCTTATATGATCGACAAGAAAAATACCAATCCAATATGATCGAGGTGGAAGGTAAGATCATAAATCAACTTGTTGCTATTTTAATTGATTCATGATCAAGTCAATGTTACATTGATCCTAAAATAGTGGATAGATTACATTTGGATAAAAGTAATCTTGGAAAATCAATTTTGGTTCAGCTAGCCACTGGAACCAAAAGGAGAATCCATGATATGGTCAGAGGTTGTTCCATAAGTCTTAATGGTGTGAATACTAGTGTTGATCTAAATATCATACCATTGGGGTCTTATGATATTCTAATTGGAATGGATT
Organism: Picea glauca; assembly: GCA_000966675.3. Classification (NCBI taxonomy): domain Eukaryota; kingdom Viridiplantae; phylum Streptophyta; class Pinopsida; order Pinales; family Pinaceae; genus Picea; species Picea glauca. The sequence continues at coordinate 941,094 of JZKD02S2015494.1, forward strand.
GGTTGGAAAAACATCATGTTGTCCTAGATTGTCATAGAAAGACATTTACATGTCTTGATGGAGATGGAAAACATAGCACTATGAAAGGAGTTCCAAGACCCATCTCTATAAGGGAGATTTCATCCTTACAACTGAAGAGATGTTTCAATTGTATGCAGCCCATGTGGAAGAGCCAGAAATTACAAAGGGTCCAAGCCTTGAATATTTCTTGGCACTACAAGAATTCGAGGATCTATTCCAAGAAATACCAGGATTTCCACCAAAAAGGGAGATATATTTCTCTATTAATTTAGTGCTAGGAGCTACCCTAGTGTCAAAAACACCTTATCGAATGAGTACACCAGAGTTAAAAGAATTACAAATGTAGTTGGAGGAATTGTTGAAGAAAGGGTACATACATCCAAGTGTTTCACCTTGGGGAGCACTAGTACTCTTTGTCAAAAATAAGGATGGAACTGTGAGGCTGTGTATCGACTTTCGACAACTAAATAATTCCACTGTGAAGAACAAGTATCCTCTACCTATAATTGATGATCTCTTTGATCAGCTAAGAGGAGAAAAGATATTTTCAAAGATAGACTTGAGGTCAGGATACCACCAGGTAAGAATCAAGGAAGAAGACATCCATAAGACAACCTTTAGAACTAGGTATGGGAATTATGAATTTGTAGTGGTGCCATTTGGACTGACCAATGCACCAACTGTCTTTATGTGCTTAATGAATGGCATATTCAAAAATTATTTGGATAAGGTTTTCATAGTATTCCTGGATGACATACTTGTCTACTCTAGGTATGAAGAGGAGCTTGAACATCACTTAAGATTGGTATTGCAAGTGCTGAGAGAACACTGGTTGTATGCCAAGCTCAGTAAATTTTTCTTTTATCAAAAGAAGATCCATTACTTGGGACACATTATTTCAGAACAAGGCATAGCAGTGGATCCAGAGAATATTGAATACATTAGTGGATGGCCATCAGTCAAGAATGTTTCAGAAGTCATATATTTTATGGGGTTGGTTGGTTACTATAGAAGGTTTATAGCAGGGTTCTGTAAGATTTCTCATCCCATCACTTCTTTGCAAAATAAGGGAATTAAACTTGAATGGACTACTAAGTGTGAAGAGAATTTTAATTTGTCGATGGAATTACTTACTAGTGCACCTATGTTAAAGATTGCTGACCCAAATGAAATTTTTATGGTGTGTATAGATGCATGTAAGGAAGGACTTGGTGGAGCCCTCACTCAAAATGGACATGTCATTGGTTATGAGTCCAGAAAGCTTAAGGAACATGAGAGGAAATATGCCACACATGGCTTGGAGCTTGCTGCCATTGTTCACGCATTGAATATGTGGAGGCATTGTCTCATGGGAAAGAGATTTTAATTGAGAAAAGACCACAGTGGTCTGAAGTATCTTTTTGAACAACCAAATTTGAATGTCAGAAAAACAAGATGGATGGAATTTTTAAGTGAATATGACATTGATATAAAGCATATCAAAGGAAAAGAAAATAAATTTTTTGATGCACTTAGTAGAAAAGTACATATAATGCATACTACAATTGTCAGTATGCATTAGTCAGACTTGAAGAGAAGAATTTTAGATGCTCTTGTTACTGATCAGCATTACCTATAGGTAAAGGAAAGCTTGTAGCAAGGAGATGTACAATAGAAAATGAAAGAGTATGAGATGAAGGAAGATGGGTTACTTATGCATAAAAATAGAATTTATGTTCCTAGCTCCGGAGAACTTAGGGATTTGGTATTAAAAGAAATGCATAATGCTCCATATGTTGGACATCTCGGTTACCAAAAATTATTACAGCAGTAAGAAGCCAATTCTTTTGGTTGGGAATTAAAAAGGATGTTGTTGATTACATCGCCATATGTATGGAATGTCAAAAATTGAAGGCCGAGCATAGGCACCCAGCGGGTTTTCTACAACCATTACCAATTCCATAGAAGAAGTGGGAAGTGATAACCATTGATTTTATAACTAAATTACCCAAGACATAAAGACAACATTATTCAATCATGGTAGTGGTTGAAAAATTGAAAAAAGCTTCTCATTTTGTTCCTATAAAAACAACACATACCACAACTAATATTGCAAAAATTTACATGAGGGAGATTGCTATGTTGCATGGGATACCTAGGACAATTGTCTCAGACAGGGACACAAAGTTTACTTCAAATTTATGGAGGGGATTATTTAAAGGATTTGGTACAATATGAACTTTAGCACAACATACCATCCGCAGTCAGATGGGCAGATTGAGAGGGTCAACTGAGTAATTAAAGACATGTTGAGAATGTGTGTGATGGATAAGCCATCTAAGTGGGAAGATTACTTGCACTTGGTTGAGTTTGCCTATAATAATGGGTATCAAGATTCATTGAAATGAGCCCATTTGAAGCTATGTATGGTAGGAAATGAAATACTCCAGTGAGCTGGGACAACCCAGCAGATAGAGTGGTACTTGGGCCAGAGTTGCTCAAGGATATGGAATACCAGATAGTTAAGATTAAGCAGAATTTAAAGGCAGCTCAGGATAGACAAAAAATTTATGCAGATAAGAATAGGATAGCTAGAGAATTTAATGTGGGGGAGCATGTTCTTCTGAAAGTGAAGCCCAAGAAGATCTCTTTGAAGTTGGGTAGTTGTACAAAGTTGGCAGCCATATTTTTTGGTCCATTTGAGATATTGGACAGAATAGGGCAAGTTTCATACATGCTTGCATTGCCTGCTTCCATGAATGTGCATAATGTATTTCATGAATATTTGCTAAAAAAGTATGTACATGATCCTAACCATGTTATTGATTGGCATATGATTCAGGTAGAGACAAAGGTAGACTTTCAGGTCCATCTAGTGCGAATATTGGACAGAAAATTCAAAATGCTCTAGAATCGAGTTATAGAGCTGGTAAAAGTTTAGTGGACCTGCTACAGTCCTGAAGATGCTACCTGGGAATATGAAGATTCCATGCGGGCAGAGTACCCACAACTTTTTGGATAAATTTTGAGATTTTGATCTCTATTTTGTATATGCACTGAGGACAGTTCCAAAATAAGGGAGAGGGGAAGGAACACCCTAGGTTTTGAGACCCATATTAAATAATGTATTTCTCTAATTGTCGAGAGGCCAAAGTGCCTAATAAATGTAATGTTTTGATCATTATTAATAAAAATTACATCGTTGGCTACTAAACGGACAAGGACTAGAGTTATAGGGGGATATGATTCCACAAGAGAGGGGGATTTAGGGGCTAAGAATTTATTTTATATTTTTAAACCACCCATTTTTTTAATGGAGGAAATCAATTACATGAGCTTCTTGGGGGAAGGCCATGAGGTTCTTGATTCCTAATAATTACTTAAACATGTCCCTAGTCCCTCACTCGTTCACTCACTCATTCATTCATGCATGCATGCACTCCATTTCTCTTTGTTCACACCTTTCGTGGAGATATCACTCCATTCATTTATGTCACCCACTCATATTTCCTCATATGTGTCTTGGTTTGGGAAAGGGAAACGAACTGCTAAAGAGAAGCCATGGTATTGTTGGTTGTAAAGATTACTGGTATAATCCAACCATGACTTGAGGCATGCATGTCTGAGATGATTTGGCCTGTGTCCAACTTTTCTCACAGCTACGAGTCTTGAGAGTTCCAACATGGAGATTCTAGACTAGCTGCACTGGAGCCCTGGAAGGAGAAGGACATCCTAAGGGACTACGTGGAAGAGAAGGGAGAGGGTCCATTCTCTTGGGTTGTGCAAGTTGCGTAGAAGAGAGTTGGGTACTTGGATTGTTTTGGGTACTCGGAAGCCTGTGAGAGCTTGAGTGTTGACTGGTTTGGGAAGCCAAGTAACACTCTGGAACCATCCTTGTGGATTCATACCCCTGGATTGATGATAGCATTGATGTTGATACTAGGAGAAATAATGTCTACGGTTGGGTGGAACATCCTTGGTCTATAGCTAGTTGGTTTCTTCTTTTATAAAAGATAAGTTCTTTATGTTATTGTATTTACCTGTGTATGATTTATTCCACTGTGTATTTATTTATCGTTGAATTCAATCTTTAGAATATGCATGTTTGTTGGTTATTGTTGTGCAAGTCGTTTAGTTCCTTTCTTTTATGCATCATTATCAATTTGAAAGGTATCTATAAGAGAAAGAATTCTAAGAGCAGGCTTGAAGTAGCAGAGCCCGACCTGTGGGTGGCTGGGAATGTTACAACCATGAAAATACAATTAGTCATAGTCTAAATGTGCTACATTTTTTCCCTTTTCTAGGCATATTTTCTAGGGATATTTGCCCAAAATCCGGCGAGATATTGTTGTATTTGTAGATTTGAGTAGTTTATCTTATCTAAAATCTTAGGAGTTATTTTCCCTCAAAAGAAACATAAAGTTAATTATTACTCTTATTTGAGCTATTTGATACAAGAAGCTACAAGGGATTTAGTTGGTTTTGAACCATGAGGAGTTTTCATGTTATGAAGGTTCTCACACTTGGAACTTTTGCAACCACAAGATCCCTGCCTAGATCAACTGATGATGTTGTAGAGCTATATACTTTAGAATATAAAAATATATAAATACTCAAACATTCTATATCCATTACCATTGTTGTCTCCACTGACAAAGATGTTTCATTTTTTGTAGATATCATACCAGAAGCTGTGAATGCCTTCACCATCACACCAAGTTTTTGAACTAGTAATGATTGTGCCTTGAAGTAGGTGAATCACCCTTGTAGCAATTGGTCCCATTGTTGATCATTTAATACCCGTTAGTTGTGTGAAAAGTGAAACTAATACTACAATTGTGCTATCAATGAAACATGAGCTTGTTGAGAAGCCAATGATGTTCCCCTACATGGGCCATATGGTATAACTAAAACTATTGTTACAATCATAGTCCTTGGCTCAACTAAATAGGTTGTCGAAGTGGATTTTGTGGTGTGACTAAGATAGTTGGAACAAATAATTTCACCTATAACATACCCAACCACCAAAGTTGGGTCACATCGTGCTAAAACTTTCTCTTTATCATATTTGATACCATTTTAGTAACGTACTTAGCCTCCAGCTAGGCAACAATACATGTGAAATAAACATAACATGAAAATTCTACTAATTAAATCCATTCTTTTGTTGTTATCCATTTTCCCATAGCCTACAACTACAATTTATAACAGATTTAGCTACGGAAATAACCATAAATCTTATGCATCTAAATCATGCTAATAATCAACATGAGATACAACTAAACCATTCATTACAGTAGAATAATTCATTCTCATTCATACAGAGTTCATGCACATCAGTAACACATGTAAATAACTCAGTACGAGAAAAAACACTTATATTAAACAAGAGTCATGCAACCAACTGCTTGGGACAGACATTCCACCCAAACGTAGACTAACTGTTCCAAATCTCAACAATCAGTCACCCCTGAGCTAAGGTTAGAAATCCACAAAAGAGGGTGCTCTCTCACATTCCACTCACAGCTCATAAATCTCTCAAACCAACTGATATTTTCCTACAACTATCATGACTTTTCCACCAACTCTCTTCCTCTTGACCGACCCCAACCCAAGGAATGCACCATTCTTTTATCAGGGATAACCCAAGGGATGTACCATCTGTTTATCAAGGACAACCCAAGGGATGAACCATCCATTTATAATGGTTAACCCAAGGGATGTACCGTATGTTTATTAGGGATAACCCAAGAAATGTGCCATTCATTTATCAGGGTCTCTCTGGCATAGGTAGCTAGAAATCTCTCAGCTGGGAACTCAAGGGAAACTGTTGCTAGGAAAAATATCAGAAAACCAATAAAAAAACTTGTTGTTCCAGTGAAACTCACATAGGATTTCACTCTTCTAGCCTGAAAACCAGGCTCTTTAGTTCTCCATCTCCAATTCACTCCAATTATGCTCCATAATTTTCCCTCCTATGGTTGCACCCACTCCCAACTCTCTTTCCATGCCCAAACTTGACTAACCACCCAAGCCGCTTGAATTGTTGTTACTTCCCTATCAACCCATACAAAATTCCTCTCTTTTTCTTTCCTTTTTTGACTCATTCTCTTCCCCAAGCTGATTTTACTCAACCCCCATGTTCCCAATAACTTCAGGATGTCACCACTCACACCCACCCTCTTACATGTATTCAATGATTGTATTTGGAAACACTCAATAAAAAATGGGAAGGTTCATATACAATAGCAGATTTAGGAAAATAGGTTAAATCCATAAACATGGGTAATTCACCCCTTGGACCCATGTTGAACATTATCCTATACACTCCCTCTCTTGTGGATTAATTTATCCCACATCTCTTGTCCATGTCCCCTTAGCAGTTGGAATCACATTTTATTATTAAAACATTGAAATACAATTCACATATTACATCGCTTAGTCGTAGCCACATATTATATCTACATAATCATTAATCAAACCAGGGATTATAATGGGTGTTATAGAAAGATTTGCCTCACCATTGCTATCTTGCACAGAGGGCCTTTTTCCATTTCCCTATGCAGACTTATCATCCATTTTTTATGAATCCAGAGCTAAAAAATATATTTTTCCACATATACACTCCCTAACTACTTTGCAAAATGCATATACGCTTGCTACTCCACTACATCTCACATATATCGGGATTTGTGCCAGAAAATACAAAATGAAGTCAGGTTTCCATGTCACGATAGGAGATCTCTGATCCTTGGCCTTCCATATACTAGAGACATTCTGAATCGGCTCTTCAGTTGCATTCTAAAGGCTATAAGAGCACAATTTCGACCTATGGAAAAGAAGAGAAAGCTTTCAACTTTGAGAGCAAAGTTACTCTAGAGAAATTACTTCATATTGAGTCTGCATCTCTTTGTCCCTCAAGTCTAAACACAGTGTTCAGCCCCCAATCTCTTCCCTTATTGTTGAGAGGACCTCATTGCCTCTTTCCTATGATCTTGCCTTTGGTGGAGGATTGAAGTGGTGGAGACCCAGCTGGAAGGAACTTGGTTTCTTGGTTTCGAACCGTGCCGACACGGAAGTCTGTAATGTTGTCACTTCTGCTGATCAATTATCAATAGAAATACTCCTTTCCCATCCTATTGGTATCTTGCAAATATATGATTATTATCCATGGGCATGTTTGTAATGTTTATTAATGGATTATGCTATCTAATGTGTTAACCTATTTTTATTATCACTATATGCTTGTGTTGCTTGCTTGTTGAGAACTTCTTGCAGGTATAAAGCTTTGGGTCAAATTTCTCAACGGTGGAACATCATCAAACGTTGGATCGAGGTAGGCCTCTTTCTTATATTACACATTGGTATATAGCATATGTTGGAATTGAGTTGATTTATGCAGTCATACCTGTCTGTTGTGGTTTACCCTTGGCCATAGACAGTTTTTCCCTTGTAACAGAAATGGCGACTCCACTGGAGACAGATATTCCTTCTAAGGGTTGAAGTACTTTTTCTTCTTACATTTCTCTTTTTCCTTTGTGTTTCTTGTCGTATCACTACTGGACATATTCTGTTCACTCTGGGTCTGAGTTTTCATCCTTTTACCCTTGTCTGGCCTTGTTTTAAAGCATATACACCCTTTTTTCCCTAACAGTCACGTATACACACGTGTTGTCTCACTGCAAGAAGCGTATATACGCTTTGTTCTCCTGAACAGTCTTGTATACCACTTCCCCTTGCTTGTTTGCCTAGTTTAGTGATTGTTGGGTAGGTTTTGAGGATTACTGAGCCTTCTTGGGTCTTTGTAGTGCTTGTTGAGATTATCTGGGATGACAGGAGGCCTGTTGGGAGTTGAATTTTTGGGTGTAGTCTTTCTCTTTGTTTTTGATTTTTAATTTGTCCTTGGTTTCTGGGTTGCTTTCTTGGTTGCTTGGTATTCTGCTTGGGTTACTATTTTTATACACAATGGAATTTATATATCAGGTTACTTATCAGTCCATGCACTTTCTTTTTTAGAATATTGAAAATACAAAAAAATAAGCATTTTTCATTGGTTGGCATTTTTGTCTTTGAATCTTTATCATTACCTTAGCACATTTAGCAAAAGATTGCATTTTACTTCTGAATTGCAGAGTTGAAATTGAAAATTTCACTATTTTATTAAGCATATCATTCACTGAAAAGTTAAAGTTAGGCTTTGAATTATATCTATATTTATTTTCTTACAGAGTCATAACATCATGAGTTTCACTTCCATACCTTTTTGAGTAACCACGGCCAATAAAATTTAAGCTTTAAACTAAAATTGATTAGTAACGATTTTATTTTTTAGGGTGCACATACTAGACTAGGATTTAGTGCCTTGGAATAGGATTTTGTGAGTAAACTTCTCCAAGGAAATTGAATCAACATATGTGTCTAAGAAATGGAGTTGAGAAGTCCATTGTATAATTGGTAATATCAGGAGGCTCCACTCACACCGGAGTTAATAACGAGTTTGTACGAAGTAAGTTGAAGGGATAACCCCTGGATACTCACCTAGCATCAAAGATATTTCTGTGGATTTATTCATATTTGGGGATCTTGCTAGTGCCCATACCTCTGTGAGAGGTGGTACTTTTAGGGTTTCAAGCTTTGCTACCCTACCCATATGGTGATATAGACTTACGACTACTTTCATGTGCATCGGTTATACAATGGTTTATTAGTTGCTTGCCTTAGGTATCTCATAGGTTACTTGCAGAGGTTATTTTTCTTGTACCCTAAGTCAGATAGGGGTCAGACAACACACAACCTTTATGGACGATGACCTCTCTGGGGGGATATGACTGACTGGTTGTTTATCCTACGAGGGCCCTTATAACTAATTTTATTACCTCCAAACTTTAGCGGGGAGTCTCAAGTCCCTTTTGGACGAGACATACCTTCTCTAGCGAGGGAGGCCACTGAGCCACTTTAGCCCATTTGCATGCATATTGGCCATTTGACTTTTTGGTATGCTCTTTGATTACTAGTTGGCCTTAGGATATATTTTTATTTGTTGGAGAGTCATAAGTTGTCATGGAGTTGGACCAGCTTCCTCGCAGGTCCCGTCGGTTGTTACAGTTACCACCATTTTTCGAGTTATTTCCTTCTAAAAGGCATAGAGTTATCAATAGTGGTACACACACATCCACTTTTCAAACTTGTGGTCCCACACGGATGAGTACCAAGTCTAGTCTTCAGAACACTGGGATTTCTTTGACTCCCAATCCCACTATAGTTAATGGCACCCCTTCGACACCTATAGCCGCTATTGTTACAGTGCCAGAGGCTTATACCGGTACAATGGCTCGGCTTGTAGTTAATGCTACATCTCTTGCCACAAACCCTTTTGGAGGTTTTGGCAACTTGTCAAGTTACAATGTTCAGACCATCCGGGCTCCCACCTGGAGGAGGTCAGTCTTACACTTTGGGCACCCCCCAACCTAGATCTAATACAGGTGGGGGCAGTTTCAACAACCCTCAGCCTGGATCTAATCCAACTGGGGGAAATTTTAATAATCCTTATCAGAACATTCCTGCTGGAATGATGCCCAATCCATATTTTATGAATCAACCCGGAGGAGGGTCTTATAATTCCAGACAAGGTTTTGGTCCCCACCAGAATCCTGGATGGAATGCAACTCCTAATGCACAATCTTTCGTGGGAGGATGGGGTTAGGTGTCGCAACCCCATATTCCCTTTCTGGCCACACTTAATTTTCCAGATTTATCTAAACTAATGAATGACCCAGTGAGTCACGATCCCTCATGGCCCCCTATGCCCACCAATCTTCTGTCAGACATTCCAAATTTTGAGGGTAAGAATGGCAAGGACCCTGGTGATCACATCACTACCTTTCACCTTTGGTGCTCATCGAATTCTTTGAATCATGATTCTATTAGATTACGATTGTTTCAGTGCACTCTTATAAGGATTGTGTCACAATGGTATATTGAGCTACCTAGGGGGGCATATGGATCTTTTCAACAGTTAGTGCTAGCCTTTCTTAACCATTTTCAACTACCCATTCGTTACGATGTTGGCCTTGAAATTTTTTCAACTTTACACCAGGGTACCGACACTCATATTTCAGACCATATCCAGGAATGTCATAGGAGAAGACGGTTAGTTAAGACTCCCATACCCTCGGTCTTTCTTTTAGAATAGTTTAAAGTCTTTGCATGGTCCTATTTCAAAGGACGTTGCTACTTCCAAGGTCCTTAGTGAGGAAGAATCTATTTTTAGAGCCCAACAGTTCGATCTTATATATGCTCAGTCTAGGATGTTATAACACCTTCTTCCTAATGCACCGTGGTCAAATCACAATCCTAGACAGAAACTCAGGCCTCATGCCGATGGCATTGTTGGGTCCGCCAATGTAAAATCCATAGACTAGGCAACGAAGTTTGTCAGGGGACCAGCTTCATCTAGATCCTCCAAACCCATCCAATCGATGGATGTACATTCCATGAAATCGTCGAAAAACCCAAATGGTGACCAGCAACCAGATGGGAATAAAAGGAAAGGCCGAAATAATCGTAAGGGTGGGAAGAATAATAACAAAAAACCCAAGGACAAGAATGATAATGGGAAACATAATGATAATGCTGGAGAGGGCAAGAAAGAGAACGTAAGGTTAATTTTCCTTATAAACTTTGTACTGATGATCACCTTACACACTTATGCCCCAAACTTGTGGAGGCTACAAGGCTTTTAAATCTACCACTCATTGTGCTAACAAATCCATTCCCACATAACCAGCACCTAGCCTTGAGTTCTTCGAACACCGAAAATGCATATGATGGGAATCAAAACCCACCACCACAAGATGGCGATCGTGTTTGTATCAATATGGTCGATGCAAAGATCGATATAACCACCCGCTCTCCTGATTACAGCGCTTCAAAAGCTAACACCAGCCTAGAATCTCCTCCTCCACCCCCGGAGACAAACTTATAGATCGAGAAACCAGAGCCACCACCCCGTATTCCGAAAAGAGTACTCAAGCGCTCTACCCACCACCCTAATGCTAGAGCCACCCAGAACTACTCTATTGTTGAGGATTTGGGCCAAACCCCTTGCGTGATGTCAGCTTTGGAGGTACTCCAGATGTGTCCCTCATAGAGGAATGCCTTACTCTCTGCCTTAGGAGCTCTAGAACCTAGTGGTTCGAAAACCATCAAGTTTGATGTCACAGATGTGAAGCCTTGCTTACCCTACCATGTGGCTTTCCAAATCCACATAGATCATTCTAAATATACCATCAAACTAGTGGTCGTTGATGAAGGTGATGCCACTTGTGTGATGTCCCTAGTCTATTGGAAATCCATCGGTTCTCCAAACCTTTCAAAGTCATCAACCATGTTGACCTCATTTGACGGTCATTCCTTCCACCCTCATGGTATTCTCCCCACCTTTCCATTCCAATTAGGTGGGAAGATGGTAGAGGTGGAAATAGAGGTAGTTGATGCACCTCTCAATTATAACCTGTTACTAGGTTGCAATTGGACCTATACTATGATCGTTGTCATATCATCCATGTTGAAAAATACTGAGAGGGGGGTGAATCAGTATTTTGAGCTATCAATCGATTTTTAACTTTTCTTTCACTGAAGAATCTTAGTCTACTTTATAGAGATCAGTTGTTGTATATTCTTATGAAAACAGTAGTGCATCCAGAGATCTTATTATGGATTTCTTCATTCATCAGATGTCTTTTAAATAGTAATTCAACAAAATAAACTAACACAGATGAATAGGACACATGAACACCAAGATTTAAGGTGGAAACCCAAATCAGGAGAAAACCATCGCTGCTGTTGTCTCTGTCTTCAATGATTATTATTAAGAAAACATTCTACAACAATGTACTAGTGCAGACTCATACTAGTACGTAGGCTTCTACCTGCAGAAGGCTACAACCTTC
>JZKD02S2015494.1:967862-1008947 GCA_000966675.3 Picea glauca
AGGACCAAGCGAAGTCCACATGCAGCAAGGTGACACCTAATTCATTAAAAATTGGCACACTTTCACTCATTCACACACAAAAGTCACTTATCACTCACATAGTTTCTTCTTGAAATGTGGAGGTCAAAAGTAAGTTTCCTCCAAAGGGATTCTGAAACACCCCACCCTTTTCTTGACGAAACTATCCACTCCCATTTAATTTCAACGAGGTTGGTTCACACCCCCAACCTCTCAAACCACTACATCTAAAATTTTTCTAAAAACTTACTAAGTTTTCCTCCACAGGAGGTGCCAAAAGAAATTTTTTAGTCTAGGTAGGATTTCGGGGATAGGCATCCAAATAACTCCCCGTTATCTGGTTTTCACATTGTCAAAACCATAGAAGTTGTCAAATAGGGAACTGAAATCCTCCAAGTCAAGTGTTCCTAACACCATAAGGTAGGGAGATACCCGTGAAGGGTTGAATGCCAGGGTCCAATTGTTTTATGCATCCCCCCTTGAGGCACCCACCTCTTGGACGGGATCGAGCCCGTGACCCATTTCTTAGGCCGAAAATCTAAATGATAGACTTTGACCGAGGTACCTAATGACCAAATTTTAGGACATCCACCCAGGTGGCAATTGTGGGCTGCAATTTTACCTTGATCAGATTTTGTGTGGCTATTGGGAAATATCACCAGCTCTTTCGGGATATGCCCCCTTTACCCCTCATTATAACCAATTATTTCATCCTTCACTAGTTTCTCTTTTGGTGACTTCAAACCCCGTTGTTGAGTACTATTGGAAGGTCCAATGCTATTTAAGAAGAAGGACGTTACATCTTTTAGGACACGAGCATTTGTTTTCTTTGATTCCCCACGCAGACAAAACCCACTTATCCACATATATGCTTCTTTTTCAAACCACTTTATGTATGATGAACTTCTGATTACATTTTGATTTGGATATATATATTGTGTAAAGTTCAAAATTTGCAACAAAGGTTCTTGTTTACTTTCTCTCATCACATTTCGCACACATCCACTCAGCTAGTCAGACATCATAGGGGACCCACAGAACCCCCATCGTTCCAGATGCTTACTAAACCTCCCTCCTATTTTAGGGGGAGTTCCTAGTCTTGCAGCCTCATTGGCACCACCTTCACACACTCCTATGAGTGCTACTATCTTAGGATCAGCTTTGCTTGGTTCCACATTACTTGGGTCCACTTCTCAAGTCCCTCTGTCCACTCACTCTCCTTTACATGGAAGCGGAGGACAAAATTCCTCTCAAGGGGGAAGTACCAACCCACCTAGCCCCCCTCAAGGGTCAGGTTCACAACACACTTACACCATGGATGGAGCTAATCCTCCCCCTCCATTACAGATGCCATATTTGGCCTCTCTTAACATACCATATCTAAGCAAACTCACCAATGATCCTATATTGCATGACCCCACATGGCCTGCCATGCCCACCAAACTACCTTCAGACATCCCCAAGTTTGAAGGAAAGGTAGGAGATGACCCTACCAACCATGTCATGACTTTCCACCTATGGTGCTCTTCCAACAGCATCATGGATGATTCCATCAGACTACAATTATTTCAATGCACACTCACTGGCCCATCAGCCAAATGGTATGTAGATGAAAAATTAGGGTCCCATGCGACTTTCGAGTCCTTGGCCAAAGAATTTTTTACCTTCTTCCAATTACCAATCCTCCATGACAATGGTCTTGAACTACTCTCTAATTTCAAACAAACCTCAGCCACACATATCGCTGATCACATTCACGAGTGGTGTAGACAATGTAGTTTATGCAAAGCTGAAACCACCAAACAACAGTGCCTTGACTGGTTTCTTAGATCACTTGTCTCTCTCCTTGGTAAGGATGTAGCTTCCACCTTCCCTCAATCTGAAGAGGAATCCATCAGTAAGGCTCAACAATACAACCTCATCTATTCACAGTCAGGGTATTTATACATTGTACTCCTTGATCTCCCAAAACCTGTGCCGTTTGGACAAGACAAACCCAGGATGTCTCACTCAGCAAACAGATTGATTGGTAATACCACACACCACAGTCCTCAACCCCAACCACCACCAATGTATGGCACACCTCAATATCCACCAGCATATGGGGGCACCTCTTATTACCCCCCACCCCCTTATCAACAACGATACCCTGTTGCTATGCCTCCACCCATCAGTGGGCCACCGTCGGTACCCCCCATACACCCACCTATTCAAACAAGTTCTAGTACCCCCTCTACCTCAACTTATAGTACTAGTGAAAGCACCATTCCTTCCTATGTACCTTATGGATCGTTACCCCCATAGAATCTGTACTTTCCATTTCCTGATCCCCCACAACCCATGGCTCCCCCACATCCTCATGCTGGGGTGAATTTTGTTCAACCCTCTCCCATTCAGTAATATCAAAATTTCGAACAGCTGAATATAGAAAATCTAACCCATCCATCGAATAATGCCAAAAATAAAGGAAGAGATAGGAACAATAACAACCCAGGACAAGGCGGGAATCAACCCCAACAAAACCAACCAGCTGGGGGCAACTAGAAACAAGGGAATCAAAACCCCCAGGGGGGCACTAACAACAGGCGTCAAGGGAGAAATAACAATACTATCAAGACCAATTTCCCTTATGCCCTTTGTGGTGAGTTCGGTCATTATACTCATCATTGCCCCTAAATAGCTGATTTTAAATGATTGAAAGACTCAGGCAGTCTACCACATCCTCCAACACTACCTGCCCCTCAACAGGCCCCACAACAATACGTGCAACAACCCCCCCTAGCCTTGCTACAGAATCCTATTCCACACAAAGGGGTGATAAACACCCAACAGGACATGTAGCCTACCCCACCCTAGGTGGTACAGTACCTCAATCCAAAAAATCCAGTAGATCGCATGATCCTCCTCGCCAGTGAGGAAGAAATCCTGTTACAAACATGTAATCATCAGTATCATGCACCCGCTGAGTCTCCTCCCATTCCGCTAGAAACAATTCCAGTGCCAATGGGACCCCCGTCGGTGATCCCTCACCCTAACACAGAACCACCTCTTCACATCCCTCGCATCCCATTGTGCAGGAATGTCCACAACCCACAGGCTAGGGCAGCTCATAACTATAGTTTGGTTGATGACTTAGCACAATCCCCAGCTGCCATGTCAGTCTTAGAAGTCCTTCAGACTTGTCCCACTCAGCAAAAATCATTACTTTCCACCTTGGGGGCAGTCGACCCCATAGATACTCGACTCATTACATTCGATCTCGACAACAGAGAACCTCGCCTTCCCGCCTTGATCGCTTGTCAAATCCCAGTGAAAATACACAACATCACAGTTCATTGATGAATCATCGATGAAAGTGCATCTACATGCATTATGTCCAAATCTATATGGCAGAAACTTGGTTCCCCCGAACTCATACCCTCTGCCATTACCTTACGAGCTTATGATGGACAACCATCATCTCCTGAAGGGCTCTTCCAAAATGTCCCCATAGAACTCAAGGGAAATACTATTCTCATCGACAATGAAGTTATCGATGCCCCACTCGATTATAATATCATGTTCAGTCGTAGCTACATGTACACTGTGAAGGCAGTTGCCTCTTCCGTATTTCAAACAATGATGTTTTCCCATAGTGGAAAGATTGTTACCATTGCCCAAGTCTCACATTACAAGCCTAACCCTTCTTCCAACATTGATAATGTTCTTCCTCTCATCCACATGATTCATGATGCATACCCACTCATCGAAATGGGTCCTGGAATTTTCAAAGATCCATCATTATTAGTAACTTACCATGGAGCACCACCGCTCCTTCATCCTTCCAATCAAGTATGCGTTGTATCATCTAACAGAACTGACATAGAGGATACCCTTCCTCCTAGGGAGACTTCTATCATATCTGACGTCCCACTAGTCATAGAACTCCCCACACACGAGCCTCCTGTGAACTCATCGACCCCACCATTCCATGATTTCACCCCTCCCCAAGGACATATCCCAGTTTGGGAGACAGTTCCCAAAGCCATTACTCAAATCCCCTTCTTTTACCCTCCACTTGGAATCAAAGATTTCCAAGTCGTCGCAATGCTTACCCTCCCTAATATGGTGTTGGCAATTCCAGTTTGGTATTTACATCCACCAGAGATGGTCCCTCAACCATCCCTTCCCCCCCAAATGGAAGGAATCCCAATGACCATTCCCATGCTCACTCCCACCATACCCTCTCCACCCCCAGTCACTACTCTCCCCGCCACAGCTGGGGGCAGAAGAAAGAATAAGGATCCCATAGCTCCACTTCCCCCGCGCGTCCAATCCCCTTGCACACTATGTGAGAAAGATGGACACCAAACCAACAATTGCCCATCTCTTCTGGGGTTACGGAACTTGATTCCACTTGATCAAACTCTGTCAACACTCGCCACCATAGCAAGTACTACCAATACCACTCCTCACTCAAGTAGTAAAGGGTTTTGAACCAAATTTGCTTGCGCTATATGTTCATAATATGGCCATTATACACACCATTGCCCAGCACTACCATGTTTTCTGCAGACATTAGCCACAGTACACCAAAGCTTCCAGAGTAAACCCACTCTAGCTATGTCATCCCTACCAAAAATCACTGACATCCATTATGTCACAAATTTAGTCAATGAACGTATGAGATTCCCTTGCTCTCTATTTGAATCCTCAGATCATTTTACATACCAGTGTCCTATGATCATTGAATACAGGCAATGCCAATTGACCCTGCTTCAAAGACCCATAGAATCGATGGTTGACCTTACCTCGTCACTAGAGATTCTTCATCTCATTTCTCCTGAACCCGAGGCCCTCCCAATGCCTCTGTGGTTCTTGGATGACTTATCCAAGGATTTACCCCCAAATCCCCACAATTCTCCCGCTCATTTCCCTATGGAAAATTTTCCTCCAACTACCATGGGTGCTCCTCAAAATTTCGATATTTGGTTTATGTCGAGCGAACCATCGCAATTCCATTGCAACGTTCCCCCTACTTCTTCATTACCAGGGGGAAACCACATGGCAACAGTCACCGATATCAATCTTCATGACCCCTTTTATTCTCGCCACTTCCACTGTGACGAGGAAATACTTGAAGAGTTAAACACCCCTGACTACCCATGGGATGCACTACACCACCGAGCGCTCTTCTTTCCACAGGAAGCCTCCATGCCTCCTAACCAACACCCCATATACATGGTCAAAACCAAGGATTTTATCCCATTAGGGCATATCGACTGGTTCAACAACCCCATTCCTGCCCCTAATGCTTTTGAAGAAGGCAACATGGCCAACATTTCCCTGACCATCAAAATCGATATTTCCATCAAAAATGGCATCATTGAGGAAATCACCATTGGAGCCACTTGCACTCCTCAAGAAATCACCACCTATAAAGCCCTCTTCCAAGAATATCAGGATATTTTTGCCTGGTCATACAGAGAAATGCCTGGCCTTGATCCCTCTATCGTCGAACATTGCATCAACACCTGGCCCGACATTACACCCATTCATCAAAAATAGCGACCACTACACCCATCCAAAGTAGTGTCCATCAAAGCTGAGATTGAAAAATTACGCGATGTTGGGTTCATCTACCCCATCACCTATACATCATGGGTTTCCAACCCTGTACCCATTAACAAAAAACAGGGCACTATCCATGTCTACATGGAATTTTGCAATCTCAATCAGGCATGTCCCAAAGACAACTTTCCAATGTCTTTCATCGATCAAATTATCGATGACTGTGCAGGCCACGAGGCTCTATCCTTCATTGATGGTTTCTCTAGTTATAATCAAATCCAAATTCACCCAGTCGATCAGTACAAAACCGCATTCACTACCCCTTGGGGTACTTTTTCATATCGTGTCATGCCTTTTGGCTTAAAGAATGTTGGCACAACTTTCCAATGGGCTATGACATACATTTTTCACGATCTAGCTCATATCATCGTCACATACTTGGATGACCTCACAGCTCGATCCAAGAAGCGCACCCAACATCTTGATGATTTACGGATCATCTTCCAATGGTGTCGTCAGTACAACATCCACTTGAATCCCCTCAAGTGCGTATTCTACATCACTGCAGAGCACCTCCTTGGATACATCGTTTCCCAAAGTGGTATTACCATGGACCCCCTCAAAGTCCAAGCTATCACTGAAATTCCACCTCCCCGGAATTTACGTCAACTCCAAAGCCTACAAGGAAAGGCTAACTTTCTACGACGATTTGTCCCAGACTACACCACTCACGCACATAGTTTCCTTCGCTTACTACGCCACGACATCCCATTTTACTAGGATGAACATGCTCAAAATTCATTTGACGATCTTAAAATGGTGCTCTCCAATACCCCTTTAATGAGTGCACCCGACTATAATCATGACTATATCCTCTACATATCAGCATCAACTGTCTCAGTAGCAGGAGTTCTCGTTCAAATCGGTGACGACGATCATGAGCATGTCATTTACTATGTTAGTAAAAACCTCTCAGGGCCACCCTTGAAGTATAAACGTGAATAGAAACTAGCCCTTGCAGTTGTCCTCGCAGTCCAGAAACTACGCCATTACATTTTGCTTCGCACAATGAAGGTCATAGCAGATTCCAACCCTATGCAATACTTGCTCAATCGACAACAAATTAATGGAAATTTTTCCTAATGGATCATTATCCTTCAGGAGTATGATCTTGAATTCTCAACACCCAAGAGCAAGAAATCCCTCGTCCTCACCAAACTTGCCACGGCCTTCCCCTCTGACATAACCAGTGCCCCCGTCAATACCGACTTCCTCGAAAGACACCTCTTTTACATCACTTCAAATGATCCTTGGTATGACGACCTCCTTGTCTACCTCCAAACTCAAAAGTTTGGTAACCACCTTTCCCAAGATGATTGTCGTCATATTCACCACTACGCCCCCCGCTACCTCCTCATTGAAGACATCTTATACTGGCGAGGGGTCGACACCATTCTTCATCGATGCCTGACCATTGACGAGGCCGATAGAGTCTTGAACGACTACCATAGTGGCGCATGTGGGGGCCATCTTTCGGGAATGTCAACTCCTCAGAAGATCATCTGAGCAGGTTATTTTTGGCCTACATTGTTTCATGATTGCATTCACGTCGTGAAACGATGCGAGAAATGTTAGATTTATGCCAACAAAGCATGAGCACCACATGCTCTTCTTCACCCAATCATTACTTCCAGCCCCTTCTGTAAATGGGGCATTGACTTCATGACTTGTAATCCCCCCTCCAGCAATGGCCACAAATACATTATTGTGGCAGTCGATTACTTCACAAAATGGGCGGAAGCTATGCCCACCTTCAACAATACCGCTGACACTGCAACACGTTTTTTCTTTAACCACATCATATCCCACTTTGGAGTCCCACTCTATCTAGTTTCCGATCATGGGAAACACTTCGAGAATGAGATTTTGATCGAACTCTCATCTCAGTTAGGATTCTCCCACAAGTTTGCCTCACCATATTACCCTTAGTCTAATGGACAAGTCGAAGCAGTTAACAAAGTCCTCAAGACCATGTTACAACGCATGGTTAACAAACATAAGACCAACTGGCATCACATGTTATTTTCCGTGCTATGGTCTTACCATACAGTTGTGAAAACAACCACTGGTTTCACACCATTTCATCTAGTCCATGGGGTTGAGGCCACTCTTCCCATCGAGTGCAAAATTCCCACCTTACGCACCGCAATGGAGCTATTACCTGACACTGCTCCAATGGAGCAATGCTTGCTGAACTTAGAGTCCTTGGATGAAGATTGTCGATCTTCCTTAGAGAAAAATGAGGCAGCTAAAAGACGTTCAAAGGCCACCTTTGATCGCCATGTCAACCTTCGCTCATTTCACGAAGGCAACCTCATCCTTGCTTACGATATCGCTCATGATACCTTCAGTCATGGAAAATTCGAGTCACTATGGCATGGCCCCTACATTATCCAACATTGCCTCACCAAAGGCGCATACATCCTGGCCTCTCCCGAAGGCCTCTCTCTTAAAGAACCCGTCAACGAGTTATACTTAAAAAAAATTATGCCTAAGTGTCATCATTCTACTTTAGGTTATTTCTTTTATAGTCTTTTTAATCTTTTTTCCATCCCTCACGTCTAAACTATCATTTGTGCTATTGACAGATTCTTCCTCCACTGGCCTACCACATCGGTTACACCGACGGCGCTATCCATTGGACACAAAATCTCACTTCGACAGCTTGGGCCCTCTATACCCCTTCACATGAAATGCTCCATTCGAGCGGCGTATGTTTGGGTTCAGCCACCAACAACCAAGCTGAATACACTGTCATCATTGGCCTCCTCGTTGATGCCCAACATCATCATATTCGTCACCTTAGCATCTTACTCGACTCTCAACTAGTCATTCTCCAACTCAACACTGTGTACCGTGTCTGCGATCCTTGCCTCTTCCGAAAATACCTGCAGGTTAGACTTTTATCTCGACATTTTGATTCCATTACATTTACACATATTCCAAGACAATTGAATCAAATTACAAATAACATAGCTTACATTGTGTTAGACTGGCATATATCACATCAAGATACCTCTACACATACATAAACATATCAAAAACCTGTCACAGCATATACATAGATTAGACATCATCAAACATTACAAAACACACATAAACATCACATAGATCTCAAAATGTATACTCATGTATATATAAGATGGTCCATAGTGCCCTCAAAATGTTTACATACAAAAGTACAAGTATCCGCAGGCCAGTGAAGCACCTCGGTACAAAATGGGCTCACAGCCTGTATACAAAAATACAAAAATACATAAAGCACCAATCAAGGTGCCTCTAGAGGGCCACCTCCTGCCCCTCCCTTAGACGGTGGTTCCCCACCCACTACTGGATCCTCTTGACCCAGAGGTAACCTGCTACTACTGCTTGTTGTACCACAGCCCGCCACGGTAGCAGAACCCCCACAGACTACTCTAGGATACCCTCATCCTGGATACACGACCACATGCCCTGTAGCACCGCCTCCAGGCGGTGGAAAATTTCCTCAAAATCTACTCTGGCATCATCCAAAGGAGCATGTGTTGGCCCGACACCTAGGTCATCAAACCGACGTCTCCTCGCTGCTCTCTCCCCCTCAACTAGTCTCACCCCGGCGTCCTCATGCCGATGTCTCTCTCCTACCCACGGCCCTCCCCGCTGCGGTCTCTTTGACTCCTGGCGAGCCAATGCTCTCAACAACTCAACCTCACACCCACGAGGTGCCACATCTGCACATACAAACAACCAAATGATAGTATCAACATCTATATCATATACATATGTCATGCTATCTCAAAAAACATATATATCAAAACTCATAAACATACCTTGATGGTCAAAAACCTCCCCTGGAGGTAACACCATGTCTAGATCCTCCCGGAAGTCAACACCAGCATATGGAAACTGCAATATCACCTGCGGCATCTGCTGCCACAACTGCGCCGCCTTAGCTGTGAAGAAGTGGTCTCCCTTGCCACCATTGTGGCGAAGTAAAATAGTTGACCACCGCCTCAGTCGCATCTCTCGTGCCCTAGGAGCACCCAATAAAATCCTAGGGCGCAACATAGGCACCCTCTCCAAAAACCAGGAAACTAGGATGGACCCAAAGGAAAACCCTCCTGTATTAGTGAACCAACAATGGTCCATCTTCCCTACCATCCTGGCATGCAGCATAAGCCCCCAGGTGAAGTGCTCACTGGCCAATACCCTCTCCATCACACACAGCTAACCACCATTGATCCGTTGAGTCGGAAGGGACCCATACACTCTCACAATCATCGTTGCTATACAACGATGTGCTAGAGCATTCATCACCCCAATGCTCACAATAGTGCCCGACATAAAGTTCGCCCCCGAACATAACCTCCGGCCCACTGTCACTAGTGCCACATCCCTAGGTAACACCGGCTCCGCCAGTAAGGGCGTTCCCAAAAACGGGAGCCCAGTCAAAAAATATATGTCCTCCACCACAGTGAAGGCAATCTGCTCTCCCCTCACCATGAAACAATACAGTTCCGGACTCCACATCTAGATAAGGAACTGCAGGAGATACTCCTGCACCCATATCAACGGGCACTCAAATAAATTTAGCAACCCACAGGTTTCCAAAGTCGCACGAACCCCCGGATCCTCAATCGCCATGGCATCTCTCAGCTGGGACCAATTCTGCTCTTGCCATCCAACCGACATCATGCAAAAATATCGCCTGCAGCTACATAAAACAGTCTTAGGTCGGCCACATGGACCATAAACAACATCAAAAAGATAAGTTTTACACCCGTCAACCTTGCCTCCAAGGTGCAGCTATTTAACCCACAGGTGCACACACATGCATGCCTGTTCAGTCTGCAGGCACGCACATATGTGCTCCTATCCACTCCACAGGCTCACACTCAGGCGTGCTTATCCATCCTACAGGGGCGCCTTCATCTGCCCCTATCACGAACACAGGCATGCATCGAAGTGCGCTTGTCCAATACACAACCGCGCACACATGCATGACTATATAGCCAACAAGCGCGCACATACTGCATGCCTTTGCCCCCCTTACAAGCGCCCCTATGTGCGCCTATCTGGTGGGCAGGCACGCACGTGTGTGTGCATAATTCTGGATCGCCCATGCACGTGGGGGCCCACACTCATAAAACCCCCTATATGTCCCTCCGTACAGGCCCTGCCCAAAAATGGAAACCCTACTTCTATGCAAGATGATCAGACTATTAACCTGAACCTCGCTGGTCCTCGATCAGATGCCTCCTCCTCCTAGAATCTCTAAATCACCTATGAATACTTCTCATCCAGTCACTATAGCAACAAGTACAAATGAGCTGGCAATGTGGGCCCTACATCTATATATAGGCCTTTTCACCAAACTTCCACTCACCATTCCGGGAGCTCCGGGTGTCCATTCCCCAATCCATCTTCAGCCACAGGATCAGCATCCCGACATATACATCATGACAGTCCTCGGGCCTCTTTTTATCCCGAGCCCCTGGGATGCCATTTTTTCATACCCCGACTAGGTACACATGCGCATATTCAAAATTATCAAATAAATGCTCATATGTTTGATTCTCTTCAAATATTGTTCACGTTGGGTATTTGGTTTTCATGTGTGTAGGTACTAGGTCATCATACATCAATGCAACCCCTTCAGGTATATACTTAGCACTTGCATGTAGTCATTCCCTCTGAATCTCACTTGCATCTTCAGTCACATCCTCTGACATTTGCCTCTAGGATCCCCATCTCTGGCTTTGCAGTACCAACACCTCCATTCACATCTTCAGTACTATCACCTAGTAGCACTCTTACCCACATGAGCTGTCCCATTCATAGCACCCTTTTTCACATTGACACTCATGTTGTTTTTCAAACCTTTAGGGATGGGAGTCCCGATAGTCTTACATTTCGTCGTGAATCAACCACATACTCATTCTCCTCATTTTTAGATTTCCCACTAGACTCCCATATTATCTCTTCAAGGTTCTCTTTTTGACTGCACCTCCACAGTATCATGAACCCTCCATTTCATCCACAATCAGTTTGCCCATCTGCAAATTTCCCTTCATTTTACCTACCTCATACAGAAACCCACCCATGGGGCCCGCACCCTCCACTAGTTCTCCAAGAAAATTGTGCCCTACCCGGGTCAACCATATTCTATTGGGGCACCCATTTCCGTATTTGAACACTCATCCCATATTATTTATTTATTGTACAAACGCCTTTTATTTCCAGCATTTACATTACCTTTTTTGTCATCACCTTTGGCGACCTTCTTCCCTTTTTTGGAAAACACAACCCATATCACCCTTGGTTGAGGCACTCCTTATCATCTACCCTTGATGACATCACCCATCTCCTCTGAGTATCCCACAGGTCACTTACCTCTGCCCTCTGAGTTTGTTCACTTTGTTTCACCTTTGGAACAACTTATCCCACGTCTTGTTGTCCCCATAACACTCGACTTAGTTGAACGGTTGTGGCCACTTATACGTCACATATACCCCAAACCAAGGAAATTCTTGAGTCTCTATACATCTTGACTTCGACCATGTACCTCCTCCAGTTCCTAACCTCACCTAGTAGATTTCACGAAGCCCTTTTCTTATAGGAGTCGCATCCCCCTTTTGTCGACATCAGCATAGTTTTCCGGAAGGGTGACAGTATCTTGATTCTCATTACCTATCCAATGAAAGATTTCAGACGACACAAAGAGAACCAAAATTTCTCCCTGTTGTTGTTGACCCTTGTAACATTCGACTTCAACACTTTCTCATGTTACAGTGGGTCTTACTTTGCGACTATTGAAGTTATTTCTTATATTTGCCGAAGACCTCTAAACTTGGCTAGGCTATCAATGCCTACAGAATCCATGATACTTCTTACAGATATCACTGCCTACTGTTCATAGTATGTTCCTCCACAAAATTTTCTTCTTCCTTTATCATGACTGCCCCTGAGGGCGTTGTAGTTGTCTACATCAACACTTCATTCATTTTTTGAGTTACATGACACTAGCATGGGGCATGCCTGCCTCATTTGTACACAATTTATTTATACACACCTTATGGAAGGATGGGTTCTACAGGTTCCTTTATCCCTCCAACGAGTAGCTCTGGACAATCCCACTATCTCTCTCTCTTACAATAGAACTCTTAGTAGAAGAAACATTGATGGATTTCGACTATACGTATGCTCCTAACCTCATCCATCAGGGGGCATCTATTATCACTGAAATTTCATCCGCAAATGGTTACAAGAATTCAGCATCGTCAAATAGTTATGAGGTCACCCATGGACCCGAATTAACACAAAAGCATTCCCAAAGGGTCAAAACTATACAACTAGTGCAAAAATTAAAGGGTGCTATGAAGACATAGGGCGCGCGTGCACATGTGCAAAACAGAAACGCAAGATTCACGCACATGTGCATGATGCGCGACTGTTGTCGCATAAATCCGCGCACCTGAGAAACGGTGAGTGGTCGGCCTCCCACCCACTTCTGGTTCAGCTTCCAAGTTGATTTGACACTCAAATATGGACTGGATTCGACTGGGTGGCTGGTCAAAGACCTAGAAATGCCCTAATTAGCCTCTTTACACACTACAAACTAGTTGGAAAATACCTCAAAGGAATGCTATAAAAAGGCCATGGATACACTTCATTTTTCAAGGATTTCATAGCAAAGTTATGCTTCCATTATTCTCTTGAGGAATCCTCTATCCTTATCAAGAGTATATTTGCATCATTGCATTGGGCAATCCATCTCACCCCTTGAGTGGATTAGCAAAGAATTATTTCACCATTTTCATTTTCATTTTCAAAGTTGTAAGAAGAGCTTATTTGTGGGGATACAAGAGCCCTCCCTTGGAGGAAGAAGGGACTCATAGTCCTCTTTTTTCTCAGCATTTTCTTTCACTAATATCAGCCTTATCATTGGTGACATGGGTCTCATTGTTTCTTTTGTCCTTATGTTCCTATGTTCATTAATTTAGTTGTTGTTTTATTTCTTAGTTTAATTCTTAGTTGTTCTTTTATATTTCTTTCTCTAACCCTTTTCCTTACAGCTGTCCTACTTAGAAAACCCAAATAAGCTTGAAAGCACCTCTATTTTTCTCACTAAGGTGATGAAAGAGGTGCAACAAGTACAATAAGTCTATCTGTCCCCGGTTGTATGCTAAGGGTGACTTGGTCCTCTTGTATGACCAAGCCAAAGAACCACTAGGGGCAGGCAAGTTTAAACCCATGTGGCACGGTCCTTATATCATGTGACGTGTTCTAGAAAAAGGAGCCTACGAATTGGAAGACTATGAAGGGAATAAATTGGCTGAGCCTAGAAATGGGCTCTACTTGAAAAGGTATTACGCTTGAGCCCTAGGCTTGAGTGAAATCCTTTGTATACTAATGTAAATTTAGTGTATATACATATTTTTCTTTTTGTCTTTGGCTTGCTTATCATTTTTCCCTTTTGGTTGGCAGATGTCAACAGAGTCTTAGGTCTACCTAGGATTCGCAGACGGAGCCAGTCCTGATACACGGAACTTGGCTTCCGCCGCTTGGGTGATTTACTCACCCGAGGGTCTACTGGTGTCTTTAGGTGGCATATGCCTAGGGCCATCCACGAATAATGTGGTCGAATATAGTGCCATCATAGAACTATTGCACTATGCTATCTCACATGGTATTCACTCTCTATAGGTTCACCTGGATTCTTAGTTAGTAGTATGTTAGTTGAACGGTCATTACCATGTGCGTGATCCTACGTTACTCTGTTGTTTCTTATGAGTACGTATTTTAGAACAACAATTTGATTTTATTACATACTTTCACATTCCTAGAATTTCTAATCATGTATCTGATGCCTACACTAATTATGTTTTAGATTGGCATTTGTCACGTTAATAAATTAAAGAAGACCATTAAATCAATGTACACATTGTAAGCCATGAGTAAAGCCGAAGATCCCTCTTTATATATTTCCAAAAAAGATGGTGTTTATATTACAAAATTGGGGCTAAAACCCTCAAAATACATATAAAGCCGATATACATGTCCCATGACATCTACGCTTGTGGCACCAGATGAGTCTCATGATAGAAAACCACAGCGTTGGCAAGACGCCAAAAGAGTCGTACCCATGCTCTAGGTACATAGACAACCTGCCTCTGCATGACTTCAGGTAGATCCTCCACCTGAACCATAGGAATCCTCTGTGTCAAACGCGATAGGTTTCCCTGCACGTTCTGTAGGACTCTCTTCGCCTCTCCTCCAACTGCCTCATCACCCCGGTGCCTCCACCTATGTCATAGGAATCCCTCTGGCCATTGCAGACCCACATATGAAATCACACATGTATCGAGTTAATATTTAAAACACCATCCAAAAACATTTTTGTTCCCTTAAATACAAAAATACAAAAAAATGAAATATGTAAAAAACTTTTTACCTATGGCGCCATAGGCAGCTTCTGGTGGAAGCAACATATCACGATCTCCTCTGAAATCAATTCCCGCATAGGGATAATCATCCAGATCTATGATCTGTCTCTGCCACTAGAATAAAAAGTCATCATTGTAGGGTGTCACCACCCTACCTCCTCCTTCCCATCTCATGACCTCGATCCATCACGCTATAGCCAGATCATGTGGTCCTATAGGAATGATCTCCACTCTAGGTCCCAGACTTGGGACTCGCTCAAAAAATAAGCTGTAAAGGATAGAGGCAAACCTGAAATTTTGCTTAGCTCCTTTCTTGCACTCTGTAAAATGACCTTTCATATTGGTCAGCAGTGAGGTACACCAATCATAGATGGTGGGTCTCGCACACTCCAGTGCGTAAAACATAAGTGTTCTCGACACCTGATGCAACGAGGTCAATCCTATGATCCTGGTAATCATGAGCACAATAATCTTCAGGTTGAGGTTACCTATAGTTGGGATAGGGATTTGACTTCTCACCATGGGAGTCCCTGCAACACAGTGGGCCTCAATGTATTCTTTGACCTTCATCCCACTCCCTACCCCGCGTGACTTGAGGTCCATGACCTCTCCTTGGCGTGAAAGTCCTGTTAAGAAGTATATTTCCTCTACTTCGATCCTTAATGGTTGTCCATCAAGGATAAAGCTCTCGCTATCTGGATCCCAATATCCCACCAGCATTTCTAACAACCTCACTTGGGCCCTCATCCCTTTGAGAGCCCAAAACTTGTATAAACCACATCTTTTTAAAGCTGCTTGAGCCACTGGATCCCTATCCACTGCTGCATCTACCTCCTCATGCTCTCTCTCCCTCCACTCCAACACCATCCTGCAAAAACTAAATCAATTTTTGAGTTAGAAACTTTTTTTTTCCCTTTTATGCACGTATACATGGTTTATCCAAGAACAGTCATGAGTAGGGCCTGATATATGCCCCCTATAGTTCACACAGGAGCGTATATCTGGTGGTACATGTGACATACTAACAGAAACCCACGTATACCAAAAAATTGAATTAGCGCCCTTAAAAACCAATAAAATACAACCTAATTCAAAATTGTAAACCATTGAATTTGAAGAGGATGGGATGAAGAGTTACTTGGTACAGACGGTGTGTGATTCCGTTGCCTATTGCTCCTGTGATCGTCGTTTGAATTCTAGAGATATTTTAGTCCAATTGCACTATTTGGGTAAAAATGAAAATGACATAGTAAATTTTGATTTTATTACTATTCATAAAAAAAATTTACCCAATTGATATAGTTTTATGCTGCTATTTTGCCTAATGGACTAATTCAGGAATAGTTTTAAGCTAGTTTTTGCAGTTTCGACTCAATTTTCTTACGGATTTCAATGTCATGGTTGGTCGCTCGTCTCCTCAGGCAGGTATATTCATAACCTGGCATATAGGATAGGTATCTACTCCATTATGCATTTTCTCATTATCCTTCGACCACCGCTTTTTATTCCTTAGGTACAAACCCATTTATTGCGACACATAGCCCTCCATCTGCTATTAATAGTGTTGTTAATAAATGGTATAGGCTTACCAAACATGGGTACCCTATCTATATCCTCTTTGTCATTTGGTTCCCATGCCGAGTTTCTTCCTTAGGACCGGGAGTCAGAGCAAATCGATACATGACTTTATAATGAGCCTCATTACTCATTCATGCACATGCAGCCTTATTACCCACGGACTCCCAAATAACGAGTCTTAGTTAAGCTCTTTTCCAGCTCACCTAAAAACTGAAAATATCATCGAGTGATTTGTCCCTTTCACACTTGTTAAAATTGGATTTGAAAGATCACGAGTCCCAGTTAAGCTCTTTTCCAACTTGCTGTCAAAAATAGAAAATATTGCCGAGTGAACTTGTCTTTTTCACACTCGTAAATTGGATTTGAAAATATGTCTATTTGGCACAAGTTTACACCTTTTTCACACCAAGTAGACTAAAAGATATAAAAAATGACATTTTTTGGCGTTAAGTTGTGATTGCATCTCATGCCCTTGCTTGCAGTACTGAGCCTTTAGTCGGTTCTCGCTTTGCTTTATAAACCGTTGCTTAAGTAGTTTGCATCCTCAACCAAGCAAAGCCTTGTTTTTATTCTTCACAATTTGACACCCTATACCCTAGAGGGAACATCACCCCGAGTGTCCATCTCCCGCATGCATTTCCTTGCATTGAGCATAGGTACGTTCCACTACTGGAACTAGTTTTTCTTATTTGCAACACTCGTTCCCTCCACTGTATCATAACATTCATTTTTTATGAAAAAACAAAAAAAGATGGGCAGGAAGGGAGTACTATATTGTGATTGGACACAGTCATGTTGCCTTTGATTAGAGCACAAATTTATTGAGTCCTTGTGTCATCATAATTTTGGGTTTAGCATGGCCTTAGGAAGTTGATCTTGCTACAAAGTTTTCTCTACCGATTGGTTACTCTTCTAGTCCCTATAGAGAACATTATAGATGCCTCCTGCATCTACTTGTCGCATCATTGATTCTATGCTACCGAAGTCCACCGTATCTCTCATGCTCTTGTTCAAAGGAAGTCTATCAACCTGTGTCCGCCACTCCTCAGAAATCTTGACTTTTCATGTCGGCCATACCCTCAGTTTGTCTCAGAATCACATGATATTGTGGTCTCATCATGCAACCTGGCCCTACTTTCATCATTGGTAGGTCACATTGAACCGAGCAATCGACATTTCATCATTGGTTGTTGACTGGGTGGTTTCCCTTGTGTTTGACGACAAGACATCTATTCACACTTTGGGATTCATGCAGTGTCTTGGATTCCATTATCCTTATTGGTGGTTTCCTCGTCTTTGTCACTAGTTTTCATCATTGGATTCTATTCAGAGGGTCTTTTTCATGTACCATTTTCATTTGGAACACGCAAAAGATGCATAGGATCGTTGGTTAGTGAACATGTTCTTCGTCTAATCTCCACCAAATCATGAATCTCCTTCTTTGTTCCTCGTGATGATTGATGAGAGATGCCTTAATTCTCTCCTTTCAATGGGTCTCTTTCCATTGACTTCATCTCATTTATTTTGGATACGAGACCTAGAGTTTTACAAGTACCTTGAGGCTTGCAGTCATTAGTGGCAGGCTCTCTCGCCATTGACAGATGGAAATACATCAATGTCTCCTGATCAATGGATCTCTTAAGTGTTCGACACCAACTCCTTTATTCATATTTGTAGAGATGTACTCGGTGCCTTGATACCTACTTTCATCATCGGTAGGCTATCTCACGTTTGTTAACGGTTTACCTCAAATGATCGGTAATCAAATGATGTCTCATCGTGTTCAAACTCAACTCATTTATTCACATGATGTAGACTTGCACCATTGGTGGATAGTGTAGAAGACTTGAAGACATCACTATGTGGCCACAACTTTCCTGAGTTGTTGCTTCCATTTCATTGAACCAATACCTATTTGATTTCAATGATCATGGGAGATCAGATTGTACTCCATGGTATAAAGATATCTTCAGATTGATTTTTGAGACTAGTTTCACTGGGCCTTGTTCGTGACTATGACAACTCTTGGCATGTAACTGCATTTATATTTTCCTATTCATGGCCATGAACACTTGTTTGGTATATTTTCCACATGGATCTGCATTGTATTCTTGGCAGCCATGTATGCAAAGTCAATACATAATGTAATGATCAATTGAGTTCGTCCAGCTGGTTCTCTACCACTCCACTTATGGGTTATTTATAATGTATTTCGGCCATCAAAGATACTCCTCTGATCTCACACATTAGGGGGCATCTATTATATCAATATTTGCCTCACCATTGCTATCTTGCATAGAGGGCCTTTTTCCAGTTACCTATGCAGACTTATCATCTCTTTTTGATGAATCCAGTGCTAAAAAATATAGTTTTCCACATATACGCTCCCTAACTGCTTTGCAATATGCATATACACTTGTTGTTCCACTATAGCTCGCATATATTGGGATTTGTGCCAGAAAATACAAAATGAATTCAGGTTTCTATGCCACGAAAGGAGATCTCTGATCCTTGGCCTTCCATATACTAGAAACATTCTGACTCAGCCCTTCAATTGCATTCTAAAGGCTATAAGAGCATAATTTCGATCTATGGAAAAGAGGAGAAAGCATTCAAATTTGAGAGCAAAGTTACTCTAGAGAAATTACTTCATATTGAGTTTGCATCTCTTTGTCCCTCAATTCTGAACACAGTGTTCAGCCCCCAAGATCTTCCCTTATTGTTGAGAGGACCTCATTTCCTCTTTCCTATGAGCTTTCCTTTGGTGGAGGATTGAAGTGGTGG
Organism: Picea glauca; assembly: GCA_000966675.3. Taxonomy (NCBI): domain Eukaryota; kingdom Viridiplantae; phylum Streptophyta; class Pinopsida; order Pinales; family Pinaceae; genus Picea; species Picea glauca. The sequence continues at coordinate 987,278 of JZKD02S2015494.1, forward strand.
AGACCCAGCTGGAAGGAACTTGGTTTCTTGGTTTCGAACCGTGTCGACACGGAAGTCTGTAATGTTGTCACTTATGCTAATCAATTATTAATAGAAATACTCATTTCCCATCCTATTGGTATCTTGCAAATATATGATTATTATCCATGGGCATGTTTGTAATGTTTAATAATGGATTATGCTATCTAATGTGTTAACCCATTTTTATTATCACTATATGCTTTTGTTGCTTTTTTTTTGAGAACTTCTTGCAGGTATAAAGCTTTGGGTCAAAGTGCTCAACGATGGAACATCATCAAACGTTGGATCGAGGTAGGCCTCTTTCTTATATTACACATTGGTATATAGCATATGTTGGAATTGAGTTGATTTCTTCAGTCATACCTATCTTGTGTGGTTTACCCTTCGCCATAAGGAGTTTTTCCCTTGTAATAATGGCAATTTTACATTCCCCCTACCCTACAATTGTATGCCATCCTCAGTGCATTCTATTCTGACATGTGTATATGCAAATTTACATCACAATACCTAGAAATAAAATTCGTGCAATTTAACAAGTCCAACAATACTTCCAACCAAAATCTCATGTTCTTCTCAACTCATTGACCAAAGGAATGCACCACTTATTTATCAGCAATTCCCAAGGGATGTGCCATCCATTTATCATGGCTAGCCCATGGAATGGTCCATTCATTTATCAAGGTTCCCAGTGCAGTTGGCCAAGCCTCTGAGATGTGGTTCCAGAAATCTAGTTGCTCAAAACTGAGTTGTTGACGCTTGAATCCGTTAGGACCGAAACGACAACCTCACAGGGATACAAATCCCCCTGCATTTTTATAGAGATGGTACTTCTAGTTTTTTTAATATTTTCTTGAAATTCTATATTTTTTATAATATAGGACTTTGAGGAAGTCCATTGTGATATTCAAAGAAATATAAAGATTGCATAAAAGTTAAAAAGAAAGAAAAAAAAAAATATTTTTAAATGAGTTCCTAAGAGATGATCAGGAACCTCACACTTCATATACTTGAAAAAGATAGACAAAATTTCCTCACATCCATCATAGTTAAACTAAAGATTTCTGATCACATAATATAAAAGAATATAGTCTGCATGCATACAAGAACTTTAATAGAGTAAACACATGGAGAGATCAAATAAAGATAATGATAGATCAATATCAAATACTTTATACTCAAAACTCAGAGTTATAAAATACAATCAAAACTAATCTTGAAGTAGTTCTCTTGGGATTTCTAAAAAATACAGATTCTATTACAAAGCCTTGAAATTTAGATGTGTTTGTCCTTAAGACTGAGATTGGGGCTCCCACGGACCATAAATAAAATATAAACAATAAGTAAGATGTGGAAAGAATATGGTGGGTGATGATAGAGTAGCAATACCTGGAAAACAAGACATGGAGAAGTTGTCAAATTTCGGTTAAACCTTTATAGTCAAAGAAGCAGAGTAACTGGATGAAAAACTCATAAAGAAAGTAAGATATGATCAGCATGAACTTACTATGATGGTATCTCTCCTCGTTCACTTTCTTGTTGCTGTCCTTTTATTGTCTTCATTGATGGTTATAAGAACCATCTCAACTGTTTCTTTCCCTTCTTTGGTTAATTTGTCAATTTTCTTTTTAAACCAATCTTCAATGTAGTTTTTCATTGGTGCGACATTTATTTCATGCCTGATTTTAATGTTGAATAATTCACCTTCCAAGTCTCTTAAGTCATGATATTGCCTCCTCAATATCTTGATTTTTCACAGAATAATCAACTAGCCAATTGTCTATTTCTTCTTCATTATATTCGAGTATGCCATAAAACATTTCAGCTAATAACCCCTTAAATATCAACTTGTTCGTCAAATTGTTTCTTTGTTCGAAACATTGAATTGGTAATTAAATTAGGATCTTGTACCTCATTAGTGCCTCCTACTAGATCTATCTCTATGAGTATTTGGAGCAGTTCTTCTCTTTTTAGTATGGCTTAGCTGCATGTTTGGACAATGTTACTCAAATTCTTAATCTTTTCCTTCCAATAAGCATTTAGCTATTTTATTCAACTTGGAGAAGGAAAATCCTCTTCTCTTCTTTTCAATTTTGTGATGTTTGAGACTTTATTCCAAATGGAAATACAACATCAACATAGAAACCTTCTTCATTCTTTAAATCATCTTCCAGATACTCATGAAAGGCATGTTCCCTTGAGCCAAAAGAAACCAAATTTTTTTATACCTCCCATGCTTTTGTTATTAGTGACATTATCTTGTTAATATTTTTTTCCAAATAATTTCAGACCGCTGTGAGTAGACTTGAAGATCCTTTCAACTTAATGGTAGGTGTGATTGGTTTGACCATTGAAAAACGACTTGCTAGGATTGGAAGAGGCATTAAGGAATTTTCCAATTCTCTGATCCTTTCTTTTAGCAACATTTTCAGATTCTAATCCATCAATAGAATCGTCAAGAGAAAGTCCAATTGCTCTGTGAATTTTAGAGATTTGGGACGACTACATGTCTTTCAGGTTAATCTCTGAGAGAGATTTTCCCTTTTTATTTTTCTAATCACCTATTTCTACAATCAATGTTTTAGACTCCTTATCAAAAATAGCACTTTGAAAAGTGAAGGATTCCTCTTCACTAAAAGTATCATTTGCAACAACTTCCAATAAAGAATTTTGTTAAGTTATATTTTCTGGTTGTTCCATCTCGGGAAATATTTTCTTGATATCCACCTTTAGCTCCATATCATCCAAAGAAAATATTTGGATGTCATTTTCTATAAGGTTGTCTTCCTCTTGTACCTTCTCGATTTTCCCAGGGAGAGTATTCTTCTCTCCTCCTCCGCTTGAACTATTGTTGGCAATATTTCTAACTGGGTGAGCTGTTGGAGCATTTCTCTGGGATGTGGTATTTTTGGGAGTAACAAATGGAGACTGGGCACTCCTTTCACTGGTGCCCTTTCATTTTTTCTTATAAAACTCATTAGTACTAAGTATTGTTTCTAGGTCACTAACTTCGTGTACATGAGTACTTTGGTTGTTAACTCCTTCTTCTTCATTCAAGATATTCTTGATGAACGCATTATTGAATCCGACCGAAAGCATGTGTTCTACAAAGATTTTGTTAGGATCAAAGCCCTTTATATTTTCAACATACTTTAAGTTCACATTGTTGAAATGGATTGCAAACTCGTCAATTTTATTTATGTTTCTAAAAATGAAATCTCTAATCTTCCATGGCAAGGGGATAAATTATTTTTTCCTTTTTTCATGGAAAAAATGTATCCAGAAGTTGTATTTCCTTGCCGCCTCTGTAATAAATAATTTTTCAGATACATGATATGGAAGAAAAGAAGGATTTTCTTTGGAACATAATATCCTTATGACACTGTGATTTTCCATTTGTTCTATCATTCCCTTTTTCTCTAAGAATTTGTTAGCATGGTCAGATATCCATGGAGTATTTTCACCCAACAACAACCCTTTGAAGACTGAGACTTTTATCATTGTAAACTTCATAACAATACAGAGGGGTATTATGTATCCACAATGCCTGATACCAGAAGGTAACTAGATCTATTTAATAGTTCACCCTCTTACTTATGGTCAAGTTTGGAAATTGACAATAATACACTATCGAAAAATACCAAATAGGAAGCCAAAAATAATTTTTTGTCCCTTTTATAGTGTGATAATTGGGACAATATTTCAATAGAAATCAATTTTCCCCAGTCAAAGATGGCATGTTCTTTCACTGTAAAATATAAAATATATAAAATCATGCGAGAGATGGTAGCAGTGCTTTCTTGACCTGTCAACTTGGTGAACAACCATGCAATTTATCGAAACAATTTTCTAAAGGAGTCGACTTGGTTTTGGTTATGTCTTCTGGAATAAACACATGATTCTCCAAATATTCAGGAAGGAGGTCAAGGCCATTGTTATCTTTATTCAAAAAATCTATGCAGTCTTCTCCTTTGAACGTAAGTGTTGGATCTGGGAGCTTCAACATCTTGCGAAAAAATTACGGTGAAATGGAAATGGGGGAACGATATTGGAGTTGTATAATTCTCTGGCTTGGCACATACTTCTCCATGCACCATGCAACAAGTTACTTACAGTCAAAATGTTAGGAACACACCTTGTGCGAGCGATTTCAGATGCCCAAATTACGTCTTTCTGTGTAGGAGGAGAGGAATAATATGAATATGCTATGGACCATTAAAAGTTCTGGTCTTCATGAACAAATACATTTAAAGTATCACCACAAAATTGTTGTTTAGTTGTTGCTGCCATTAGGTTGATGGGAGAATTTTTCAGCTGGATAATAACTTGAAATAAATCTTTTTAGAGAGATGACAATAATATAATCATTTGGAAAATGGAGGATTAATGAAATTTAATGATTAATCTCCTCGAGTCTTTTGCCATCAATGAAAATCCTTTCGGAGCTTGCACACTCAGTTATTAGCATTAAACAACATTTAATGCATATTGGGAAAAGAATGAGAATGGCAGGGATGGATGAGAGCAAATTTTGAGTATGAATCTTTTCATGAACCCGCTAGCCCAAAAACCCACAAACCCGCGGTTATGGATGATCAAAAATAAGTTAAGTGTAGAAAGGCGATCGGTCAGACTTGCATGCAGGAGAAATAAAATACTTTAGGGGCTCAGGACCTACGACAAATCTGATGTTTGTAATGTGGATCACAGAATTTTGGGTGCAAAGTGGAGATCGTAGAACTTGGAGAATGAAGGCCTGAACCCGTAAACCCATGAAGTTGGAAAAATGGCTAAGTATAATGTCGCAAGGTGATTGGTTGGACTTATGACATAGGAAATTGGATGGGGATGAAGGCCTGCCAACCCGCCTACCCGTGAACTCATCGATTTTTGAAATACAACTAAGTATGGTAACTAGAAAGGGGGTAGAAGAAGGGAAAAAGGAAAGAGGGAAACAAGGGTAGATATAGAAGAGGGAAAAGAAATGGAAAAAAAAAGTTGGGAAAATAGAAAGGGGAAATAAATTTTGGAAACAAGAAATGATCTCAACAACTGGCTCCAACTGTGGGATAATAACCCCCTGTTTGTTATCAAGAATCTATAATCTTCATGACAGGTGCCTCCATCCATTGAACTATGGAGTCAATGGTAAGAATATACAAACTATATAAAAGAAAATTATGTACAAGGAAATGATAAAATGTCAAGTGAAGAAACCTTTCAAATGTTTCCCATTAACAGGAACCATTAACATTTTACCCTTCATATCTTTGAGCATATAAGAATTAAAACCTAGGATTTTTTCAATGATGTATGGTCCGATCCAGAGTGCTTCGAATTTTGTGTGCATTGATGGTTTCTCCTTAAATTTGTTCTAGAGTTAAACCAGTTCACCCTTCTGAAAATTATTTATGGTTGTATTATGGTCAAAATATCTTTTGATACTTTTTTGTCTCTGAGAAGTTCTATTCATGTCTTTAGTTCATTCCTCCTTCAATTTCAATAACCAATTGACCATCTTTTGCATAGGTGAAATATATTTTGCATCCTCTGTATTGACTACAAAATTCAAGGCATTCAGCTCAAGGTTGAATGGCATTTTTTATTATTTCCCATAAACCAATGTATATAGAGATATCACAGTGCTATCTTTTGGAGGCATTATACTCACCCATAATGTATCGGTCAACTTTAAATGCTAATTCCTTTGGTTCTTATCAACAATTTTCTTCAATATTTAAATGAGTGTCTTATTGGTGGATTCTGCAAGACCATTCCCTTGTGGATAATAGTTTGATGATTGCCCCATAACAATTCCATATTCTCCAAAAAATTCTGTGAATTTTGAACCAATGAAATCGAGCCATTATCAGTGATAATTTTTTCTGGGACACTAAATCTTGATAAAATATTATCTTTGAGAAACTTAATCAACTCTTTAGAATCAACCCTTTTTAATGCCACTTCTTCTGGCCACTTTGTAAAATAATCTGTAGCGGTGAGAATATATATATGTCCTTTTCTTGACTTTGGATTTATTGGTCCAACGACATCAAGTCCCCATTGGGAAAATGGTTGTTCTACAGATATAGGTTGTAATGGAATTGCAGATTTTTTCATTGTCCTTGAAAATTGTTGACAAGATACACACTTCCTTATTGTAGCATATGAGTCTTTAAAAATTGATGGCCAATAAAACTGAACTCTTATTATCTTATGGGCGGTGGTGATAGTGCAAAATGTACACCACATATTCCTTCATGGAATTCTTTCATCAATGCTTGAGATTTCCTTTCATCAACACATCTCATCAATATACCATCATATTTCCTCCTGAACAATATATCAACAATCATCACATATTGACTCGAATTTATCTTCAATGATATTTGCTCTTTAGGGTTCATGGTGACTGGAAATTATCCAGACCTCAAGTAGAATATAATATATCTATACCATTCTGAATCTGTGATGGGTTCTCCTACTAAGATTGAAATCATTCCATACAAAGAATCGCTATTTGCAATGAGTTTACATAAACCCTGTCCTTTGACTTCCTTTAAAGGTTTAATTTCAATGTCATATTCTTGAATTTTTGTCAGCCAATTTGCCCATTTTCCTTCTCTCAATTGTTGATTTAAAAGAATCTTCACAGGAGACGATGGAACATAAGCAATGACATGAGAATTTAATATGTAAGTCTGAAAGTGCGTCACCTCCTTCACAATAGATAGGGATTATTTCTCCAATTCTGAATATCTCAATTCGTAATTATGAAGGGTCTTGCTCATGAAGCTAATCGGAAGTTCATCACCCTTGGTATTCCTCTAAGTAAGAATAGATGCAAAAATTGTTTCTGTAGCAAACGAATAAATGATGAAGTCTCTTTGAAAATATGGGCTACTAAGGAATGGAGCTGTAGAGATTGTCTTTTTGATATTATTAAAATATGCTTGTCTATCTTTGGTCCATTCAAACCTTTGGTCCCTTTTCAACAATAAATTTATCGGCTTCACAATACTTGCATAGTCAGGGACAAATCTTCGTACAAAGTTGATCTTGCCAAAACATTATTGAACTCCCTTCTTAGATGATGGTGATTTAAGTTTAGGGATGATTTTAAGGATGGAAATTTATTTTAAAATGTAGAAACCTTGGTGAATCTTACTAATCCTGCATATTCCAACTATAAAATGTTTGGCGATATTTTTGTAAAAATATTCTAATTTATAAGGATTTGATATAGTTTGTATTAAATTTTGGTGATTTTTAAGATAAAATAATTTTATCCTATAGAATTTGGGCAAATCATTTTTAGAATAAAGAATCTTTTTTTGGGAAAAACCATGGAAAATTAGCCTATGAGCGAAATTTAGCCCCTAAAATCATCCCTGTTTAAGTTCATTTATAGATTTATCTCTTTCAGGATCTATATAGATTCCTTCCTTGCATACAATATGACCCAATAGTTTGCCTTGAGTTACAACAAATAAACATTTATTTGGATTCAAGGAAACACCATATAATCTACACCTGTCAAAAACTTTCCTCAGGTGATGAATGTGATCACTCCTTGTTTTTGAGTGTACTGTTAAGTCATTTTGATAATCCACCATGAATTTTCCTATCAACCCCTCAAAAGCATGATCCATAGCCCTCTGAAATGTATTTCATTCATTCTTTAAACCAAAGGGAATCATAGCATATGCATATGTATCCCAAGGTGTTATGAATGTTGTCTTTACTTTGTCTTCTTTAGCAACCAAGACTTGATTATACCTAGAAAACCATCTAAAATGGACATGCAGGTTGATCTAGTGACTTGTTGGAGAAGAAACTCCATGTTAGGTAAAGGATAATTATCCTTTACACTCGATTTGTTAAGATCCCTGAAATCTACACACATCCGAATCTCCCTAGTATTCCTTCTTACTATCATAGGATTTGAAATCCAATCAGAATGTCTAATGGGGTATATTATTCCATCCTTCTTTAATTTCTCCAATTCAATCTTTACCAGTGGTTTTAATTTGGGGTTCATCATCCTTATATTTTGCTTGACCGTCTTTGCCCCTTCTCTTAAGGGAATAATATGTTGAAATATTGTTTTATCATAAACCTTCAAATCATCATAAATGCATACAAACACATCAAGATATTATTTAAATAATGAAACATATTTATCAACTTCTTCAATTGTGTAATCAACTCCCAAGTTGACATATTTTGGGGAACTCTAAGTTCCAATATTAATTTTTCTTGTTTCTTGGACCTTTCGGAGTGAAGTTTCTTCCAAGAGATTTTTATCATGATCGTATCTTGTAAAAAGAAACTCATATTGAATACAATCCCTCAGAACAACAGTTATGTGATTTTCCTCATCATCATCATCGTTCAACAATTTTTTTTTCCAATTCTTCATCATTCTCAAATACTTGTAAATATTCCTGGTAATCAAATACAGAAGGTCAAAATACTCTTTTTACTTGAAAATATGTTTTCCTTTGAGCATCATTTGAGTTTGATAATAAGGCTCTGAAAGCTAATGAATCTTCCTTCTGATTCTTTCCCCTTGGGATGAAAGAAATGTTGAAAGAGCTAAAGGCTTCCATCAATTCGTTAACTCTTTTGAAATATAAGTTGAGTCTTTCTTTTTTAATTTTATACCTCTAGGTAACTTGATTTATCACCAACTTAGAGTCACCAATCACAATTAGATGTTTTATTTTCATTTCTTGTGCAAGGATCATTCCTTGAATCAAATGTTTGTATTCTTCCTCATTATCGGTACATGCAAATTCAAGTCTGATAGCATGTGGGTGCACAATCTTTCCTGGATTAACAAGGAAAATTCCAACTCCACTCCCAAAACTTGAGCAAGATCCATCAAATGACATATTCCAATATCCTTCAAGTTGATGCTCTTGATTCTTCATATCTTGGGTTTTCTCTAGGTCTTCAATCTGATCCATGTCTAGGATAACATAGTTTTTGATCCCTGCATCTATATAATCTTCCATTAATTCGTTATCCTTATTTTTGAAAGAGAAGGGTCTCTTGGGTTCATGAGGGACCTTAATCATTGCCCCTCCTTTATCTATCAGCATCATGCAGCTTCCATCATTCATTATGTATCCTCTGATCATAGATGACCAATCTCTTCCTAAAACAACTCCATATGCAGGAGGAAGGTCTACTACAATAATATTGAAAACTGTAATAATATGGGGAGCCGTTGTGATCCAAGCATAAAAACATTTGATTTCTCCATAAGCCGACACTTGTTTGGAATCAATTCAATATATACTTTCACCGATCTCATAATATTTGGTGCAGTTCATGCCCAATCCGTCCATGACTGCCAGTGGCATAATATTATTGGTCGCGCCAGTATCAACTAAGCAATTATGAAGGGAAACATCATTATTTTCAATTGAAATATAAAAAGGTGGGATTTTAGCTCTCAACTTGATATTTGATGTGTTATGGCTTTGTTTCAGACTTATAACAACAACCTCCATTTTTCAAGATGGATCATCCAACAATCTCAAAATATTCTCCCTTTGTTGAGGGATCTTTACTACTTCTGTGAAAGGGAGAGTTATCCTTAGCTTACTCAAGTCCTCTACAACATTGTATTTCATCTAAGTCGGGTTTGACATCAGATGTTGCTTCTTTCTTCCAACACTATCTGTCACATTTTCATTTTCCTTTTTCTCATTCACCTTTTCTTTATCTTTCTCATTTTCATTTTTAGAATCATTTTTATTCTTGGATTTATTTACAAACGCGCATGTCTGGGCAACATTCTCTTGTGAGTTAGGGTCATTGTTGCCTTCTTCAAATATATATATGGACGTCTCGCATCCATCCATTTGTACAGTTTTAGAACTTTGATCAAGTAAATAATCATTCCCTTGCTCAACCATTTTCTCATCATATACATCATCCAAAACAACTGCATTTGGGGTTGGTTTCCTGTCTGGAACCCTTTGTATTTGCGGATTATCCGTGTTTTCAAACCTTACTCTATTTTCTTGGATAGGGTTCCTTCTTTGCTCTTGGATCGGCATTCTCATATTTGCTACATGATTATATCCCCTTATTAATATGATTATCTCATTCTGCATCTGCCTGATGGTTCTATTCATTTGTGCAATTTCAATTCTTTGTTTTGTTTATTGTGCTACAACAAGGTCTACTTTCACATCTGGTATGGTTCCCTTAAAAAATCCTCCTCTAATTGTTTGATTTTGGATGGGTTGCGACTTATGTTCTTCATTCCTTATTGAGCTAAAAGCTCCTTGATCATCAATATTTAGGCCTCCCAGCTGCCTATGCAATTTTCCCAAGATAATATTGGGGTCAACACCCGCCTCAATCATAATTTCTTCCATCTCAGTGGACTTAATGATTTCTTCCTCCAAGGTATCCATCTGGGACGTTTTGATAGCATATTTTACATTTGGGGGCATTGCATTCTTATAAAAAACAAATATCACTGGATCATTAGGTATTTTATCTTCTAGAATCTTGCTCAAAGTTTTATTGAACCTGAGATTGAAATCTCATATTCTATCATTCTTCTTCAAACCAATTTGGGTAAAATTGGTGAGAAGGGTATGATATTCAACTAGAGGAGTGAACATAGTCAGGAACATGGCTTCGAGGTCATTAAATGAGCCAATTGACCTACTAGGTAATGTAGTATACCATTCATAGTCTCTCCCTGATAAGGTCTGAAGAAATAGCCTTACCATTGCATCATCATATTCTTCAAGATAAAAATTACAAACATCAAGAAATAAGTTAAGATTTCTTTTGGCATCAATTATTCCATCTCCTGAAAATTACTTCAAGGTACCCTTAGGGAGAACAGGTAGGTCATGTTGCTCACCTTGAATATTTAAGGGGGAATGCCTTACTCTTCTTCAGTTTCCAAATATTAGGTCTTCTTGATTTCTTGCACCACCTCCTCCACCTCCTTGTCTTTATTCATGAGGTTCTCTTCGTGGTTATTCTCGTGGCTATTCGTTTCTTCCCACCATTCCCAAAGATATTTCAGGAATATGTTTTCCACTTCTTGAAATATAGAGTTGCTTTCTTTTACTTCTGGTAATGGGTCCCTGTATTCGTCTATCTTCAATCCCGACCTTGTTCTTGTACTGCTCTAGCTAGTCTTTCATTTCTTCGGTCTTGTTGCTCGTCTCTCCTCTATATATGAAGGATTTCTCTGTCTTCTTATTGGACCAATGTCTTCCAAGATATTTCCAATTCTTCTATGGTATCACCTGTCATTATTACCAGATTATATAGATGATGTAAGATGCTTCGTTGATTATTTAATCCAATTTCCAGGTGGGGTTGATCAGCCTGGGGCAAAGTCATGTATCTTTCAAAAGATACTAAACTGGATTTCAAATTTCAATTCAAGTCCCCAGTATGGTCACCAAAAATTTTGACGTTTAATCCGTCAAGATCGAAACAGAAACCTCACGGGGATACAAATCCCCCTATGTTTTTATGGAGGTGGTACTTCTCTTTGTTTTAATATTTTCTTGGAATTCTAGATTTTTTATAATATAGGACTTTGAGGATGTCTATCGTGATATTCAAAGAAATATAAATATTGCAAAAAAGGTAAAAAGAAAGAAAAAAACTTATATTTTTAAAAACAGTTCCTGAGAGATGATTAGGAACCTCACACTTCATATACTTGAAAAATATAGACAAAATTTCCTCACATCCATCATAGTTAAACTAAATATTTATGATCACATAAAATAAAAGAAGATGGTCTGCATGCATAAGAGAACTTTAATAGATTAAACACATGGGGAGCTCAAATAAATATAATGATAGATCAATCTCAAATACTTTATACTCAAAAATCAGAGTTATAAAATACACTCAAAACTGATCCTGAAATAGTTCTCTTGGGATTTATGAAAAATATAGAATTTGTTACAAAGCCTTGAAATTTAAATGTGTTTGTCCTTAGGACTAGGATTGGGGCTCCCACTGACCATAAAGAAAATATAAACAATAAGTAAGCAGTGGAAAGAATATGGTGGGTGATGACAGAGTAACAATACCTAGAAAAGAAGATAGGGAGAAGTTATCAGATTTCGGTTAAACCTTTATAGTCAAAGAAGTGGAGTAACTGGATGAAAAACTAATAAAGAAAGAAAGATATGATCAGAATTAACTTACTATGATGGTCTCTCTCCTCGTTCACTTTCTTCATGTTGTCCTTTTATTGTCTTCATTAACGGTTATAGAAACTGTCTCAACTATTTCTTTCCCTTTTTTGGTTAATTTGTCAATTTCCTTTTTAAGCCAATATTCAATGTAGTTTTTCATTGGTGCGACATTTATTTCATGCCTTATTTTAATGTTGAATAATTCACCTTCCAAGTCTCTTAAGTCATGAGAAATACCATGTACTGCCTCCTCAATATCTTGATTTTTCATGAAATAATCAACTAGCCAATTGTCTATTTCTTCTTCATTATATTCGAGTATGCCATAAATGTTTTTAGTTGATAACCCCTTAAATATCTCAACTTGCTCTTCAACTTGTTGCTTTTTTAGAAACATTGAATTGAGAATTAACTTAGGGTCTTGTACCTCGTTAGTGCCTCCTGCTAGATCTATCTCCATGACTCTTTTGAATAGTTCTTCTATTTTTAGTATGGCTTCACTGCATACTTGGACAATGTTACTCAAATTCTTAATATTTTCCTTCCAACAAGAATTTAGTTGTTTTATTCGACTTAGAGAAGGAAAATCCTCTTCTCTTTTTTTCAATTCTGTCATGTTTGAGACTTTAATTCCAAATGGAAAGGCAACATCAATGTAGAAACCTTATTCTTTATTTAAATCAGCTTGCAGATACTCATGAAAGGCATGCTCCCTTGAGCCAAAAGAAACAATATTTTTTGATACCTCCCATGTTTATGTTATTAGTGACATTCTCTTCTTAATATTTTTTTCTACATAACTTCAGACCGTTGTGAGTAGACTTGAATATCCTTTCAACTAAATGGAAGGTGTGATTGGTTTGACCATTAACAAAGGACTTTCCAGGATTGGAAGAGGCATTAAGGCATTTTCCAATTCTCTGATCCTTTCTTTTAACTTAGAATTTTCAGCTCCTAATCCATCAATAGAATCATCAAGAGAATCCCCAGTTGTCCTATGAATTTTAGAGATTTGGGACAGTCGCATGTCTTTCAGATTAACCTCTGAGCGATATTTTCCCTTTTTGTTTTTCTCATAACCTCTTTCTACAATCAATATTTTAGACTCATCAAAAATAACACTTTGAAAAGTGAAGGATTCCTCTTCACTAAAAGTCTCATTTGCAACATCTTCCAATAAAGAATTTTGTTAAATTATATTTTCTGGTTGTTCCATCTCGGGAAATATTTTCTCAATATCCACCTCTAGCTCCATGTCATCCAAAGAAAAGTTTTGGATGTCATTTTCTTTAAGGTTGTCCTTTTCCTCTTGTATTAAGTTCTTCCTTTTATTTCTAACAGGTACCTTATGTGAATTCTCGATTTTCCCAGGGAGAGGATTCTTCTCTCCTCCACCGCTTGAACTACTATTGGAAATATTTCTAACTAAGTGAGCCATTGGAGCATTTCTCTAAGATGTGGTATTTTTGGGAGTAGCAACTAGAGACTGGGTGCTCCTTTCACTGATACCCTTTCCTTTTTTCTCATAAAACTCATTAGTACTGAGTAACGTTTCTAGGTCACAAGCTTCATGTACATGACTAATTTGGTTGTTACCTTCTTCTTCTTCATTCAAGGTAGTCTGGATGAACGAGTTATTGAATCCCACCGAAAGCATGTGTTCTACAAATATTTTGTTAGGATCAAAGCCCTTTATCTTTTTATCATACTTTTAGTTCACATTGTTGAAATGGCTTGCAAACTCGTCAATTTTATTTATGTTTCTAAAAATGAAATCTCCAATCTTCCATGGCAAGGGGATAAATTGTTGTTTCCTTTTTTCATGGAAAAATTGTAGCCAGAAGTTGTATTGCATTTCCACCTCTGTAATAAATATTTTTTCAGATACATGATATGGAAGAAAAGAAGGATTTTCTTTGGAGAATAATATCCTTATGACACTGTGATTTTCCATTTGTTCTATCGTTCCCTTTTTCTCTAATAATTTGTTAGACTGGTCAGATATCTTTGGAGTATTTTCACCCAACAACAACCCTTTGAAGAATGATACAAAATCATTGTAAACATCGTAAAAATACAGAGGGGAATTATATCTCCACAATGCCTAATACCAGAAGGTAACTGGATCTATTTCATAGTTCACCCTCTTACTTATGGTCAAGTTGGAAAATTGACAACAATACACTATAGAAAATACCAAATAGGAATCCAGAAAGAATTTTTTGTCCCTTTTATAGTGTGATAACTGGGACGAGATTTTGAAAGAAATCAATTTTACCCAGTCAAAGATGGGTTGTTATTTCAGTGTAAAATATAAAATATATAAAATCATGCAAGAGATGGTAGCGATTCTTTCATGACCTGTCAACCTAGTGAAGAACCACACAATTTCTCGAAAGGGGTTTTTAAAAGAGTCGACCTGGATCATGGTTATGTCTTATGGAATAGACGTAGGATTCTCCAAATATTTAGGCAGGAGGTCAAGGCCATTGTTATGTTTATTCAAAAAATATCTATAGTCTTCTCCTTTGAATGTAAGGGTTGTCTCTGGGAGCTTCAACATTTTGTGAAAAACTTGCGGTGAAAGGGAAATGGGGAAACGATCTTGGAGTTGTATAATTCTTTGGCTTGGCATGTACTTCTCCATGCACCATGCAACAAGTTCCTTACAATCAAAAACCTCAGGAACACTCCCTGTGCGAGGGATTCTGGATGCCCAGATTACATCTTTCTGTGTAGGAGGAGAGGAATAATATGAATTTTCTCTGGACCACTGAAAGTACTGGTCTTCACGACCAAAGATATTTAAAGTATCACCACAATTTTTTTTTCTATTTGTTGTTGCCATTAGGTTGACGGGAGTATTTTTATAGTTGGATAATAACTTGAAATAAATCTTTTCGGAGAGATGAAAATAATATAATCCTTTGGCAAATGGTGAATCAATGCAATTTAATGAGTAATCTCTTCAAGTCTTTCTCCGTCAATGAAAATCATTTTAGATCATGCACAATCAATTGTTAGAATTAAACAACATTTAATGCATATTTGGAAAAGCACAAGAATGGCGGTCACAGACAAGAGCAAATTTTGAATATGAAGTTTTTCATGAACCTGCCAGCTCAGAAACCCGCGAACCCATGGTTATGGATGATAAAAAATAAGTTAAGAGTAGAAAGGCAGTCAGTCGGACTTGCATGCAGGAGAAATCAAATACTTTAGGGGCTCAGGACCTGCGACAAATATGATGGTTGTAATGTGGATCACAGAATTTTGAATTCAAAGTGGAGATCGTGGAACTTGGACAATAAAGGCTCGAACCCACGAACCTGCTAAGTTGGAAAAAATGGCTAAGTATAATGTAGCAAGGTGATCGGTCAGACTTATGACATAGGAAATTGGATGGGGATGAAGGCCTACCAAGCCACCTACCTGTGAACCCATCAATTTTTGAAATACGACTAAGTATGGTAACTAGAAAGGGGATAGAAGAAAGAAAAAAGGAAAGAGGGAAACAAGGGTAGGTATAGAAGAGGGAAAATAAATGGAAAAAAATATAAAGGGGAAATATAAAGGGGAAATAAATTTTGGAAACAGGAAATGATCTCAACGGGAGTCTTGCATTTTGTCTTCTTCAAAACTTTCAAAAATTTGTGGGTATTCTACCCGCATGTTTTCTTCATGCTCCCACGTAGCATCTTCAAGACTGTACCAGGTCCATTAAACCTTTACCAGACCTATGGCTTTGTTCCTGAACACTTTGACTTTCTAGTCTAGGATGTGTATTGGTTCCACCCGGAAATTCCCTTCGTGCTCCACCTAGATCACATTCCAATCAATGACATGATTAACATTAGGTACATAATTTTTAAGTAATGATACATGAAATACATTATGCACTCTCATGGATACAGAAAAAGATAACATGTATGAAATTGGCCCTATCTTTTCTAATATTTCAAAAGGACCACAATATCTTGCTACCAACTTTGAGAAAATTCCTAATCTTAGAGAACTTCTCTTTTCATTTACTTTCAAAAACACATGTTCTCCCACTTTAAAATCTCTGAAAACTTTGTTCCTGTCTGCATAACTTTTCTTCCTATCATGGGTAGCCTTCAAATTCTTCTTAATCCTTTCCATTTGATCTTTCATTTCTTTTAGCAATTTTTGCCCAACAACTCCTTTGTCTACTAGATTATCCCAATTCACTGGGGTGTTACATTTACTTCCATACAATGCCTCAAATGGACTCATTTTCAAGGAGGCATGATACCCATTTTTGTAGGAAAGTTCAAATAAATGGATATAATCTTCCCACTTCGATGGTTTATCCATCACATACATTCTAAGAATGTCCTAAATTATTCTATTAGTCCTTTATATTTTCCCATCTGACTCTGGATGATACATTGTACGAAGATTAAAATTTGTCCCAAAGCCTTTGAACAAACCCTTCCAAAAATTGGAAGTAAACTTTGGATCTCTGTCTGAAACTATTTCCTTAGGAACTCCATGTAGAATAGCAACTTCTCTCATATAAATATTTGCAATATTTGATGCCTTGTCTGTAGTCTTTACTGGAATGAAATGTACTGCTTTAGTCAACTTATCCACCACCACCATGATGGAATCATGTTTCTTCACTATTCTAGGAAGCTTAGTAAAAAAATGAACTAAGACAACTTCCCACTTCCATTCCTAAATAGGAAATGGTTGTAGAAAACCTATTGGGTGTCTATGTTATGTCTTTACTTTTTGGCATTCCAGACATTTGGCTATGTAATTACCCACTTCTTTCATCCTTCCTAGCCAAAAATATTGGCTTCTTATTGTTGCAATTTTTTTTTGATATCCTGGGTGCCCTACATATGGCACATTGTGTATCTCCTTCATCACTTCATTTTTCATCTCACTGGATTTCGACACATACACCTTACCTTTGTACATGAGAATTACATCTTATTTTAGCTCATAATAATTAAATTTATGCTGAAAATTTCCTTGTTGTAATGTCTCTTTTTTTTTTAAATAATTATGATCTGAATTTGCTTTTGCAACAACTTTGTATTTCAAATCTGTCATGTACATTCTAATGGCTTCAATATGAACTTCATGAGATCTCTTGCTGAGTGCATCGACCACTTGATTTTCCTTTCCCTTTATGTGCTTAATTTTGAAGTCATATTCACTCAGAAACTCCAACCATCTAGTTTTCCTAGCATTTAGTGTTGGCTATCCAAATAAATGCTTGAGACCATAGTGGTCTTTCCTTAGCTCAAATTTCTTACCCACAAGGTAATGCCTCCACTTTTTCAATGCATGTACAATCACTGCTAACTCCAAGTCATGGGTAGCATAATTCCTCTCGTGCTCTTTTAATTTTCGATACTCATAGCATACCACATGATCCTTTTGACTAAGGACTCCACCAAGCCCCTCCTTGCATGCATTGGTGCACACAACAAAATATTCGTTTGGATCTGCAATATTCAATATTGGAGCACTTTTCAATATTCTTTTCAACTGTTGAAAACTCTCTTCACACTTGGAAGTCAATTCTAAATTCACACCCTTTTTTTGCAAAGAAGTGATTGGACTTGAAATCTTTGAAAAACATTTTATGAATCTTCGGTAATAACTACCAAGACCCATGAAATATTTGACCTCTGTCACATTCTTTGGCACTAGCCATCCTCTAATGGCCTCTATCTTCTCAGGATCCACTTCTATCCCTACTGTTGATATTATATGCCCCAAGTAGTGAATCTTCTTTTGATAAAATATGTACTTAGTTAGCTTAGCATATAATTTGTGCTCTCTCAAAACTTGTAACACCATTCTTAAATGTTTCTCATGTTCCTCTTCTGATTTGGAATAGACGAGTATATCATCTAAGAACAAAATCACAAACTTGTCCAGGTACTCCTTGAACACTCCATTCATAAAACACATAAAAAATGTTGGGGAATTTGATAGTCCAAATGGAACTACAATTCATAATGCCCATATATGTTTCTGAATGGTATCTTGTTGATGTCTTCTTCCCTTATCCTTACGTGATGATAGCCTGCTCTCAAGTCAATATTTGAACGAATTCTTGCACATTTTAGTTGATCAAAGAAATCATGAATTATGGGTAAAGGATACTTATTATTTATGGTAACCTTATTAAGTTGTCTGAAATCAATACATAGCCTTAAGGTTCCATTCTTCTTCTTCAAAAACATAACCAAGGCTCCCCAAGGTGACACACTTGGGCGTATATACCCCTTTTTTAACAACTCTTCAAGTTGCATCTGCAAATCCTTCAATTCTGGTGTACCCATTATGTATGGTGTCTTAGACACTGGGGCAACTCCTGGCACCAAATTGATAGAGAAATTAATGTCTCTCTTTGGTGGAAATCCCAGGATTTCCCTAAAAACATCTTCAAAATCCATAAAGACCGGATGGTCTTCAACGCTTGCCACTTTATATTTGGCTACCTCCTCCATATGGGCTACAAACTCCTGACATACCTTCTTGAAGCTCTTCTTCAACGACATAGCTGAAATATCTCTAACAACTATAGCTCTTAGAATGCCTTGAATCTTGCCTTAATGCCCTTCCTCATCAAGACATGTGTTTGTCTTGTTGTAACAGTCTAGGAAACATGATTATTTTCCAACCAATCCATGCCAATTAGACAGACATATGAACCCAATGGTATGATGTTTATATGTACCTTCGTGTTGAGTCCATTGATGTCTATTTGAAAATATTTAAACAACTCATTGATCTTTCTCTTAGCCCCTGTGGCTAACTGAACTAACCAAGATTTCTTATGGTTACTTATTTGCAAGTGAAATATTTCAACAATGTTATCATTTATGTAATTAAGGCTAGATCTGGAATCAATTAAAATTTCTATGGGATGGTTATCAATCTTACCTTCCACTTCGATCACGGGGGATTGATATTCTTCCTACTTGTTGTCCAAGGCTTCATAAATCCTTAGCATACTTCCTCCCATGTCTCCCATTGTTTCATCCTCCTAAATGTTGTGGACAATCCTCATTCTTTCTGCTTTATGAGGGCAATCCTTAGATAAGTAATTTCCCACACATCCCCAACATTGAACATGCTTCTACCTTAGCATTTTCCCAAATGAATATGCATTCTTTTGATCATTTTGAGTTGCCTTTCCTTGTTGACTTTCTTGGGAGTTATTTATGAAAAAGGGTGGCTTAAAACCTTTCATTCTATGATCCTTTTTCTCTTTCATCCTGTCATTCCAAGACTTTTGGAACACTGTCCTTCCTTTGCTTTGCTCATAAAGGTTCCTTTCTCTCCTTATGGATTCCTCCAAGGTATTGGGGTTGTCATATTGAATCTTGTGACTATAGAAGGAGGGTAACCCACTTAGAAACCTTTGGATTTTAACCTTCTAATCCTTGATGAAGTCAACATACTTCAACAATTCAAAGAATTGTTTCTCATATTCCTCCATTGTCATGGTTCGCAACTTGAGTTCAAAGAACTCTTTCATCTTTCTCTCATAGTAATGCTCGGAAAAATATTTCTCTTGGAAATATCCTCTGAATTGCCTCCATTAGATTCTCTTCTCATTGAGGCTCTTGTATTGCTTAAGTTTATCCCACCACATGGTTTCCTTTCCTTGCAAGTGGTAGGTGGAAATCCTAGCTTCTACTCGAGATGGGTAGTCATGCAGCCAAAAATCAGGGATGATTTTAAGGATGAAAAATTATTTTAAAATTAAGAAACCTTGGTGAATCTTACTAATCCTTCATATGCCAACTATAAATGATTGGTGATATTTTTGTAAAAATATTCAAATTTCTAATGATTTTATATAGTTTTTATAAAATTTTGGCGATTTTTAAAGCAAAATAATTTTATCCTATAGAATTTGGGCGAATCATTTTTAAAATAGCGAATCTCATTTTTGGAAAAACCATGGAAAATTAGCCCATGAGAAAAATTTAGCTCCTAAAATCATCACTGCTGAAAATATTTCTTCATTTCCAATAGCCAATCCTATGGATCTTCTCCTTTTTTGTGCTCACCATTAAAAGTATGTGGCTTTATTTTACTGAGTTCACCTTGCAAGATGTCTTCCTCAGGCCTTCCTCTTTTCCTCCAAACAGGAGACACACTTGGGATGCTTCTCGATCCTGAACTTGCATGAGTTCTTCTAGTGTAATTCCTTGGAGAATGATGGAGCATGCTCATGCTTCTCGACTTCCTATCATTTCCATGATCATCCCTTTTTCTATGAGATATAGATGTTGATACTTTTCTAGCACTAGTTTCTTTCTTGGTTCCAGAATATTTGTTAACTTGCTTATGCAACATGCTAAATCTCTAAAGTATCTCTTCTTGAGCCTTCATAATCCTTTCATTATCATCCCTGTAGCTTTTCACTTCCCTATGCAGACTTCTCATAGTGACATGATCTTTCCTATCTCTTCTTCCATTTGACTCTGTCTTGCATTCCCCATGTTGATATGAAGACCTTTGAACTCTTCCCCATGGCTGTAAGACCCTTGATAATCTTCCATGACTTTAGTCCTCATATAAGAACTAAGTTTTTTTCTATACCTCTAATTTTGCAAGATTTGTAGCCAACAAAATTTATTAGGATAAAATAATTAACAAGATCCATGAAATTATGTACAATTGTGTTCCCATACTGTATCAAAATTCTTTCTTTCATGATTTTTCCTGAAAAATTTAAACATTTGTGTTATTTTTCCATCTATTCAGACTCATGGACTCGCAGACTTGAAGACTCACAAAAGCATAATTCTTCCTTTCATAAGTTCTTCCAAAAAGTCTCAACACTAGATTATTTTTCCATCTATTCAGACTCACTAACTCACGAACTTGCAGAATTACAAACTCATGAAAGCATAATTCTTCCTTTCATAAGTCTGTCCAAAATGTCTCAAAACTTAGATTGTTTTTCCATCTATTCAGACTCACGGACTCATGGACTCGTGGACTTGCAGACTTGCGGACTCACGAAAGAATAATTCTTCCTTTCTTATGTCTGTCTAAAAATTCTCAACACTTAACCATTCTTCCACTTCTTCACAGACTCATGCACTCACAGAATCAGAATAAGTCCAACACTTAGTCGTTTTCTTAACTTTGCGGACTTGTAGACTCACAGACTCATAATAATTCCTAACACTTAGCCATTTTTAACTTTGCAAACTCATAGACTCGCAGACGCATGGGCTCATAATAAGTCCAAAAATTAGCCATTTTTATCTTTGCAGACTCACGGACTCACGGACTCATAATAAGTCCAACACTTAGCCATTTTTACCTTTGCAAACTTGCGAACTTGCAGACTCATAATAAATCAAACACTTAGTTATTTTGCCAACTTCCTGCCATTGTGTACTTTCCACCATGGCAATACATGTTACTTGATTCCA
>JZKD02S2015494.1:1011375-1025227 GCA_000966675.3 Picea glauca
GACAGATTCCTTGTACAGAGCTCATTCTTGACACTAGGACTCACAACCTCCTCAGAAATTCTCCCCCATAACACCTCTGATCACAAGCCTATCAGCCTAGAGCTTAGGAAAGAGCAAGGTCGGGGGCCAATTCCCTTCAGATTTAATCCTGCATGGATACAGGACAAAGATTTTCCGCACAGAGTCTCCAGTGTATGGACTAGTAAAGTCAATGGCTCTGCGTTTTATGTCTGGGAAGAAAAATTATGAAGGCTCAAGGACAAGCTAAAAGGATGGGAAAAAAAACAATCTGACCCAATCACCCTACGTCTAGAAGCTCGGAGGCATCTAGAAAGCCATCAGCTCGCCCTGGAAAATAAGGAGATCACACAGCAGGACTTACTCAAGGAGGAGCAACTTCAAAGACAATGGCACAAATATTGCAGAGATGAGGAAAGTTACTGGAGGCAGAAGTCTCGAAGTCTTTGGCTGAAGGAAGGAGATAGAAACACAAGTTACTTTCATAAGCAAGCAGAAGCAAGGAAACACTTCAAGGCTGTGACAGAAATCCAAGTCCAAAACACTACAATCTCTCATTCGGAGGGCATCAGACAGGCAACCTTTGAGACATTCAAAACTCTCTATACAGAAACTGAAAGGGTAAGCATAGATCCCCAAATGTATCCTTTAACAGTTGTTCCAAAGATAATAAAAGATGGCATTAACCTCAAGCTTCTAGAGGAAATCTCACAGCAAAAAATAAAATATGCGGTGGACCAAATGCACCCAGACAAAGCCCGCGGACCAGATGGGTTTACAGCCAGATTCTTCCAGCAATGCTGGGAAATAATCAAATCAAACTTAACCAAAATGATAAGAAAATCACAGGAGAGCAGCAAGCTAGGAGGAGGCACAAACTCAGCCTTCCTGGCACTCATCCAAAAAGAGAAAGGAGCGCTCAACTTCAGTCGTTTCAAACCGATCTCCCTCTGTAACACAAGCTATAAAATTCTCACTAAGGTAATTGCAAACAGATTGAAGAACGTCCTCCCTCTCATAGTGCCAGAGAATCAGGGAGGATTCATAAAAGGCAGGCAAATAGCAGACAACATAATCCTGGTGCAAGAAGCTCTCCATTCAAGTCTACGCAGGAAGGATAAAGGTATGATTATTAAACTGGACCTTGTAAATGCTTTTGACAGAGTTAATCACAATTTCCTTTTTGAGGTAATGAAGAATTTCAGATTTGACGAATCCTTTGTGAATTGGATAAGAGCCTGCATAGGCTCTCCATGGATAGCCCCTATGGTAAATGGAAGAGTGAAAAGCTTCTTCAAAGTGTCCAGGGGCTTAAGACAAGGCTGTCCTCTGTCGCCCCTGCTTTACGCAATTCAAGCCTCAGTCCTCAGCTATCAATTGGAAAATGCCAGAATTTGCAGCAACCTCCAAGGACTAAAAATAACCCAAGGTGTGAAGGAAATCAACCACGCGCAATTTGTGGATGATACCTTTCTCCTAGGAGGGGCAAGTCGATTAGTAGAAAAAAGATTCAAAGAGGAGCTGGACGCTTATACTGCAGTGTTAGGAAGTGAGATAAGTCAGACAAAAAGTAAAATTTACGGCTGGAATATCACACCCAATGAGATGTTGGAAATTTCCAGAGTTTTGGGGATGGAAGGACACACCAAATAGGAGACCTTCACCTACCTGGGAATCCCTATCTCTAAAACGACTCCAAGGACTTCCAATTGGAACCACTTACTAGACAAACTAAAGAAGAAAATTTCCTCATGGGGGGAAAATTGGCTAAGTCTAGCAGGGAGGATAGTTCTAATCAAATCCATCCTGGCAAGTGTACCCATTTACCAAAATTCTTTGATGCTGGCTCCAAGCACTACAATTAAACAAATGGAAGCAATGCAGAGAAGTTTTATGTGGGAAGGGGGGAAGCAAACAGGCAGATCACCTTATAAACTGGGATAAAATCTCAAAACCCCTCTTGGAAGGAGGACTCAACCTCAAAGACACCAAGGTACAAAACCTGGCCCTAGGGGAAAAATTGCTATGGTACATAGTCAGCGATGACACAGCGTGGTGCAAGGAAGCCCTGTAGAAGAAATATTTTAGAGGTACAAGGAAGAGATGCATTGAAAATCCCTGCAAAGAGACCAAGGGGTCCCCAATCTACAATCTCTGCAGGAAAGCCATCGACCAATTCACTCCCCATCTGACCTGGGTGCCAGGAAATGGGAAAAAAATTAAAATATGGAAAGACTCCATTCTCGATGATCCACTGCTAGAACTCAGCCAGAACCTTCAACGACTAAAAAGATGGATGGATGGGAAAAATCTAAAGACGATCTTTGACATCTCTACATGGGGGATAGACAGGCACAAATCATGGCAAGGATGGGCGGTGAGCAACCTGCCCTTGGACTTAGAAATTGAGTGGTGCTCTCTAAAACTCAGTCTGCAGGGGAAATCCCCCTTAAGAAAAAAGGGGAAAGATGAGAGAGTATGGGGAAGAAATGCTAAACCCTACTCCACCTTACTGGGATACAATACCTTCCAAAACATCCCTCATGTCCCACCCAACCCGGCCTTATGGGAATCTATCTGGACTGCAAAAACCATTCCCAAAATAGACCTATTCCTTTGGACTCTTAGCGACAACAGTATCCAAATAGGGGAAAACCTCCAAAAGAAAGGTTTGGAGGGCCCCTTCAGGTGCCCCTTGTGTCAGCAAGCTGAGGAAACCTCTGATCATCTCCTCCTTAACTGTAACTACTCAAAAGAAGTTTGGAAGTTGGCAGTTGGTTGCAAAAGGAACTTCCTCTTCCCCAAGACATTCAATCCCTCCTCCAATGCTGGACAAAAATTTATCCATTCTAACTGAAGAAGCAAAGCGTTACCTCGAGGCTTTGGCAAGTAATCCCAAGATTCATCCTTTAGGGGCTCTGGTTGGAAAGAAATAACAGAATTTTTAGAGACAAGGAAAGGAGGGCTCCCCTAGTAAGCGCAAAGATCAGATCTCTTTTTGGTGAGTGGGCCAGCGCTCATCGTCACTTTAACTATAGTAGGGAGATGGAAGAGAAAGAAGATCTATGGAGGGACCAATTTCAAATTCAACAGCAAATAGGGAGCACAACCAAAACTACAACCCAAGAGCACTGGGAAATAAGGACAGAAAAGAGCGAATTTGACAACTGGAAAAGAGAAAGGAAAAGCCACATTCTGTCCCTTGACGGAGCCTCAAAGGGAAACCCAGGTCAAGCAAGAGGAGGAGGAATAATTGTGAAACCAAATGCAGAAGTCATGGTGTGTTACGCGATTGGTCTTGGCATCGCCACCAACAACCATGCAGAAGCAATGGCACTCTAGCAAGGCCTGTGGCAATCCAAAAGAAATGGAATCCAAAACTTGATTATCATAGGAGACTCCCGCATGTTAATTCAAGATATACCCCACTCTAAAAAAACCCAAAGTGCAAAACTCAATAACTTGCTAGCCATAATACGCCTGCTCCTTAAAGGATTCAACTCGTTCCAAGTTTTTCATGTCCTACGGGAGATGAATAAAGACACGGACGAGGAGGAAAACAGGGGCACCATGTTGGCACAAGGATGAACGATCATAAACAGCCATCCCTCCATGGTGGATCTACCATGACCTGACCTCATGCTTAAGAGAAAACCCACACAAATGGCAAGCAGGGGACAGGAAAAGACAGTGCCAGAACTCATCCAATGAAGGCACGTGAGACTGAGCAACTCAGGCAGAGGGCGACCAGGGAATCGATTCACATGCAAAAAGGAGGCAGCAAGATCACCCCCCCATACCTCTCGAGGAAAGAATCGATGGACGAAATAATGAAAGGAGAGAGAGTAAGCTTAAATTCGCTTGTGCCCTCAGTCCAGGAGTAGACCCTTTCTAAGTCGCGAAGAGAGTAGAAGGAGAGGTTTTAGAGCACGGGAGAAAGAGGAGAAGAGATGGCCACGAGCTCCAGCCGGAATCTCACTGTAGAGGAGAGATTGAAGCAGCTTGATGATACGCTAGAGAAACTGAAGCAGACACTCTAGTATCAAATTGACTTTCTGGAGAATTTAGACAAGGAAGCAGGCAGGCGATTGGAACAACTGGAGCAGGACATCACTACAGTTAAAATAGGATTCACAGAGGAGCTTGGCAAGCTACACCAGGAGCTGAAAAGCCCCAAAGATGAATTTGAGGAAAGAATCGGCCAGCTTAAAGGAAAATTGTCCAAATTAAACATCGAATGGGGTGAAGGCCCCAAAAAGTAGTTAGTTTCTTGATTTGTAGAATCTTGATCTGTAGGGATTTCTGCTCTTTCAAGTATCTTGGCATTTTGTATAGAAGCCAAGGCTTTAAATAAGTCTGGTTTCAGGTTTCTGAACTAGTTTTGGGGGTGTTATGTAAACCTGGCATTTACAGCATTGCATTTTAGACTAGAGTAGGCAGCAGCTCAGTGAAGTCCTGCTAGTTTGTAATCGATTAGTGGCTAGCCCACAACTAATATAAAATCGCAAAACGTTTTCGTCAAAAAAAAAAAAAACAAACAAATAACCCACATGCCTTCAATGGAAACCCCACCTGCACAAAGAGGTGCTAGGCACGGGTCCCTACCTAATACAACCGCGCGATATGACTGTGGGCCCAACTTCACAGTACTTCGCACTTTGCAGTTCCAGGATGTTAAGGTGAAACGACTCAACACCTCTTCCTTTCAAAACCCCAACTCCCAAAAATCTGGTGACCTAGATCCAACAGTCTAGATCTACCACCAACCGACGGCTCCATCTTCTTATCGACATTCTCCTTTTCAAGGATTCGAAAATGATGTGTGCGCCTTTCCTCCGATGCCTAATTCCCAAACCGTTCATGTCCTGATCAACGGTTCACAGAGCATGTTGATCAACGACTCAGATCTAACCCTGATTTCGCATATCAGGTGAAAGATAAGGCCCAACCTCATTTCCCCAATACCACGAATCCCAAACTCCCGAAACTCAACGAACGACCCTGATCCCACTAGATCAACGAATCAGATCCCCTATGAGGATTTTACACCGGATGGTCCTTCGCTTAACTTCCTCGCAACTTATCAAAATTTAACGACTCTCATTCTTTCAACACTCTCCCTTGGGAGTGTTCCACCGTTCACTCGAGCTTCGATGAACCTCTTGTATATCTTCCAGACGTCACCCCATCTGAACATAGAGTTTCACGAGTGACTTAAATATTTGCCTCCCTTCGAGATATTTGAAGCCTCTAACCCTCCTGATCTTAGGTTTCTTTACTGTCTTTAGGATTCAAAGAATCCATGCATGCACACTTATCATGGCTCTGTGATAACCTCTGCTTATCCACGATGTTAACTCTGTGCGCTCCTCGCAACAGATATTCTCCAACCATTCTGTGGGATTAAAGAGTTTCAACTCCTCCATTAGCCTGTGCACTCCTTGCACAACTCTGTGTCTCAGCCACACCTCTGCTGATATAAGCCAACGTTACCCCTCCTGAGATTTCTGAGATAAAACTCAGAATTCTGTCACGCACTCTATGCGGACCTTTCACTGCAATCCTTGCAGGAATTCTCAGGAAGAGAAAAAATTGAAACTTATATTTCTACTTTCATAGACTTCATATATTCACTATGAAACCACAAGCATACACATAGCATTGAAACAAATGCATAACAGAGAAATATAAACAACTGTAACATACCAATCAAAGGATGTAAACAATATTCAGCACAACACACAGAACTTGGATCAAAGCTTCTTTATATTAATCCAAAGGCTTCTATACATGGTTCAATAGCAACAACTATTCTTCATAAAATCTCTAATTCTCTATTCTTCTCTACTCTCCTAATATTTTACAATAAATTACAATAATGAAACTTAAGTTCCAAATGAGATATTTTTCTTGAGTTTTTCCCTCTCTCTTCTCTAAGCTATCTTATCAAAATTAAAAGCTACAACAACTTCATATTTAATACAAGTAAATGCCTCCTTATCCGATAGATGAGAGAAATGTTTAATATTTTCATTACAATCTTAAAACATAAATGAAAATACATACTTTTAACTATCACATTAAGTTTCCTTCATTCAAACTCAAAATTTCTCAAAATGTGCGCTAGTACAGTTCTAGTTGTCTTCCGCTGCGCCTCCTTTGTTGGCTTGCCTACGATGCTCCTGCATCATACTCCCTTGGCTGAAAAATTCATGAAATCCTGTTCATGAGCTCCCATACCGTCTGTTCATGTCTTTGGATATCTGCTTCACTTTCCCAACTGGCATCTTCAATCGGGTGTCCTTTCCACTTCACCAAGTATTCAAAATATGTTTTCCTCCTGGTCTTTTTACCAACTCTCTAATCAATAATATTTTCCATCTGTGGCCTTTCAACTACAGGCATCTGCTTAATCCATTGGACTTCCCTCTAATCCTATGATCTCTCTGTTCCCTCTTCTCTGTAGGGATATAGATCTTCTATATTGAATATGGGCGATATTCCTACCCCATCTGGTAATTCAATTTCATAAGCATTGGCCTCAAACTTCCTCAAAATCTTACATGGCCCAATCTTCTTCATTTTCAGCTTATTGTATGTTCCCCTTGGGAACCTTTCCTTTCTGAGATGCACTAAAACCAAATCTGCCACTTCAAACTGAAGTTCTCTTCTGTGTTGATCTTCTCTGCACTTGTATTCCTGGCTAGAGTTCTACAACCGCTCTCTAATTTTAGTGTGGAGCTCCTGCATTCCTGCTGCAAAATATTCAGCGCTAGCACTCCAGAATTCATTCTTCTCTAAGTCTTTCAACTCTGAAACTTCTCTTGGATGCATTCCATACACTATCTGAAATGGGCTTTGTCTTGTACTTCTTTTGGGTGAATCGTTGTAAGAAAATTCCACCTGTGGAAAAACCTAATCCCACTGGTTGTGGTGTTCAGCTACCAAATTCCTCAATAATTTTCCCAAACTTTTATTCACTACCTCAGTCTGTCCATCTGTCTGAGGATGATACGATCAGATAAAATATAGATTCCTCCCCAATTTCTTCCATAGGGTTCTCCAGAAATGACCAACAAATTTGGTGTCTCGATCTAAAACAATACTTTTGGGTAAGTCGTGAGGTCTAACAACTTCCTTGAAAAACATATTTGCAACACGAGTTGCATCATTGGTTTTCTGACATGGTATAAAATGTGCCATTTTAGAAAATCTATCGACTACCACAAATATGGAATAACAAACCCTCTATTTCCTTGACAGTCCCATCACAAAATCCATGCTTATCGCATCCCATGGCCTCCCTGGCATTGGCAATGGTTGATACAACCTTGTATTCTGTCCTTTCCCCTTTCCATGCTGACAAATTCCACATCTGTTCATGAATTTCTTGACATCCGTCCTCATCCCTGGCCACTAGTATGAGCCATTCAATTGTGCAAAATTCTTATCATGGCACAACAAGAATATAACACATACCCCTAGGTGCATTTTTCGTATCTGACATGCCCACACACACACACATGCAAAGAATATAACACATCCCCAACAATCCCCCACTATGTTTTTCCTTCAAGAGGTTCTCTCTCATAGATCATTTTAGTATACACAACTAGTTTCCCCTGAACAATAGTCCATCCTAAATCAAGTATTCAGTCCATTGGCTCCTATCTCTGAGAATTGGATTCTCACATGCTTCATAGGCTTCTTTAAAATCTGCATCATCTTTGTACATCTCCTTGAGATTGTCAAAACCTAAAGTTTTTACTCTGAAATCCTATAGAATCAAACATTTCCTACTTAATGCATCACCAACCTTGTTAGCAGTTCCAAAAATATGATTTATAACAAAAGTAAAATTCTGCATATATTCAACCCTTTTTGCATGCTTCTGGTTCAATTTTTCCTGTCGATTTATGAATTGTAAAGCATGGTTATTACTATAAAAGACAAACTCCTTCGGAACCAAGTAATGCCTCCACTTTTTCAATGCATGTATGACTGCATAAAACTCTTTGTCATACGTGGAATATTTCATCTTGGTCTCGTTCATCTTCTCATTGAAGTATGCAATCGGCCTGTTGTCTTGACTTAAAACTGCTCCAATCACAAATTCACTTGCGTCGCATCTTACCTGAAACATTTTGTTGACGTTTGGCAAAACCAGAACTGGTTGTTCAATTATCTTATCTTTCAACAACTTAAAACATTTCTCTTCTTCTTCTATCCAATGAAAATATTTGTGTCTTTTCTTGACCGTGTCCATCATTGGTGCAGATATCCCACTGAAATTCCTAATGAACTTCCTATAAAATATGGCTAATCCATGGAAGCTTCTGACTTCAAAGATACTCCTTGGCGATGGCCGATCTTTGATTTATCTTACCTTCTCAAGATCCATCTTCAATTCATTCGAAGAGATTACAAAACCCAAGTAAATGAGTTATGTCTTCATGAAAGCCGACTTCTTTAAATTAATCAGCAATTTCTCATGCTGTAACCTCCTCATCACTGCAGCTAAATGCTTCAAATGTTCCTCTTCAGTCTTACTGAAGATCAATATATCATCAAGATACACAATTACATACTTCCCAATGAAATCTTTCAAGACTTCATTCATCAATCTCATAAAAGTATTGGGTGCATTCGTCAAACCAAACAACATGACCAACCATTCATGCAGTCCTTCATTTGTTTTTAATGTTGTCTTCCATTCATCACCTTCCCTCATTCGAATATGTTGATATCTTCTTTTCAAATCTATTTTTGAAAAAAACCTCACTCCACTCAAGCAATCCATCAAGCCATCCATCCTGGGTAAAGGAAATCTATACCTGATGGTAATCTTGTTTATAGCTCTCGAGTCTGTACACATTCTCCAGCCACCATCTTTCTTTGGGCTTAACACTATAGGTACAGTGCATGGACTCAAGATTTCTCTAGCCAACCCTTTTTCCATCAAATCCTAGACTTGTCTCTTGACCTCTTCATTCTCCTGCGGTGTCAATCTGTACGCTGCTTTGTTTGGTAAACTCGCTCCTGGTATAAGGTCAATGTGATGACTTATGCTCCTGATGGGTGGAAAAAAACAAGGTAATTCTTCCACCACTATATCGATGAAATTCTCCAGCAGTTCTTGAATTTCCTCAGGTAGATCGTCTATCTTGGTATTGGTCAAGATGACTCTAGCTTTTCTGACCACACCAAACTGCATTTCCTCATATTTATTGACTTCCTTAAGAAGCTCCTTCACACTCATGAGAAGTATAGTATTGCTCGCCTCTGGTTTTACCTCCTTGTATTTAATTGGCAGCAACATATGCGTTCTACCATTCTTCTCCAAGGTGTAAGTGTTTTCCCTCCCATCATGAATAACATTCCTGTCATATTGCCAAGGTCTCCCCAACAAAATATGACAGACATCCATGGGAATAACATCACATAAAATTTCATCCTTATATCCGCCTATTTTGAACTCAACTAAACATTGTTTAGTGACAGTTACCTAATGTCCCTTTTGTTACCATGAGACTTTGTATGGGCTTGAATGTGCAACAGTCTCCAATTCCATCTTCTCCACCATCTCTGTGGATACTAGATTATCCGTACTTCCACTGTCCACTATTACCTTGCATACCCTATCCTTGGTCTTGCAAGCAGTCCTAAATAAACTGTTCCTCTGGACTGGATTTTCTATCTCTTTCTCTGGCTTCAAGATATTTTTCCTCATCATTAGTGACCTTCCACCTTCTACATCTTCTGCCTCAAAATTTCTCCCTTGTGCTTTGGAAATGTGAGCTTTGCCTCCTCCATCTCTTTTTCTATCTGGGCATTCAAAATATTTATGTCCGATTTTTCCACAGAAAAAACATTTTACCTCACCTCCTCTGCCTCTTCCTCTTCCTCTTGCTCGCAGAAAAGTGTTCCTATCGTCATATTGTCTCCCTTGTGAACTTCCTCATCTTTCAGGGTAAGTATGAGGTTTATTTTCTTCTTCCTTCAGCTTCTGTACTCTATCCTAGGCAATTGCTTTGCCTCTATTCTAGCTTCTACCCATGCCTCTTTGTCCTTTCTTTCGGGTCAAATTCTCTTCAGCCTTCAGAGCAATCTGATCAACATCTTCCACATTTCTAATCGTCACCATGCTCATCTCATCTTAAATGTCATATCTCAGACCATTCATGTATCTGGAAACCTTCTCATCATCACTTTCTCGATGACCTGCTCTAATGTTTATCCTGTAGAACTCCTCAGTGTATTCCTTCGTTGTCATACCCTTCTGTCTCAAATTATTCATTCTTCGAAATAGATTGATTTGGTAATCCCTGGGTATAAAATTGGCTTTCATCTTTGCAACCATTCTGTCCTAGATTTTGATTCTCTGCCTGCCTTTGCAACGCCTGTCTTCCTGCAGTTCATCCCACCACAGTGCTACATGCCCTTTAAGTCTAGTGACAACATGTTTGACTTTCTTATCCTCTTCGATATCCTCATAGTCGAAGTATTTATCCAAATCTCTAAACCAATCTAGCAGTTCCTCAACGTCTAAGTTGCCTTCATACATCGGGATGTCCATCTTTGCTCTGGAACCTATTCTTGCAATAGCTTTGAATAGACGTTCTTCTGTAGCGTCTTCAACCACAACTTCTTCTTCATTTCTGGCCTCATTCTCGCTTTCATCTTCACTGACATCTCCAGCATCAACTGTTCGTCTTTGTGTTGTCTCCATGGCATCTAATCGAGCATAAAGTTCTCTCATCTCCCTTTCCACAGCTGGATCGGGCATTGGTCTATCATGACGTCTTCTGGGTGGCATTGTTCAAATCTATTCCTTGCAGAATTTAAATCACAACTTTCCTTTTTTCTCCCTTCTCTTACAAAAACAAAATATTGTAGGCTCTGATGCCACATGACGCAGACCCCCTACCCCAAGGGGCCCGACTGACCTCTCGATCATGGATCTCATGTTCTCCTTGAGCCGAAGCGGCTCTTAGTTCCCTTCTAGAACCCCTACAACAAATAACCCATGGTCCTTCAACAGAAACCCCACCTGCACAAAGAGGAGCTAGGCACAGGTCCCTTCCCAATACAACTGCGCGATATGACCGCGGGCCCAACTCTGTGGTACTTCACACTTTATAGTTCAGGATTTTTAAGGTGAAATGACTCAACACCTCCACCTTTCAAAACCCTGACTCCCAAAAATCTGGTGACCTAGATCCAACGGTCTAGATCTGCCACCAATCGACGGCTCTAGCTGCTTATTGGCATTCTCCTTTTCGAGGATTCGAAAATGATGTTTGTGCCTTTCCTCCAATACCTAATTCTTGAACCGTTCACATCTTGATCAATTATTCACGGAGCGTGTTGATCAATGGCTCAGATCTAACCCTAATTTCACATATCGGGGTTGTGAAAGACAAGGCCTGACCTCGTTTCCCCAATACCATGAATCCCAAACTCCTGAAACTCAACAGACAACCCTGATCCCACTAGATCAATGGCTCAGATCCCCTGTGAGGATTTTACGTTGGATGGTACTTCTCTTAACCTCATCACAACTTATCACAATATGACGACTCTCATGCTTTCAACACTCTCCCTTTGGAGTGTTCCACCGTTCACTCGAGCTTCAATGAACCTCTGGTAATTCTTCCAGATGTCACCCCATCTGAACTTAGAGTTTTGCGAGCAACTTAAATCTCTGCCTCCCTTCGAGCTATTCGAAGGCTCTAACCCTCTTGAGCTTAGGTTTCTTTACTTGCTTTCGGATTCAAAGAATCCTTGCATGTACACTTAGCATGACTCTGCGATAACCTCCAGTTATCCACGATGTTAACTCTGTGCGCTCCTCGCAATAGAGATTCTCCAACCACTCTGTGGGATTAAAGAGTTTCAAATCCTCCCTTATCCTGCGCACTCCTCGCACGGCTCTGTGTCTTAGCCACACCTCTGTTGATATAAGCCAACGTTACCCCTCTTGATATTTCTGAGATAAAACTCAGAATTTTGTCACGAACTCTATGCAAACCTTTCACTGTAATCCTTACAAGAATTCTCAGGAAGAGAAATAATTGAAACTTATATTTCTACTTTCACAGACTTCATATATTCACCATGAAATCACAAGCATACACATAGCATTGCAACAAATGTATAACAGATAAATATAAACAACTATAACATACCATTCAAAGGATGTAAACAATATTCAGCACAACACACAGAACTTGGATCAAATCTTCTTTATATTAATCCGAAGGCTTCTAGACATGGTTCGATAGCGACAACTATTCTTCATAAAATCTCTAATTCTCTATTCTTCTCTTCTCTCCTAATCTTTTACAACAAATTACAATAATGAAAGTTAAGTTCCAAACGAGAGAGTCTTCTTGAGTTTTTCCCTCTCTCTTCTCTAAGCTATCATATCAGAATTAAAAGCTACAACAACTTCATATTTAATACAAGTAAATGCCTCCTTATCTGATAGATGAGATCAATGCTCAAGATCGGCGTTACAATCTTAAAACATAAATGCAAATACGTCCTTTTAACTATCACATTAATGTTCCTTCATTCAAACTCAAAATTTCTCAAAACGTATGCTAGTACAGTTCTAGTTGTCTTCTGTTGCGCCTCCTTTGTTGGCTTGCCTACGATGCTCCTGCATCACTTTCCAACTCTGTAATTTTACTTCTGCGCTTTGCTAAATGGCCCATGTGGGCTCATTGTTGAAACGTTGGGCTCTGATACCACTTTGTAATGTACCCAGCCACCAAAGTTGGGTCACGTCACACTAAAAATTTCTCTTTATCAGCTCTGATACCATTTTAGTAATATACCTAGCCTCCAGCTAGGTAACAATATGTGTGGAATACGCATAACATGAAATTTTTGCTAGCTAAAGACGTTATTTTGTTGTTATCCATTTTCCCATAGCCTACAACTATAATTTATAACAGATTTAAATACGGTAATAATCATAAAACTTATGCATCTGAAGCATGCTAATAAACAAAATGAGATACAACTAAACCATTCATTACATCAACAAATAATTCATTCTCATTCACACATAGCTCATGCACAACAATAACACATGTAAATAACTCAATACAAGATAAGACACTCATCTTAAACAAGAGTCATGCATCCAGCTGCTTGGGATGGACGTTCCACCCAACTGTAGACTGACTGTTCCAAATCTCAATAGCCAGTCACCCTTGAGTTGAGGCTAGAAATCCACAAAAGAGGGTGGTCTCTCACAGTCCACTCACAACTCATAAATCTCTCAACCCAACTGATATTCTCCTACAATTATCCTGACTTTTCCACCAACTCTCTTCCTCTTGACCTACCCCAACCCAAGGAATGCATCATTCATTTATCAGGGATAACCCAATGGATGTACCATATGTTTATCAGGGAAAACCCAAGGGATGAACCATCTATTTATCAGGGTTAACCCAAGGTATGTATCATCCATTTATCAGGGATAACCCAAGGAATGTGCCATTCATTTACTAGGGTCTCTTTGGAACAGGTAGCTAGGAATCTCTTAGCTGGGAACTCAAGGGAAATTGTTGCTATGAAAACTATCAACAAACCAACAACAACACTTGTTGTTCTAGTGAAAATCACATAGGAGTTCACTCTTCTATCCTGACAACCGAGCTCTTTAGTTATCCAGCTCCAATTCACTCCAATTATGCTGCAAACTTTTCCCTCTTATGGCTGCACCCACTCCCAACTCTCTTTCCATGTCCAAACTTGACTAACTACCCAAACTTATCGAACTATTTTTACTTCCCTCTCAACCCATACAAAATTCCTC
>JZKD02S2015494.1:1044614-1068461 GCA_000966675.3 Picea glauca
ATGCTTTTTAAAGGTATGTAATTCACAAAATTTCATTTTAAAATATTGTGCCAAGATTTGGGGATGGTTAAGTTGTTCAAATTGCCAATTACTAATGTCCTGAATGCTTCTATTATCTTCAGATTCTTCTATAATTGAGTTGTACAGAATTTATCAAAACCTTTTATTATAGCATCTAAAAGTACAAGGGACATAAGTTAAATCTTCTCCTTTCTTGAATTGTTATAAGATGACTTTTATGACTTTCTTGACACCCCGATATTTTGAGAAATGAAATGAGAATAAGGCTATTAGCTTCAATTCCCTCTACATCTTGTTCCTCTCAAATAGAAATTGTGGTGGAATTATCCAAGTGATGAGCCTGACAAGGTTGGTGATAATTCATATATTAGGAAAAAAATAATAAATTGAAATGGAAATATATTGTTGTGGCAATAATTTCCCACAATGTGGACTTTAGACGTTTAGTAGATGCACTACCCTGCCTTTTGTATTCTCTTCTTGCCTTCATGTAGATTCATTTTTGAAATAGGACAAGGGAAGGGGTGGGTATTTTAAACAATGAGTAGTACCATTGATTATGAGGAGTGATCAATACTTTATAAATCCTATGTACATTGTGCATATCTATTAGTAAATATCTATCCTCCTTGTTGTGTTTGTTTTGTCACTTGGGTGAGTAAAACAAGGGCACTTGCATGCCTAGTTGGGCCTGCTAGACAAGAAAAAGGTTAGTGCATGGGTTAAACAAACCAAACACATGAAATAAACAACTAAATAAACTAAAACAACTAAGGAAATAAAACTAGAATGCATTACTTTTAGAACTGTAAACAATAAACCAATGACCAAGATTATGCCACCAATGGATAACTATATTAGTTGGAAAAAAAACATAGAGAAATGAGGACTTATGAGTCCCATGTTCCTCCTTGGGAGGGATCTTGAGTTCCCTAATGGAGAGATCCTCTTACAATGGTAGAAAAAAAAGCAAATGATGAAGAAATCAAGGCCTATTCCCTCAACAGGTGAGTGGAAAGGCCTATTGGAATGTTGCTAGAATTATCCAAGGAGAAAAGAGGATTCTCAAGGGAGGATTGAGGTAGTATAACAATACTATGAAAATATTAATTTCTTAGTGCACCCATGGCCTCCATTTATAGCATTTATTCAAGGCAATATTCAATTGGTTCTTAGTGTGAACAAGGGGCCCTTTAGGGCATCCTTTGGTCCTTGACCATCCCCACATTCAGATTCAGCTCAGATATGAAGGTCAAATCAAGTTGGGAGTTGGTCCATAAGTGGTTGAGGGGACGAAAAGAACCATAAATGCACCGTTCACAGGAGTGCACAACTTTTCTCGTACACAATCACGCATATGGTGTGTTTGTGCCGCCATTTTTATTTCCATTTAGAGTTGATTTTTAGACGCGTTGTGGCCCATGCATCCAAACATGTGAAGTCAAGTACGTTAAAAGGAAAAAGTATAAATTAGTGAATGGTCGGTTGTCCCTTGGAAATGGGAAGGGGTGTCAGATTCGAAGCATACATAAATAGTACGAGCACATCATTCCCAGAGAGTCGGGTCCTATCAAAAGTTAGTCTCTACGTGCCTCAGGTCGAGTCAAGTAGTTAATGGAAGTCATTTTGGCAAGTGTTGTGGTTGTTATCAATTCATCATGAGGGCTGAAGGAACGCAAAATCGCAGTGTTCACATCACGCGCCCCCTACAAACCTTATCATCTGTACCTTTTACGTAGGGATGTGTTATTGAATATTTGTGGTTCGATTCAAAACATCTCGTCACCATGAATTCACTGTTCTTCGACACGATTCCTCCTTCTGCCCAAATCCTTATAAATTTCATATGTTCGACACCTGTTTCAGTCATGAAATCAGGTCCGCACTCTATCTGCAATTCCACTTGCCAGTCCATGTTGATCAAAATTCCCTCCCTGTGAATTTATCGGATACACCGCCACTGAATACATATTGGTCATGCTATGGCGACCTCCCAAAGCATAAGGAAAGGCATCCGAAGTAGCAGAATTTCCAGATCCAAGCCCCAAAACGACTGGGAGTCATTCTCACCCGCAACAAGAATTACCAAGGATGCGAAAGAAGTTATTCCTTTACCCACAAAGGTGATCAAATCAAAACACGTGGAACCTAAAGCGGAAGGACTCACACAGAGAGGAAAGACAGTAGAAGCCCCTTCTCCCCAATAGCAATTACCTCAGAGAAGGGGTAGGCCAAGGAAGAACAAGGAAGATGGGGAAGCCCAATTTTTAGAAGAGCTGCATGCCAGATCGATGGTCGAAGAACTACTCATGTGCGCCATCCAGCTAGATTTTACTGGAGGATCAAGTTGCGAAGGCAGAAGTAGAACAAGGGAGGTAGATGCCACAGAAGCAAATGATCAATATCCATATCAACAATTAAAGCAGGCAAAGATG
Source organism: Picea glauca (assembly GCA_000966675.3). NCBI lineage: Eukaryota > Viridiplantae > Streptophyta > Pinopsida > Pinales > Pinaceae > Picea > Picea glauca. The sequence goes on from JZKD02S2015494.1 coordinate 1,047,071, forward strand.
TCTATTGCTAAAATCTACTAGGAAAACATGGAGTTGAGGCGGTAGTTAGCGAGAAAGACTATGGAAGTGTCAGCAACACAAGGTCACGAAGGGAACGTGACATGGATAAAAAGATAGCTCAGAGAGGTGCAAGACACCATTTTACAGCTGCGAGAAGCACAAAGGCTATTAAAGGAAAGGAATACAAAGCATTCCATGGAATGCGAAGCGACCGAGAAGGAAGCCCGCATGACTCTCGCCAACGTGCAAAAGAAACAATTTTAGTTGGTATTCATCTCTGCATCCGCAAACATAAGACAAATCTTGGCAGTTTTGAAGGACACGTTTCCCTAAATCACTCTACCATTTTGATAATGGCCGTGACAATCAAACAACCACTTGTCGTACACATTTTTACCAGTGAATGAGCATGCGACATAGATCAAATCTGTTATGGAAGATAGCGAGTTCTTGGCAGACACCTATATGCTCATACATCTTATCGAAGGGAAACACTGACACATCTTTTCCTCATATCGAGACTTGACCGATGATCAGATCCTCGTGGAAAATTTACGAACAGTTATGTGTAAACAGACGTGATTATTATCTATTTTTGGAAAGTTTCATGTGAAGATTCTTTAACGCATACCACTCAGTTTCCTAGTTTTTAGAGCTAGCAGTTAGAAAACAGGGTACCCCAAGTGACGCCCTCGTTTATATATTTCATATTTTTTATGTAAGCCAGATTGGTTGGCAAAATTGGTAGATGAAACTATTGTTTGTAATTTGAGTTTTTGACCAAAATTTAATGCAAATGTCCTATAACTTGATGAAAAGATTCTAATTGTAGCAATGAGATGTATTGTGCCTCTTTCTTTGCGTATGTGCTTCCTGTCATCTTTATTCATATATTTTTTTGTCTATTTCGGAACGAATTATCGAACATGTGGATTCACTATGCGGCGCCCCTTGTTCGTGCCACTTATAAAAAACGTTTTCTTCCAAAGCTAACTCTGAATTCACCTGCAGCGGTGCTTTGAGTTACTTCTTGTGTTTTTCTCCCCGCCCCATTACAATTTTTCACTAAATATTGTTTCTCTCTTAGCCTTATCCTCTCAAGATCAGTTTTTGAGTCATTTGTTTCTGTCATTTTCTTGAGTCGAATCCATAGCCCAAGTCTTACTTTCTTGCACCAATATAACCAGAACCCATTTATGAAGGTGTTAAATCTAGTCACTATTTTAAGAGCCATATCCCATGCGGAGATCATGCCTCTCGAGAGAGCCCTCTCTAGATCTGAAAGGCTAGTTTCAGGTCTCAAAGTTGGTTGAAAAGGTTACCTTCATCATTTGTTTATCAGCCGAACAAATTTACGGAGTGCTAACATTTTGGAGCCATTGTCGGGGATGAAATTGAATAGATTTTCACTAGGAGAACGAAAAACATTGCAGTTTGACCCCTGAGGGTAACAGAGGAAAAAACATCCATACTGGCTGAAAACCTTACCCTGGTGACTCCATTCCAAAAGACCAGTAGCTCCAAGAAGCGCAGTTTAGGAACCCTGGCTTCGAAGACAATCTATACCAGAGAAAATCCTGACCCAAACTCTGCAGAGCCTGTGTACGACCCCAAGAATATTTTGTGCAGGACTAGAGAGAAAGAACCAGACCCATTTTATTACCTGGAAAAAAAATTGTATTTACCTAAAGACGACACGCAAAGTATCGATGACCTTGAGTTTGACGAATCTTTTGAGCAAACTCTATTCAGGTCTAAGTCGGAAACCAGCTTGGATGAGACAATTTTTGACCAGAAGAGATTCCAATCCCTGATATCAAATAATATCCCTCAAATCCCATGCCATCCTAGAGCCATGGCTGCCAGGTTCGCCCCCCTCGTCCTGGCAGCCCAACTATAAGACTTGCCTCAGAATTATAGCCAGAGAATCAGACTATACGACACAAAAGGGAATGTTTCCACCCAGAGGCACCTAGACTGGTTTAACAATTTCATCGACCTGGAGGAGGTGGACTATGTAGATGCAAATATGAGGTTGTTTGCGCAGAGCCTTTCGGGAGATGTAATAAAATGGTTCAAATCCCTCTCACCCAAGAGATTTTGAGACTACACCAAATTCGAGTTGTATTTCCTGAATAAATGGGGGGACAAGAAAAACCATTTGCAACTGCTAACACAGTACAATAATATAAAAAAATCACCAGAAGAGACAGTGCAAGAATTCTTGGCCTGTTTCTTGAAGGTGAACAAATCAATCCCTACAAAAGTCAAGGAGCCCCCCGAGGCTGTGCAATTGCGGTACGCCAATTCCTTTAACAACAATTTCTCCCTATTATTAAGCGAAAGAAGATCAACAAGTCTAGATGCTATAATGAGTAACGCTATCGAAGTCGAAGTAAACATGATGGCTTCGGGGAAAATAAAATCGAGGTTCAACCGAGGTGATAAGATACCCCAGGGAGATGCACATCCATCGACGTCGCGGTCCTCAGATGACAAGTTCAACATGATGATGAAGACCATGTAAAAGATAATGGAGAGAATGTCCATGGGAAACAGACCTAATGCCTGAGAACAGAATGACCCCCAGCCCAGGAATCAAAACCTCAGAAGGGGTCAATTCCCTCAGATCAGATAGAGGAAATAGAGAGAGCAGAGGGATCAAGGTGACCAACAAAAAATACCTCTGTTCCAAAAATACTATGTGGACGAAGACTTAGACCAGGCGTTCGAAGACCAGATGCGTTGTTGCAACGAAAAAAACCCATGCATGTTCTTGACAAAGAGCAAGCATGATCGATACATGAGAAAAAATGACAAATTCATGTCGGAGACGGACAATGATATGATACTCAAAACAGATGATGCACCATCCTAGGAGACAAAAGAGTTCAGAAAAGGCTATCAAAATGCCATCATGCAATTCCAGAAGAAATATAACCTCCAGAGAAAAGACATGCCTGCCGAGATGCAACAAATGAACCCCATAAGGAAAACTCTAATAGACATCCCTTCCACACGTTGACCGAGGCTGGACAATGTGACCAAGGACGCGACGAAGAAAGATAAGTAAAAGGAGGAGGCCCCCAAGAAAACTCCGGAGGCAGGCCGAGAGGTGGGCAAAAAAGAGGTAGAGAAAGTCTGTCCCCCTTTCAATTTTGAACATGAGATGACCAAAATAAAAATCTCTATCCTGTTCAACGAACTTATTAGAAAGGGCAAGTATCAGGAGAAAATCATTAAAATGATGAAAATGGGAGGGACCCCGATACTTTGAATATCCAAGATGATCACCTAGCTATCATTTTTGGTCCGCGCGTTGAAGAGACAAATGATACCGAGGTCGTCCCTCTGTTCTATGTCAGTCTAAAGGTCCATGACATGAACCTGCATAATTCCATGCTCGATTTTGGCGCATCGCACAACCTCATGCCAAAGGTGATCATGGATGAATTGGGATTAGATATCACTAGGCCATACAAAGACATTTTATCTTTTGATTCGAGGAAAGTCATGTGTTTGGTACTCATCAAAGACCTAGTTGTGTCATTGGCTCAAATCCCCTCAAAGAACATGGTTATGGACGTAGTCTTCGTAGACATACCCCCAAATTTTGGCATGCTATTATCAAGGTCGTGGGCTGCAAAGTTAAAGGGAACTTTGAATATGGATTTCATACTTCACCATCCCTATTTTTTGCCATGACAGATGGTTGTACAGAGAAGTGTTGTTGAAATACATGGTAAGCAACAAGACATGGCCAAATAATCATCCTATATACTCCATCGACACTGATATCAATTCTTCCATATACTACAATGATTTGAGTTTCGAAGAGGAAGAGCCAACAACAATCATGACAGTTGATGAGGACACCGCGCGGCAAGTGATAGAGTGCACCAACCCAAAGAACCGTGCAGAAAACAAAACATGGAACATGAGTTTTGATGGTGCTGTCAATAAGGAAGTAGCAGGTTCCGTCGTATGGATAATCCCTCCTGAGGTCGGCACAAATATTTGTTCATACAAATTTGCATTCAAATGCACAAACAACATTTCTGAGTATGAAGCACTAATATTGGGCTTACAAGTTTTAAGACAATTGGGCGCACAGAAGATAGTAATGTACATAGATTCTGAGATGATTGTAAATCAGGTAAAGGGCATATATCAGACCAAACACCCCAGGCTGAGAGCATACAGAAATTTGGCGCTGGACCTCCTCGAAGGATTTTCAGAGTATAACCTATCTACTATCCCAAGAGAGAAAAATCAGATCGTTGATACGTTGGCCACCTCGGCCTCAGTTTTTAATATCCTCATATTCCCAAACAAAAAATATGAAATCAAGGTCAAGCACATGTCGGCAGTGCCTAATAATATCAAGCATTGGAAAGTGTTTGATGACAACAAGCAGGTGGAGAGATTCCTCCTTATGAGAAATGAGTCCAATAATACAAACATTGATGACGAATGTTGTTGCGATGAAGATGAGAGCATGGATGTGCGCAGTAATGACGACCCTTTCCAAAACCAGAACGTGAGAAGGGACATAATCCAACTGAAAAATAACATCATCCCAAAGGGGTTAGTGCCGCTGGAAAATATGTTCGACAAGAATCATGTGTCTAAAAACCCTAAGATCACTGCAAGCATAGAAGACATGGAAGACTGCAACATCAGGACTGAGGAAAACCCAAAGATGGTCAAATTATCAAAGACACTCATTCCAGAGGTCAAGCAATACTACGTCAAGCTCATGAAGGACTTCTCAGACATTTTTCGCATGGAGCTATGATGATTTGAAAGTGTACGACACCAAGGTAATATAGCATGTTATCCCTCTCAAAGAAGACCAAAAACCTTTTAAACAAAATCTGAGATGGATAAACCCCCTTGTTGTTGTCACTGATCGAAAAGGAGGTAAAGAATATTTTTGATGCTGATATTATTGTTTCTTTGCGATTCTCTAAATGGGTAGCTAATTTGGTGCGCGTAAGAAAGAAAAGCGACGAGATAATACTGTGTGTAGATTTCCAAAATCTAAACAAGGGGTCTCTCAAAGATCACTACCCTCTCCCCAAAATGGACTATATCCTACAAAAGGTGGTGGGGTCTCAGAAGATGTCCATGCTGGATGGTTTCTTAGGCTATAACCAGATCATGGTTCACCCAGACGACAGAAAAAATAGCTTTCACAACTCCATGGGGAACGTTCATGTATGCCAAGATAGATGAGGTTTGTTTTCACTCAGAGAGAGGTTCTAAACCAGTGTCATGACAAACTAGTAGTTGGGAAAAGGCCAAAAAGGATTTGGCCAAGGATTCAAAAGTCATGTGGGATCCTAATTTTTCATCCACATACCATTTGGCTGATGGACCAGTGAGTGTTCGTTGAAATAACCTTAAGTGGATGGAATCATCCATGATGTTGTTGGAAGAGAACCATAAGTGGAAATTCATGACATGGTTGTCGGGATCTTCCCCCGGTTTTCCTTCAAATTTTGGAATATCCGAAGGTAGTTTGGTAGGCATATTAGGCCATGTGATGTGATATAATATAGGGTCATTCATGAGTTTACTCAAATCAGGAATGTTGAGAGATGCCAAATATGGCATGGGGGGTGGTGGTGGAGGATTAGTTCCATCCATGGTGTGAGAAGGTAGTGGACCTAACCCTTGAGGGGTATTTGGTGTGGTTGTCCTTCTCCCTTGAGAAGAATTTTTCCCCCAACCTCCTTGTGAAGGAGAGCTAGTGGATGGATGGCCTTAGGAATAGGACCCAAGTAAAGTGGAACCAAGCAAAGATGATCCAAAAATAGTGGCACTCACAAGGGTGTGAGATGGTTGAGCCGGTGAGTCGGTAAGACTAGGAACTACTCCTAGAATAGGAGGGATATTATGCAAGTGTCTAGAACGACGAGGATTATGTGGGTCCCCTATGATGTCCGAATAGCAAAGTGAATGTGTGAAAATGGTGATGAGAGCAATAAATGAACAAGAGACTTGTAGAATTTTCACCTTCACAATATAACTCACAATTGCATGTAATCAAATGAGCATCATACATAAATCAACTATAAATAAGCATACATGTGGGTAGGTGGATTTTTTCCACGTGGGGGAAAAAATAAAACAAATTCTCGTGTCGTAAAAGATATATCATCCTTCCTCTCAAATATCACTGGACCTTCCAAGAGCACTCAACAGTGAAGTCTAAAGCGATCGAAAGAGGAACTAGTGAAGTATGAAGTAATTAGTTATAATGAGGGGTAGAGGGTGCATATCACAAAAGAGCTAGTGATATTTCCCAATAGCCACACAAAATATGATCAAGGTGCAATTTCAACCCACAATTTCCACCTAGGTAGATGTCATAAATTTGGCCACTAGGTACCTCGATCAAAGTGCGACATTTATATTTTCGGCCTAAGAAATGGGTCACGGGTTGGATCCCTTCCAAGAGTTGGGTGACTCAAGGGGGGATGCACAGAACAACCCGACCTCGAGCTTCAACCCTTCATGGGTATCTCCCTACCTTATGGTGTAGGAACACTTGACTTGGATGATTTTAAAGTTCCCTATTTGTAAACTTCTAATGTTTGAAAATGTGAGAACCAGATAACGGGGGGTTATTTGTATACCTACCCCTGAGATCCTACCTAGACAAAAAAAATTATTTTGGCACTTCCTGTGGAAGAAAACTTAGTGAGTTTTTTAGAAAAAATTTAGATGTGGTGGGCTAAGATATTGGGGGTGTGAACCAATCTCGTTTGAATTAAGTGGGTGTGAATAATTTCTTCAAGAAATAGTGGGATGTTTCGGAATTCCTTTGGAGAAAACCTACTTCAACCTCCACAATTCAAGATGGAAATTATGTGAGTGAGGAGTGACTTTGTGTGTGAGAAAGTGAAGAAATGTGCCAATTTTTAATAAGTTAGGTGTGAATTTGCAACATGTGGACTTCTTGTGGTCCTTACAAATATTTTTTACCTATCTTACTAAGTGTCATTGGTACAACCTTGCGGAATTTTAAAAGCCCTAAAGAGATAGCATGTGGACATATGGGTCCTTACCAATCCTTTAAACTCCCTAATGTTGTTTATACTAAGAAATCCTGAAAAACTATCCTATATTGCAAGCATGTGGGAATGTATGGGCCCATTACTTTGATCTTTAAACTCTCCTAGTGATGTAAACTAAGAAAGCAATTTCAAGAAACTATACTAAGTTTGCAACATGTGGGAATGTATGGGCCCTTACAAATTTAATATGATTTCAAAAAGAAACTAAGAGGAACCCTAGGGAGGCTTTGTACTCTCCTAAATATTTTGTTAAGGGAAATCAAATGTCCCCTTAACCACCTTTCTGATTCTCAAGATCGTTCTATGGTGCGAGAGAAAAGCATACTCTATGATCAAAGTTGATTTTTGGTCCCAACGCAAGTTTTTTTATATGTGATAGAAAATAATCTCAACTTAACTTTTACAAAACAAAAAATCCATCCATGTGGAAACCAAAGAAAAAGAGGAGAAAATATGGTTCTTCTTACCCCCTAAGTCCCTGTGTTTAGAAAACCTTTCATATGGGAAAGGAGTCTAAGTGGAGTGCATTTAAAAGTTGCATGAAATTAAGATTTTGAAGGCTAGGGGCCTTCAAATCATCACAAAAACTCTTACAATTTTGAAACTATGGAAATGTGTGTGGGTTATAGTTCAAACAGAGGCACAGTGGGCGTAGAATGTGCAAAGAACATAAGCCTTTTGGGCATACAGTGTGCATAATGCGCAGAGGACAAAAGCCTTTTGGGCGCACAGTGCACTGAGTGCACGTCTGTGGGATGAAATACCCACACACATTATGATACGTGTCAGGGGGGGGCGCGAGTTTGAGTGAAATTATCCTCCTCCAACTCAAAACTTGGCTATTGACGGTTAAGTCTAGGCCGATTTTGGTACCTGCAAGACAAATGGATCAAAAAGAAGTGCTCTCTGAGCCCAAATAGGGTGGAAATTGATACCTATCCCCAGTATGGTCGTCAATCTGTTGTGTTCGTTTCGTCACTTCAGTGAGAAAAACAAGGGCACTTGCATGCCTAGTTGGGCCTACTAGACAAGACAGAGGTTAGTGAATGGGTTAAATAAACCAAACACATGAAATAAACAACTAAATAAACTAAAACGGCTAAAGAAATAAAACTAGAATGCATAATAAACTTTTAGAACCATAAACAATAAACCAATGACCAAGATTATGCTACCAGTGGATAACTATATTACTTGGAAAAACATCGTAGAGAAATGAGGACTTATGAGTCCCCTCTTCCACCTTGGGCGGGCTCTTGAGTTCCCTAATGGAGAGCTCTTCTTACAATGGTAGAAAATAAATCAAATGATGAAGAAATCAATGCCTATTCCCTCAAGAGGTGAGTGGAAAGGCCTATTGGAATGTTGCTAGAATTATCCAAGGAGAAAAGAGGATTCTCAAGGGAGGATTGAGGCAATATAACAATACTATGAAAATCTTAATTTCCTAGTGCACCCATGGCCTCCATTTATAGCATTTCTTCAAGGAAATATTCAACTGGTTCTTAGTGTGAACAAGGGGCCCTTTAGGGCACCCTTTGGTCCTTGACCAACCCCCCATTCAGATTTATCTCAGATATGAAGGTCAAATCAATTTGGGAGCTAATCCATAAGTGGTTGAGGGGCTGACAAGAAGCATAAATGCATTGTTCACAGGAGTGCACGGATTTTCTCGTACACAATCGCGCATATCGCGCATTGTGCACTCTATGGGCTTCTTTGGCCCGTGCACTATGCACGTGCTTCCTTTAGTGAGTTAGCGCATGTCAATTTTTTCCCAATTGTATAGTGTTTTCCTCTTGGAAATTCATTTTGATGTTGTAGGTGAACTAATAGTTGTTTGGCATTGTTGTATTTCTGTAACCATTTGCATGCAATGTTACAGATGAAATTTCAGCGATAACACTCCTCAAGGATTAATTATGCCACCCAACTAGGTGGATCTCTCTCTTGGTCCTCATAAATCAAATATCCACTTAGGAAGTCTAGTGGGCTAGCCTTACAGTTCATCATCTTGCTTGCTCATAATTCATTTTGTCACAAAGATCCTCACCAAATTATCTAGGTAAATTTGAGCTTGAGGTGGAAACTTCACCATCTTTACATCTTCATATTGTAAGAAAACAATAGGTGGCCAAAGTGGAGGATATGGTATTTATAAACCATTACAAATATACTTAGAGGGAATATATTTTGGTATGACTTACTATGTATGTATGCTTACGATAGTTAGTTCTGGTAGCTAGTGTAGTGGTTTATTAGGTTGTTCATTCATAACAACTAATTTTGGAAACTTAGAGTTTCTTGTTAATAAAATGTTTACTTCACAAGTGTCGGTTGTTTATGTATTCTATTTGATATTTATTGTCAAGCTTTAAAAGTCAAATCTTGCTAGGATTGGAAGATTTTTTTTCCTTTCCACTCAACGTCGAACTTTTATTTTCAAACTATGCAATGAACGTTTGAATGTATGTGGTTTCATTTCAATACTAAAGGATTAAAATTTATGAGAAGCTTCCAACTTCACCACATGGAGGTCCCAATTGATAATTAAATATTGATTTGACATTTGTCCTTTCCCAATGTCTTATATCCTACATACAATTGTGATAATAAGAACTTTTTGTCTCTATGTAAATATTATGGTGAGGCTATGAAATCTCTATAGAAATTGAATGTCTAACTTGTACAACATGAATAATTCTCCAAGAATGTCAGTGGAATAAGAGATTGTCTTCTTTGGTTGTGTTGTCGCCGCAACAATCCCCCTTTACTTTTTCTTGAAAATTGAAAGGAAAGGGACCCCCTACTAAAATTTCAATCTTATTGCCTAATCCTCTATTGCTTGAGCCTAATAATATCCCTTTGCCTACTTTGAGGGAGTTGGGGGTTTTATCTTTATGGATTATTTTCTTTAATGGGTATTGATTATTCCTCTCGATATGATGATTTAAAATGTCTTCATGATGCTTATTAAACTATTATATTTGTTGACATTTGTATGATGGACTTGACACGTTGTCTTTAGACCTTTTGTTGATTTTGAAGTGCTTGGTGATCCTATGTGGCTACACGGCTTGATGTTTTATTTCATGTTTTGGATCAGGTTGTGGCTGATTATTTGTTGATTGAGTAATTCAAATTCTTCATCCTTTTGCTAACATGTTATGTTTCATGACTTCATACTTATGATCTTGCATATGGATCCTACTCTTCTATTTTGAATTAAAATATGTAGTCTTAATACACTCATCTATAGTCACTGCGCTCTTGTTCAATAAACCTAACACTCTCTTATAAGTTGGTTTAAAAGAAGAGAATATATATATATATATATATATATATATATATATATATATATATATATATATATATAGGCTAGTCTTCATTTGATTGCATAGATGATCTCGATCTTTTGTTTTGCAGGAGCAGTTTTGCAGAGCCACTTTGTTCGCATGACCGCTCCATCCTTGAGAGGCCTATGGGGAATCTATTGATCCTTTTCTAGAACCTTGAATTTGATCCTTACCGAGCTTCCCCTTTTCCTATTTCCCTGAGTTCCTAAGCTTCCAAGGCTATTGGATCCATATTTTCTATAGACCTATCCCCAAGCCTCTTCGGATTGATCTCTACCGGATTTTTCTTTTGGCCTACCTTCTCTCCCAAAACCTAGGCCCAAGTCCTATTCGGTTTTCTCCTTATTTTCCTATATTATTTCCTCTAAAAAAATCTCATAGTTGGATTCTTCCCACCAAAATATTTCAAACGACTATAACCATACTTAAATCCAATTTATGGATTGAAAGTTATGGCTTCCCAAAGTTTCCTATGTCTTCACTCACCTTTCCACCTTGTTTCCACGTGGCATCCACGTGGTTCCCTTATCACCTGTGCCATACTATGTGGTACCAACATGGTGTTTATTTTGAGCCCATTAACTTTCCTCATTATCATCGGGATCTACCAGTTTCATGTCCTCTTGGTATTCCGATCACATTCCCCGACAACAACGTCATCAGGATTTCTCATTGTCCGGGCCTCTTTCTCCCTAGCAATTGAGATCTTCTAACTCCATCTCTGATAATGACACCATCCTTTGATATATCCAAATACTCTCGATAGACAATGATCAAAGGTCCCTATCTCCTCAGCGATTCGAGTTAGCCGAAAGTTAACCACCTTCAACCTCGCTCAATTGCCATGATGACATCTTCAAACATGTGGCACTGCCATGACCTGTCACCCGCATGACACGTGCACCCATCCTTTGTTTGACACATGAAATGATTAGGATATACATGTCATCATAGGACACCAGAATTTATCCAAACAGGTGTTGACACACGTCCCCCCTCATCATCGACGATCCCTCACCTTTAGTGATTCTTCCATCCTCCCTCGTCGTTGTAATCCCTTGTAGTTAGGCTCTCCACCATCATCGATGATCTCTCGTCGTCAGCACTCCTTCCATCCTTAATCCTCACTCAAGTGGGGCCCTCTCTTCTGCCATTGACTAATCATTTGTCACCATGTTACATCTTCTGAGCACCTCAGTTGCCATGCTAGTCGACTACGTCATCATGATGTCACTCTCCCTCTTACCATTTCTTAAATGAAACCTAAGGTAATCTATGGCTGAGATCACACTCGATCATAACCAATCAATGGCTCGCTCTAATCCCATGCAATCACAAGCTGACACACATTACCCCTCAAGACATTCTATTTTCCACGTCGACATCCTAGTAGCCCTATCCAATGAAATATGGGGGGGTGGGACCTCAACTTATCTAAATACCTCTAAATTTTCCCATTTTGTAATTATATTGTATCATTTTATTTTATTTATTTTTCTTTATTTTGTTAATATTTATGTAAATATTCGATTTTGATTTTGTATATTTATTTGATTTTGTATATTTTTTATTTATTTATTTTATTTTGTATATTTTTTATTTATTTATTTTATTTTGTAAATATTTTTTTTTTGTTCCATGTATATTATTGTATTGTATTTTAATTAATTTTTTATTTTATTTTGTAAATTGTTTATTTTCTTTTTACATGAATAAAATAATAAGTTACACTAAGACCTAAGATATAGTGTTATTCGTTTTTCATTTTAAATCTTCACATTCTTCATTTCCGTTTTTTCCTTTTTATTTTTTAACTCAAATGTCTTAATGTGTACATATTTTTGATCTTTTTACCTTTTTTCCTTTTACTCACCTCTCCTCGGGCCCTATTTTCTAGGCCTCCCTATAATATAGGGATTTCCTAAAAAATAGGAATTTCCTATATTATAAGGAGTTCTGAAAAAACATTTTAACTTATATTCGAAACTCCCCTCACAAAACCTTTGAAACGTAAATATGATATAATATAATATAATTATTCTTTTGTATTATAATTATATTATATTATAACATATTTAATCAACATATATATTGAAAAATGTACGTGAGAAATATACATCTATGAGGGAAATATGTCATAACAATGTTAAAGCTAGACATAATGTATATTATCCATTACCTCCCTATCAGAAACAAATCTCAACCATAATACCCAGACCACACATCTTTTATTTTACTTGAAAAAATTATTTGAATAAGGTTTGGGGAAGAACGAACATAATATATATACCACCTGAGTGGGATAATGGTTAAGAAGATGTGCTTCCTCCTAAGAGGTCACAAGTTCAAATCCAGAGAGGGGTAGGGTATGTATACCTCCATAGACTTTACCAGTCAAATCGTTCGGTGGAGGGGGTCCATTGTCCCACAAGCAAGGGGGTCTCATACACCAATTTGGTGTTTGGCTTGGTTGTGACCTTAAACATAGATTATTATTATTATTGTTGTTGTTGTTGTTGTTGTTGTTTTATATAAAGGGGGGATAGTTTAATGTTATCTTGATTATATATTGTACCCAAGGCATATGGTCAAGAGTTGATTTCCGACGTCTCGTCGGTGAATTCACTACAACCTACCAACACAAAAACCCAATGACCTAGCCATATACCCCACCTTCACCATTTAATATTAATTTAATACTAGAAATGGGTGCATCTTGTTTATATATCATTTCGAAGTCAACTTCATCAAGTGAGTTGGGAACATGTGGTGCAGACCCCCCTTCTCTCCAAGGGTTGCGCGACCTCCTAGTCTTAGAATCTTCTCAAGACTGAACTGAAACAGTCTTCAATTCCCTGCTAGAACCTCAAAAAAAACAATCCACATGTCTTTTTATGAAAACTCTACCCATGTGAACAAGATCTAAATGCAAGTCTCCTCCATGTGACCACGCCTTGTGACCACACACCTATTCGAAAAGGCACGTCGTGATTTCACGTATCAACTATATGAGTCAACTGACTCTCTGTCCTTTGAACTCTTGAGTCCATAAATTCTGACAAGGGCCTAGCGCATGCTAGATCCTCCCTTATCCTTCATCCATATGACCCTTCACTATGACCTGGGGCCAATCCTTCTGAGCGCATCAGGATTTCGCATATCGGGCATTCCCAATATGATTCACCTCCATTCTCCCAATCCTCCGATACCCGAAATTATGAAATATTCGGATCAGATCAACAGTCCACAAGAGCTCTCCATCCAATGGTTGTGATCAAGTCACGATTTCACGTTTCGTGAGTTTCACTCTGCTTCTTCCAAATCTTTTGATTTGTGAAATTTCGATAACTCCTCGCGACTAACCAGTGCGCTAATTCTTCAATATCTAATGACTTGAAAGATTTAGACTCTTTCTGAATGAATCTTAACCCTCAATCTTATCCAGCCTTCAAACTTCTTGTCTGAAGGATTTATCCCACTTAATCCTCTATACTTGTTCCTTCTTCGAACTTCAATTTTCTGCTCTCCACCTTTGAACGCTTCAATTCTTAAAAACTTAGAAACTTTTCTAAGTATTTTCTCTCGAGACTTAAAACCACTCCTCCTCCTGTGTTTCTGGGAATTGAAATTTAAATCTCGCCCCTTGCGCACATTTGCACTCTGTTTATTTTTCAAAATACCTTTAGGCGCCTTCCTGTCATACTCTGCACTCAACCTCTTGAGATTTCAAACTCTAACACAATTTTGTTTCTATACGCACTCCTTGTGCTCGATATGCACTCTCTGCATACAGAAATTCCCCGCTATCTCTTCGGAGATTTAAGTCAAAAAAGACTTCTTCACATGCACTCCTTGCGCTCTACATGCACTCCTTGCATAATCTTATAGAAGAGAAACAATTGAACTCATTCAATTATTCATTCATTCACTCACTATAAACATCATACATTCACAAACACATAACAACACAGTCAAACTGTAGACAATATCAACACTGTAGATTTGTGTCAATTTCCTATGTTCTATTTATTTCAGAAGAAAACATAATTACAGTAGCTATCTCCTTCACAACTTTTACAATAAAAACTTGTCTAAGGACCCAACCCTTCCTCGCTCTTCTTCCTCCTATCTAAATACTAGTACATTCTATTCAAGCAGTTACCTACTCAATTAATACAACCTAATGACTAATACGAGCAAGTATCCCACACATGTAATACATTACAGTCATGTAAAGGATTTACAATTGTTATGTCCTTTCAAATGGTGGCCTGACTTTACAGAAAACTAATTAATTAACAAGAAAATCAAAAAGTTCTTCACACCGCTACAAAGCTGATTAAGGTCGGTTTTGGCTCCTTCGATGTGTTGAGGTGTCGACTCCAATTCCACGTCCGCCTTTCTGGATTTCATAGCAATGCTCCTGCATCATACTTCTCTGGTAAAAACATTCATGGACTCCTATCCATGAGCTCTCGCACTATTTTTCCATGCTTCAAAATATCAGGTTTAGTTACCCAACGTGAATCCACTACTAGGTGATCTTTCCACTTTACCAAATATTCAGGATACATCTTTCTTCTGTTTTTCCTTCCAACTCTTCGTTCTAAAATTTTCTCCATCTGAGCTTTTTCTACTATAGGCATTTGTTCTTCCCATTGAATCTCTTCTTGGTCATCCAATCCTCCTGTTTCATCTTTGTTATAAGGATATAAATATGCAATGTTGAATATCGGTGATATCCCAACATTGTCCAGCAACTCTATCTCATAAGCATTTTCTGTAAATTTTCTAAGGATCTTGCATGGTCCTGTCTTTTTCATCTTCAATTTATTATATGTTCCTCTTGGAAACCTATTCTTCCTCAAATGAGATAAAAATTCATCTACCACTTCAAATTGAAATTCCCTTCTTTTCTAATCAACTCTATCTTATACTTTTGATTACTATCATGTATCTGCCTCTTAACTTGATCATGAAGTCTTTGCATTTATGTAGCAAAAGCTTCTACTCTAGCACTCCTGAATTCATCTTGTTTCAAATCTCTCAATTCTGCAGCCCCTCTCGGTTGTATTCCATATACTATCTTGAATGGACTTTTTCCAGTGCTCCTATTAACTGAATTGTTAAACAAAAATTATGCCTATGCCAGAATCTGATCCCACTGATGACCTTGTTTAGTGACTAAACTCCTTAAAAAATTTCCGAGACTCCTATTCACCACTTAAGTCAGTCTGTCCGTCTAAGGGTGATATGTTGAACTAAAAGATAATTTAGTTCCCAGCCTCTTCCATAGAGTCCTCCAAAATTGTACTACAAACTTAGTGTCCCTGTTTGAAACTATGCTTCTAGGCAATCCATGTAATCTCACAACTTCTTTGAAAAACAAATTGACTATGTGTGTAGCATCATATTTTTTCTAACATGGTATGAAATGTGCCATCTTAGAAAATCTATCGACCACAACAAATATGGAATTGCTTCCCTTCTGGGTTCTAGGTAATCCCAATGTGGTCGATAATATGCATAGTTGAGGTTTGTTTTCACTCAGAGAGAGGTTCTAAACCAGTATCATGACAAACTAGTAGTTGGAAAAAGGCCAAAAAGGCTTTGGCCAAGGATTCAAAAGTCACGTGGGATCCTAATTTTTCATCCACATACCATTTGGTTGATGGACCAATGAGTGTTCGTTGAAATAACCTTAAGCGGATGGAGTCATCTATGATTTTGTTGGAACAGAACCATAAGTGGAAGGTCATGACATGGTTGTCGAGATCTTCCCCCGGTTTTCCTTCAAATTTTGGAATATCCGAAGGTAGTTTGGTAGGCATATTAGGCCATGTGATGTGATATAATATAGGATCATTCATGAGTTTTCTCAAATCAGGAATGTTGAGAGATGCCAAATATGGCATGGGGGGTGATGGTGGAGGATTAGTTCCATCCATGGTGTGAGAAGGTAGTGGACCTAACCCTTGAGGGGTATTTGGTGTGGTTGTCCTTCTCCCTTGAGAAGAAGTTTTCCCCCAACCTCCTTGTGAAGGAGAGCTAGTGGATGGATGGCCTTGGGAATATGACCCAAGTAAAGTGGAACCAAGCAAAGATGATCCCAAAATAGTGGCACTCACAGGGGTGTGAGATGGTTGAGCCAGTGAGTTGGTAAGACTAGGAACTACTCCTAGAATAGGAGGGATATTATGCAAGTGTCTAGAATGATGAGGATTATGTTGGTCCCCTATGATGTCCGACTAGCAAAGTGAATGTGTGAAAATGGTAATGAGAGCAATAAATGAACAAGAGACTTGTATAGTTTGGACCTTCACAATATAACTCACAATTACATGTAATCAAATGAGCATTATACATAAATCAACTGTAAATAAGCATACATGTGGGTAGGTGGATTTTTTCCGCATGGGGGAACAAATAAAACAAATGCTCATGTCGTAAAAGATGTATCATCCTTCCTCTCAAATATCACTGGACCTTCCAAGAGCACTCAACAGTGGGGTCTAAAGAGATCGAAAGAGGAACTAGTGAAGTATGAGATAATTAGTTATAATGAGGGGTAGAGGGTGCATATCACAAAAGATCTGGTGATATTTCCCAATAGCCACACAAAATATGATCAAGGTGCAATTTCAGCCCACAATTGCCACCTAGGTAGATGTCATAAATTTGGCCACTAGGTACCTCGGTCAAAGTGCGACATTTATATTTTCGGCCTAAGAAATGGGTCATGGGTTGGATCCCTTCCAAGAGTTGGGTGACTCAAGCGGGGACGCACAGAACAACCCGACGTCGGCCTTCAACCCTTCATGGGTATCTCCCTGCCTTATGGTGTAGGAACACTTGACTTGGATGATTTTAAAGTTCCCTATTTGTAAACTTCTAATGTTTGAAAATGTGAGAACCAGATAACGGGGGGTTATTTGTATACCTACCCCTGAGATCCTACCTAGACAAAAAAAAATATTTTGGCACTTCCTGTGGAGGAAAACTTAGTGAGTTTTTTAGAAAAAAATTAGATGTGGTGGGCTAAGATATTGGGGGTGTGAACCAATCTTGTTTTAATTAAGTGGGTGTGAATAATTTCTTCAAGAAATAGTGGGATGTTTCGGAATTCCTTTGGATAAAACCTACTTCAACCTCCACAATTCAAGATGGAAATTATGCGAGTGAGGAGTGACTTTGTGTGTGAGCAAGTGAAGAAATGTGCCAATTTTTAATAAGTTAGGTGTGAATTTGGAACATGTGGACTTTCTAACTAAAGAACTAGCATGTGGACATATGGGTCCTCACCAATCCTTTAAACTCCCTAATGTTGTTTATACTAAGAAATCCTGAAAAACTATCCTATATTGCAAGCATGTGGGAATGTATGGGCCCGTTACTTTGATCTTTAAACTTTCCTAGTGATGTAAACTAAGAAAGCAATTTCAAGAAACTATCCTAAGTTTGCAACATGTGGGAATGTATGGGCCCTTACAAATTTAATATGATTTCAAAAAGAAACTAAGAGGACCCCTAGGGGGGCTTTGTACTCTCCTAAATATTTTGTTAAGGGAGATCAAATGTCCCCTTAACCACCTTTCTTATTCTCAAGATCGCTCTATGGTGCGAGAGAAAAGCATACTCAATGATCAAAGTTGATTTTTGGTCCCAACGCAAGTTTTTTTATATGTGATAGAAAATAATCTCAACTTAACTTTTACAAAACAAAAAATCCATCCATGTGGCAACCAAAGAAAAACAGGATAAAATATGGTTCTTTTTACCCCCTAAGTCCCTATGTTTAGATAACCTTTCATATGGGAAAGGAGTCTAAGTGGAGTGCATTTAAAAGTTGCATGAAATTAAGATTTTGAAGGCCTTCAAATCATCACAAAAACTCTTACAATTTTGAAACTATGGAAATGTGCGTGGGTTATAGTTCAAATAGAGGCACAGTGGGCATAGAATGTGCAAAGAACATCAGCCTTTTGGGCGTACAGTGCACATAATGCACAGAGGAAAGAAGCCTTTTGGGCGCACAGTGCACTGAGTGCACGTCTATGGGATGAAATACCCACACACATTATGATAAGCATTGGGGGGGGCAAGTTTGAGTGAAATTATCCTCCTCCAACTCAAAACTTGGCTATTGAAAGGTAAGTCTAGGACGATTTTGGTACCTGCAAGACACATGGATCAAAAAGAAGTGCTCTCTAAGCCCAAATAGGGTGGAAATTGATACCTATCCCCAGTATGGTCGTCAATCTGTTGTGTTCGTTTCGTCACTTGAGTGAGAAAAGCAAGGGCACTTGCATTCCTAGTTGGGCCTACTAGACAAGACAAAGGTTAGTGAATGGGTTAAATAAACCAAACACATGAAATACACAACTAAATAAACTAAAACAGCTAAAGAAATAAAACTAGAATGCATAATAAACTTTTAGAACCATAAACAATAAACCAATGACCAAGATTATGCTACCAATGGATAACTATATTACTTGGAAAAACATCGTAGAGAAATGAGGACTTATGAGTCCCCTCTTCCACCTTGGGAGGGCTCTTGAGTTCCCTAATGGAGAGCTCTTCTTACAATGGTAGAAAATAAATCAAATGATGAAGAAATCAATGCCTATTTCCTCAAGAGGTGAGTGGAAAGGCCTATTGGAATGTTGCTAGAATTATCCAAGGAGAAAAGAGGATTCTCAAGGGAGGATTGAGGCAGTATAACAATACTATGAAAATCCTAATTTATTAGTGCACCCATGACCTCCATTTATAGCATTTCTTCAAGGAAATATTCAACTGGTTCTTAGTGTGAACAAGGGGCCCTTTAGGGCATCCTTTGGTCCTTGACCAGTCCCCCATTTAGATTCATCTCAGATATGAAGGTCAAATAAATTTGGGAGCTGATCCATAAGTGGTTAAGGGGCTGACAAGAAGCATAAATGTGTTGTTCACAGGACTGCGTGGATTTTCTCGTACACAGTCGCGCATATGGTGCATTGTGCACTCTATGGGCTTCTTTGCCCCATGCACTATGCACGCGCTTCCTTTAGTGAGTTAACGCATGTCAATTTTTGCCCAATTGTATAGTGTTTTCCTCTTGGAAATGCATTTTGATGTTGTAGGTGAACTAATAGTTGTTTGGCATTGTTGTATTTCTGTAACCATTTGCATGCAATGTTACAGACGAAATTTCAGGGATAACACTCCTCAAGGATTACTTATGCCACCCAACTAGGTGAATCTCTCTCTTGGTCCTCATAAATCAAATATCCACCTAGGAAGTCTAGTGGGCTAGACTTAGAGTTCATCATCTTGCTTGCTCATAATTCATTTTGTCACGAGGATCCTCACCAAATTATCTAGGTAAATTTGAGCTTGAAGTGGAAACTTCACCATCTTTACATCTTCATATTGTAAGAAAACAATAGGTGGCCAAAGTGGAGGATATGGTATTTATAAACCATTACAAATATACTTAGAGGGAATATATTTCTGTATGACTTACTATGTATGTATGCTTACGATAGTTAGTTCTTGTAGCTAGTGTAGTGGTTTATTAGGTTGTTCATTCATAACAGCTAATTTTGGAAACATAAATTTTCTTGTTAATAAAATGTTTACTTCAAAAGTGTCGGTTGTTTATGCATTCTATTTGACATTTATTGTCAAGCTTTAAAAGTCAAATCTTGTTGGGATTGGAAGCTTGTTTTTCCTTTCCACTCAACGTCGAACTTTTATTTTCAAACTATGCAATGAACGTTTGAATGTATGTGGTTTCATTTCAATACTAAAGGATTAAAATTTATGAGCAGCTTCCAACTTCACCATATGGAGGTCCCAATTGATAATTAAATATTGATTTGAAATTTGTCCTTTCCCAATGTCTTATATCCTACATACAATTGTGATAATAAGAACTTTTTGTCTCTATGTAAATATTATGGTGAGGCTATGAAATCTCTATAGAAATTGAATGTATAACTTGTACAACATGAATAATTCTCCAAAAATATCAGTGGAATAAGAGATTGTCTTCTTTGGTTGTGTTGTGGCCGCAACAATCCCCCTTTACTTTTTCTTGAAAAGTGAAAGGAAAGGGATCCCCTACTAAAATTTCAATCTTATTGCCTAATCCTCTATTGCTTGAGCCTAATACTATCCCTTTGCCTTCTTTGAGCGAGTTGGGGGTTTTATCTTTATGGATTATTTTCTTTGATGGGTGTTGATTATTCCTCTCGATATGATGATTTAAAATGTCTTCATGATGCTTATTAAACTATTATATTTGTTGAAATTTGTATGATGGACTTGACACGTTGTCTTTAGACCTTTTGTTGATTTTGAAGTGCTTGGTGATCCTATGTGGCTACACGGCTTGATGTTTTATTGCATGTCTTGGATCAGGTTGTGGCTATTTATTTGTTGATTGAGTAATTCAAATTCTTCATCCTCTTGCTAACATGTTATGTTTCATGACTTCATACTTATGATCTTGCATACGGATCCTACTCTTCTATTTTGAATTAATATATGTAGTCTTAATACACTCATCTACAGTCACTGCGCTATTGTTCAATAAACCTAACACTCTCTTATAAGTTGGTTTAAAGGAAGGGAATATATATATATATATATATATATATATATATATATATATATATATATATATATATATAGTCTAGTCTTTTTTTTTTTGTATATATGATCTCGCTCTTTTTTTTTGCAGGAGCAGTTTTGCAGAGCCACTTTGTTCGCATGACCGCTCCATCCTTGAGAGGCCTATGGGGACTCTATTGATCCTTTTCTAGAACCTTGAATTTGATCCTTACCGGGCTTCCCCTTTTCCTATTTCCCTGAGTTCCTAAGCTTCCAAGGCTATTGGATCCATATTTTCTATAGACCTATCCCCAAGCCTCTTCGGATTGATCTCTACCGGATTTTTCTTTT